>VZRI01001457.1:50650-63353 GCA_013397515.1 Upupa epops
TGCTGTGACAGGGGGATTGGACTAGATGATCTTTCGAGGTCCCTTCCAATCCCTAATGATTCTATGATTCTATGAAAGCAAGCCCTTTTCAACAGAGGATATGTATGTCCAGTTTCACTATTATTTCTTCCAAACTGATCTTCCCGTCCTAGTTTGAAGCCATTCAGTTCAGACTTCCTACAGATTGATTAGTGAATCACGGGACCTTTCTTCTAAAATCAGAAATACAGTTCTAAGCCAAACAGTCAGATTTGGTCCCACTGTTTGGACTTGCCTAACACATGGGCTACAGATGAATGCACAGGTGGTACATTATCTCCTTAGAGAAGCACATTTTGAGTCTTCTTTTAAAACAGGGGTTTCAACACCTTCCCATGTTTCTCAAAATGTGTGGAGGCTTTCCAGTGTGGGAGATAGCTCAGCAGCGCTGACTAGCAAATTTTTCACGGAACCCAGCACCGCTGCCACTCTCATGTACAGAAGAACCGTCAGTTACATGTATTTCCGAAGCGCTGATAGCACTGCACGACATTGTTTGCAAACAAGCCCCAGAAGGCTCAAAGTTTAGACTGGAGAAGTCCTTCTGGGAAACTGGTCATGAGTCTGCAACTCCTTTCCACAAACATTTTTCCTTTGGCTATCCTCAGTGCTCTCTTCCCTTTCCCTGGCTGCTCTTATTCTTTGCTTTCACCCACTTCTAGACTTTTTGCCCTCTTTTAACAGCACAGGACTCATTGGCCACATATCACCATCTGCTCCCTCTGCTCTTGCTGCCTTACCTGTTGTCCAGGCTGTCAACAGGCCTCTGCTGAAAGGTCTGTCGCAAACTAGTCACCCATGCACTCTCTCTGAGCAATTTCCCAGCACATGGAACAGTTCATCCCAAGAGACAGATCTATCCAAACTCCCACATTAAAGGCAGACCCTATCCATGGAGTTGTGGTTCTATCATCTCCCACTGCACCATCCTCTAACCCACTGCCACAAAATCAGTCTCTTGGATTTTTTTATCNTCATTGCCACAAAACTATCAAGGGATATTTCTCTGGGATCAGTCTCTTGGATTTTTTTATCTAGTCATTGACTTTAATAAATTTCCACAGTCTCCTTGGCAAATTTGTTCAGAATCTCCTTACAGTAAGAGTGAGGATAATGGAACTGATGGAGAGAAGGATGCAGAAAAAGACAAATAAACAATGTACCTGCCTTTTGGCAACCTAGACGAGTATTTCATACAATCACAGAGTGACAGAATGTTAGGGTTTGGAAGGGACCTCTGGAGATCAAGTCCAACCCCACCATCCAAAACCAGGATCCCCTAGGACAAGTTACACAGGGCTGCATTCAGGTGCGTTTGAAAGTCTCCAAGCAAAGAGACTCCACAACCTCTCTGGGCAACCTGTGTCAGGGCTCTGTTACCCTCAAAGTATTGAAGTTTTTCCTAATGTTGAGATGGAACCTCTTGTGCTCCAGCTTGTACCTGTTGCTCCTCATCCTATCACATGGCACCACTAAAAAGAGACTGGCCCCTTCCTCTTGACACCCACCCTTCAGATATTTGTAAGCATTAATAAGATCCTTCCTTTTCAGCCTTCTCCAGACTAAATGGCCCCAGCTCTTTCAGCCTTTCCTCACAGGAGAGGTGTTCAAGTCTCTTCATCATCCTCGTAGCTCTCCCTTGAAGTCTCCAGCAGTCCCCTGTCCCTCTTGAAACGGGTAGCCCAGAACTGAACACAGTTCTGCAGATGTGGTCTCATGAGGGCAGACTAGAAGGGAAGAAGAACTTCCCTTGACCTCTTGCACTCACTTTTCTTATGCACCCCAGGAGACTATTGGCCCTCTGGGTCACAAGAACACATGGCTGAGCCAGGGATCATTGACTGTCCACCAGGACTTCAAGGTCCTTTTTCCAGGGGAACAGCCCCTAATCTGTACTGGTGCCTGGTGGTGTTCCTCTCCAGGTGCAGGACTCTACATTTATCCTTGTTGAACTTCATGAGGTTCCCCTTTGTCCAGCTCTCCAGCCTGTCCAGCTCCCACTGGATGGCAGCACAGCCTGACGGGGAATCAGCCAGTCCTCCCAGTTTTGTACCATCAGCAAACTTGCTGAGGATGCACTGTATCCCCTCATCCATGTTGTTGATGAAGATGCTGAACAAGACTGGCTCTAGCATTGACCCTAGGGAACACCACTGGCCACAGGCCTCCAACTGGACTCTGCACCGCTGACCACAGCCCTCTGAGCTCTGTTGTTTAGCCAGTTCTCAATCCACCTTCCAGCCCAATCATCTGCTCCTCTTTTCCTGAGTTCACCTATGAGGATGTTATGGGAGACAGTGTTAACAGCCTTGCTCAAGTTGAGGTAGACAACATCCACTGCTCTCTCTTCTACCCATTCAGTATGGCCATCGTAGAAGGCTATAAGTTTAGTCAAATTTCAATTAGCCTTAGTTAATCCATGCTGGCTACTCCAGATGGCCTTCTTTGCTTCCCTGTACTTACAGATGGCCTCCAGAACGAGCTGCTCCACCCCCTTTCCAGGAATGGAGTTGAGACTGACTCTGTCAGTCTGGTCTGTAGTTATTGCCCTGATTCTTTTCCTGACACTACTGAACTCAACTATGTCATAGTTGCTAGAGCCAAGGCTGCCCCTCTGGTGAGATCTTTGTTAACACACAGTCCAGCAGCACACTTCTCCTCATTGGTTGTCCAGCCACGTGCATTGGACAGTTGTCATCAATGCACTGCAGGAACCTTTTGGATTGAGTGTGCCTAGCTGTGCTGCCTTTCCAACTAATACTGGGGTGACTGGAGTCACCTGTGACCAGTGCTCATGATCCTACGCTACTTCCAGCTGCCTGTGAAAGGCCTCATTGACAACTTCCTCTTGGTTTAGTGGTAGTAGACACCCACAACATTATCATGCACATTTGCTTGTCCCTTCACTCTTACCTCTAGGCTTTCATCATCCCTCCCTGGATAAAGCTCAGTGCAGTCCAGTTGCTCACACATAAAGAGCAATTCACCGCCTTACCTTGTTGATCTGTCTCTCCCAAAATATTCAGAGCTGTCCCTGACAACACCCCAGTCACGTGAGCCACCCCACCATGTCTCTGTAACTGCTGTGAGATCACAGCACTGCTCAGATCTCTAGTCCCTCTTTATTCCCCATGCTGTGTGCATTTGCATCCCAGCTTTTCATAGACTATTGAGCAAGAAAGCAACCCTGGAGGAGAGGAAGAGAAACCTCTACAGTCATGCCCAGCCTTGAGGTGCTGGTCTTCTGGTTCTTGTCTTAGAAGTCGGTGAAGGAGTACCTGTGACTGCTGTGACTAGTTTGCTCTGTTCCACAGTTGGCTGCAATGGCACTTGTGTTGTCATGTAGGACCCCAGACCCTGAGATCTTTGGTTTAAAGCCCCCCTAATAGACTTGTCCGGTCTGCTGCCAAAGAGTCCCTTGCCTCTTCGAGACAGGTTTCCTCCATCTCCCCCTAGCAGGTTCTAGTTGTCATGGAATATTCCGTTGTCACAGCAGCCAAAACCTTCACCAACCATGGCACCAGCCATGTAGCCAGGATTAGTGTTCATTGTTCTTTTATAGCTGGTTGCACCCTTTCCTCTAACCGGCAAGACAGAGGAAAAGATAACTTGGGCCTTGATGCTTTTCACTTGTACCCCCAGAGCTTTACAGCCGGCTTTGATTTCCCTCAAGTTCCTGCTCTGTGTCATTCACAGTAACAATGGGTAATAGTCAGTGGTCTTCACAAGTTGTGGCTCCTTTTTCAGCAGTCTCACTGATCTTTGCTCCTGGGAGGCAGCAAACTTCTCACCAGCTGTCAGGTCAGCAGATGAGTATCTCAGTGGCCTCTAACTGAGAGTCTCCCACTCGGATCACCTGTCGTTTCTTTCATGATAACCACTCCATTCTTCTGGTGGAGTACCTCTATGTGGTGCTAGTTCATGGGTGTCTACAGTCTCTGACATTCATATCCGCAATCAGCACTGATGTTAGGGGGTGAAAGGTGATGCACAGTCTTGCCTTTATGGGTGACAAGGGTCCAGGGTGCCTCCCTGTCAGTGATACCTGCTAAATTTTGCAACCAGGTATCTTCTCACCTCCTCTGGTGCTATGTAGCCTTGTGACTGTTCCTTGTAATTCAGCCACCTGGTGTGAGGTCATCTATCTGTGTGCACCTTTAGCAATGGTTTACCTGCCCATCAGTAGAAGCAACTGGACACCAGTTGTACGCCACTGCCTGCACTGACATGTCCTTTCTGGTCAGCTCTGTTTGAGTGGATGCATCAGACTTTCCAGGTGCTGTCTCCATAACAGTGCCAGTCTTTGTTCCCAGGTGA
Source organism: Upupa epops (assembly GCA_013397515.1). Classification (NCBI taxonomy): domain Eukaryota; kingdom Metazoa; phylum Chordata; class Aves; order Bucerotiformes; family Upupidae; genus Upupa; species Upupa epops. The sequence goes on from VZRI01001457.1 coordinate 55,007, forward strand.
ACGTCCACCATTTCCGTGGGTGCCTGGTGCTCTGGAGATACAGCAGGATGCACAGCGCTGCTGTGGGTGCTGCTGACTGCTCTCTCAGTCACATGTGCTCCCATGCTGTGCCCAGAAAGCTGCAGCAGCATTGTTCTGTGTAGACTGGGTACTGCCAGCCTGGTCGAGTTTATATCTCCTTCTGTTGCCTGGCATCACTCCCAGCCACATGAGCCTCCCTCATGAGCAAGAACTGCCAGCTCCTGGCAGATATCCCTTTCCTTGCTGGGCCTTCCCTGGCTCTGGGAAACCCCTGTCTACTTCAGCCTAGCGCACAGTCACAGAACTTAACACTGAGGCTGCCTCATTCTGTATGCACAAACTAAATTTTTCTAAGTTCCTCTTCAGCTCTCCACTCATTGATACTTAGCCCATGTATAGAATTCTACACACTCTATCATTTCATATCTCAGCATGGCATAAATTGTTTGCCTATTTGACCTCACAAGTCTCTGTTTTTCTGGTAGACTTCACATGCTTTACTGCAAATATATGGTTTTCTTAACACTTAGTGTGATTAATCTACTCTTAACATTTTCCTAAACTCCCATCTCCAACAAAGGAAACATAACCTCCTTGAAGATTCACAGCCCTTCCCCATCCACTCCTAATCCTTTCACATCTAGGCTTCAAATGCTGATGCATATAGAGCAAATGACACCAAACACATTGACTCTGACTTCAGAGTGGCACCCTCACCCTGCATCTTTACACTGACCTCTTCAAAACCTTCCGATTATGCCTAGTTCTCTGAAGGCTGCAATTTCCAGCATCCTTGCTCAGTGCTATTACTGTGTCCAGTTTTGGGTGCCAGGAGACTGCAATCCAAATAGTCAGGTGTCTATGAAAAAATTAGTTGCTTAGTCTGATAGAAGGCTGAGGGGATGAAAGGATGTGCCTGTCATCAGATTAACGAAAGGGGACTGCTGCAATCAGGTCTCCACATCTGCTATGGAAATGAGATCTAACAGCCTTCAATTTCAGCAAGGAGCACATAGGAAAACCGTAACAGACTGCCAGGGTGGACTGTGAGGATGGCATCGCTGAGAAGATACCTAAGGAAGGACTAGCTATTTGGCAGACACAAAGCAGGTGGATCTGATTCTGTGCCTGGGGGGGTTCATTAAATACTCTTTTTATGTCTTTTCCACTTTACTACCCCATGACTGAAAGGTGAACATCTGCTAAGTCAAATACCTCTATACAAGCTCATTCATACTAATGCAGGAGAGAAAAGCACCAGTGCTCATCATAAATCTTGACAACAAACTAAAACAACAAATGCTAACAAATAAAAAACCAACAGCACAGACTGTACTCACCATTATCATACACATAACATCTCACATACACATAACAAGTATTACCGTAGTCCACCTTGAAGCCAGACATATTCTTCTCAAACCAGGATACCGACCATGTGGAAGCAGCAAGTCCGTTCTAAACTTCTCCCCAAATGCACTCCTAAGCGCTGCTGTCCTGCAGGCAAGGCTGGCTTAGAGCACCAAGGGTATTATTTTTCTTTTTCATAGTCTCTTAACTCATTAAAGAAAAGAAAATTTTATTTTGTAACATGACATCATGGGTTAATTTTGGGGGGGCTGACCCCAGACATGACAAACACCTTCGGGACCAATCTTATTCTTTCCCTTGTCCTATATTTAGGGGTTGCTGGTCTTTTCCTGTGGGGCTTGGCCTTTTACTGTCTGGTTTTGAGTCTCTCAGCTGGCAGCCTTGCTCACGGCACATGGCACTGGGTGAAAAGCTTATTCCATTTTTCCTTTCCCCTATATAACTCCTCCTTTCCTCCCTTGAGTGGTTTTTTAATATTCCTCTCTCCAAACTCAGTCCTCTGAGGCTCGGATCATCTCTCCCCGCACTCACTTTGGTCGATTTTCAAACCATAACCCACCCCTTTCTTCACTCTTGTCTGTATTGTCTTTTTATTATTTTTCTTTTCTCTCTTTCTTCTTTCTCTTCCCTGTTTCTGTGTGGCTGCTGGCTAGGGCTGCTGCCTGGGGAGGTCACTTGGCTTTTTGTCTCTTCTTCCTCTGTCATCAAAGAGGAAAGGGCAAGTGAGGGGGGGAAGCTGCTCGAGGGGTGTTTTTGACACCTGACTGAGCAGCAGGGTGTTTTTCCTTCTTTCTAGCCATTCTTTTGTCCTTATTAATAAAAGTTGTTTTCACTTCTTTTGCTATGAAGTTGTTCTCTGATTTTTCATGTCTCAAGTCCCAGCAGCAGAGAACCAGAAGACTCCCTGCACCCCCCAGAGAACTCATTTGTCAATTGGAGAGACAAGATGTCATTTTTAAGGCTCACGTGTCCTTCAACAGTCCCATATGGATGCTGTGGAAGCCTGATGGGAAATAGAAGCTGACTATGGAATTCTGTGGCCTGAATGAAGTCGCACTACTAATGAGAGCTGCTCTTCCTGACACGTTGGAGCTCCAGTACAAGCTGGAGTCCAAAGAAGCACATGGGTATGTCATGACTGACACTGCTGATGCCTTTTTCTCCATTCCCCTAGCAGTTTGATTTCATCTGGAGGGGTGGAGAGTAGATCCGGAACCGACTGCCCCAGGAATGTAAGTACAGTCCAACATCTACTGTGGACTGATCCACGATACCCTGAAGAAGAGTGGAGCTCCAGAACATCTGCAATATATTGACAACATATTGTATGGGGTGACACAGCAGAGAAGGCCTCTGAGAAAGGTCCCAAGGTTAGAAACTGGGTTTGCCACGAAAAGAAGCAAGGCCATGGGACCTGCCAGAGAAATCCAGTTCTTGGGTGGTAAATGATGAGATGGATGCTGATACATCCCTACGGATATGGCGAAGAGAATCTTAGCAATAAGGAAATACAGTCCTTTCTAAGAGTAATGGGGTTCTGGAGGATGCCTATCCCATTGTACAGTGAGATTGTCTTTATACTGTGACCAGGAAGAGGCCCAAACAGATGAGAGCATTTGACCACAATAAAGAGGACATCGTGAATGCCATGGCCTTGGGACCAGTTTGAACAGGCTCAGAGGTACAAAGAGCTGCTCTTACACTGCAGCTGGGGAAAACAGTATCCTCTGAAGCCTCTGGCAGAAGACTCTCTAGCACCAGGTGAGACTGAAAGGTCTCCACATGAGTTCTGCACATATCACACCTCCACTGAGCAGGAGATATTGGCCATTTATGAGGGAGTCTGTGCTGCTTCAGCAGTACCTGGTGCTGACACACTGCTCCTTCTGGTGCCCAGACTTCCAGTCCTAAGCTGGACGCATAAGGGGAAGGAGCTAACAACTAATCACGCCACAGATGCTACCCAGAGTAAGTGCATCACCTGCACAACATGGGAAGGGGAGTGATAGGCAGCCTGGACCATTCAGGTGTTGCAGATGTCGAGGGATCTTTCTAACCATTCCTCTTGTTCTCATTGAAAAAGATTGTTTCCTCTTTTTTTAGTATAAATTTTTCTCTTTTTTTTTTTTTGTGTGTGTGTCTGAAGGCCCTGGGAAATGTAAACCAGGACACATGATGCCTGAGTTTACATTTTGTTGCTAAAATATGTGTTCTATGAGTAATTTTAGGGATATTCAGGAAAAAGTCATTCTCTTTTCTCCCTAATTTTAGGTTTTTCTTTGAAAATGCTTCAGTAATCACAGTGTCACTGCAGTACGGGTTTTCTGCACCCTCTAGCATGTCCATTTTTACCAGCTAGCATCATCTGGTCTGATGCAAAATCCTAGAACTGCCTCCCTAGAAGTACTGCCTGTTCTTAAAAAGGTTTCATTTTTCCAGCATATGACCGAAGGGCTGCACCAAAAATCATCTTGAGGAGAAAAGCACTGTAATCCATTAAAACTTTTTACCAGTGACAATAGCACACAGGGTTTGGGGGACAACTTTTGTATTGACATAGATAAAACAAAACTGATCTGCTCACAAATAATGTTCTGAACCAGCATTTCTTATCCCATGATAAGGCCCACACCAACTGCCTTGGGCTTGGGAACAACTGAGGCCTTTTGGCTTGATGAAGCTGTGCTGGAGACTGTCTTGTAATACATAGTGGATTCAATCATCCCTCAATTGCCCTTGGATGTTAGAAGATGCCATGAACCTTTAGCAGTGCAGTAGACTCCTGCTCACTGCTGGTAGTCAGGAATCCCCAGAACTACCTTTCTTTCTAGCAGAAGCTCTCTGATCACAGTTGCAGTGTAGGATATAAGCTTGATTTTAATTCTTATGTGGCTGAGCCAGGTCTACATGTCTATCTAATCTTTTTCTACAGATAATATCCTTCAGGTGTAAACTACTGTTTATTCTATCCCACCTCTCCTGTTGTAATAATGGGATTATCTGGAAGAAGGGTGGCTTGGTATGCCAGCTAGCAATTACTGGGATGAAACGTAGTTTGTCTTGTCTCCGTAACAGTCAACATTGACCAGACAGCACTTCCCTTCACATGTGCTTTTATCTTTTCATGTCTGCCCATCATCTCTGCCATGGAACCCTGGGTGACTGAAAACAGTAAATGCTAAAGTGACAATTTTACAGGGCAGATAAAGTAACGGGTTCAGATTCATCTTTGTGAAAGAGGACAGGAAGAAGGCTGTTCTGACACTAATGGAGCTGACAGGATTGGACTACATGAAACAAAATTTGTGCAAACTCTGTTAATACCATCATCCCTAGGTGCTACTAGTGGTGGATGATCTCCCATACTTAATATTTTATGGTTTATGAACAAATTATGCCTATTTTTGCTTGAGTGAAGGTTTTTTCTGTTACTTATTTTGTTTCTTAAAAGCTTCTATTTAAATACATCACTAATGTGGGCTATTTTGAAGTTAAGAAAGAAAGACTATCACCTGAAGGAAAGCTGCAATGCAGTACTTTTGGTCCTGTACTCCAGTGTATCAGGGCACAACTGCACATTTGGCTACATATGAGCACTGCTGCTCTTGCTGAAACACCAGCAGCCGTGGGCACCCAGCCAGAAGTGGCTGCACTGCACTGACCATGGCATGTTGCCCTTCTTTACATCAACAGACCCACAGGACTTAGCATGGAAGGAAGCAAAGCACCACTGTCAGAAGGCTGAACAGAATGGAGTAGCCTCTCATAGATGAGGATCTGCCTCATCTATGGACAACTTCATTAACATGTTCAACATTCAGGTATGAAGCAGGGAGACAAACTGGATGTTAACGGCTCTGACCCTGCTATGATTGCACTCAGTCTATGAAATAAATGGATTAATGTTATCTATGGAAATGCTGTCTAAAGGTGACAAGAGGAGTGAAATGCATGGAGGGCATTGATCAGACTGATAGGACATGGATAATGCTGCACTGGGTGCATGGCCACTGAGAGCAAAGGAGTGACAAGCAAATCCAGAAGTATGAAACCAGCAGCTGCAACATCTAGAAAGCTTCAACATTTAAAATTGCTGGACACCAGATGCATGAAGCACAAAGGGAAGGCTGTGGGAAGTTATTGTTCATTCTTGCCAGCTGCTGACAGGTGGGAGAGATTGAAAATTCGTATATTTTCTATGTTTTTTCACCAGACAAATGTAGTTGTGGTTACGGAGTTCCAGGTTTGATTTTCTACCATTCAAGCAAGAACAGCACAAAACAAACAGTGACATGCCCTGAGATCACGCTGCTAGATATCAGTGTCACCTGGGAGTCACTGGGAAGGAAATACAGTCTAGTTTTCTCACAAAATAAGGGACATTCAAATATATCATTCTGTGTACTAAACAATGATACCTTAAACCAGGAAGGATGCAATACGAGAACAAGACCAATCTAGTTATTGACTAATTCATACCTGTGTTTCAGTTAGAGCCTCCTCAGGTTTTTCTTACAGTTACTGTGTTCTGGGGAGATAAAAAATGCTGCTTTATTGCAAAGGAGTATCTGTGTGAAGATTAAGGCCTTTCCTGTTTGCCTTAGAAAGACTTCCCCAATTAGGGTTGAACAGGTATTTTCTTTCTTTCCAAAGACCATAGAAACACTGGAGTCGACAGAGACTGCTCATCCAACACCTTTCTGCTCAAAGCAGGGTTAACTGAAGAGGATTACATTTGACTATGTCCAGCCAGGTTTTGAGTATGTCTAGTACACAGCACCTATGTTACTACTCATCTTTTTATCTGTCCTTATCTCCTTACCATTTTTGAACTTTATTGGCTTTTTACAATTTGCATTTGAGTTTTATGTTTAAATTACATCTCACAACAGCCACAGATTCGCTACCTTAAAGACAGATTTGGTCAGAGGACACAGTGGGTAATACCTGTCAGTACAGGAATGCTTCACTTCAAGAGACTTCTAGAAGACTGTGTGGCTGGGGCTTCCACCAGTCTCTGACCAGCTGATTCAGCAAAACAGCTAATGGCTTAGTAAAGGTGAAGTACTCACCCATCTCTGAATTAGAAGTTTGGTAGCCTAAATTGTCATATAAGAGCTTTTATTGCTTTATGCTTAACTTGCAAAAGCCTGTCATTCATCTCACAACCTATCCTAAGGAGATAGGTCCTTATTAAGTTCATCTTAATCTCAGTCTCAAGAGTCTCAGCACATACTCCAGTTTAGACACAACAATTCTGCATTAAAGATTCTAGAAGAATAATGTATCAGAAGCAACTTTGTCAGCAAAACAAAACAGTCAAGGGCCAAGTTAATGTTGATCTATCTCATTTAGGTTCCAGATAATACTACTCATCTCTTATTTGGGAAGAAACATCTCAGGAGGGTATGGGATGTCCACAAACAGCTTTATTTTATTAAAAAAGAGAAACTTCATCCAGTTACTTCACTGACATCAAAACATGACCAGAAGATACCAGAAATCCATTGGATGTGGGTTCCATTCTCTTTGAAACAGATCTGAACAAGCCAGTGAGTGGGTTTTTTGTAATGTGCTATGCTGATTTCCTGCTCTGAATGGAAGTTTTTCTGCACCACTTTGTCACTCCACTTAAAGTAGGGAATAAATCCCATTCAAATCAGAAAGTAAATCTAACCATAACTATCAGCAATACCCATTTCAGACTAAGGAAGGCAAACAGAGTCCCCTGAAAGCCATCTCATAATTATTGTGGATTGCAATTACAAAACAATTCAAACAACCGGAGGGAACATTTTCTACGTGAAAACTTGAAAAACTGAATAGGGCTAGCTGGTCCAAATACAGACTCAGTGGTCTTTCAACTACTTCCAAAGGAGAAAAATACTGAATAAGCCTGCTATCAGGAATAAAAGGAAGTGTGTGTTCAGTGGCTGGAAGCTTTGGACCTCAGGATCTAATCCTGCAATTTTTTTACATAAGTATTCCCAATATAATCAGTAAAAAACACTTCCTGCTGCACGCATCTTCAGAAACATATTGCCTAGGGAAAAACAAAGTGGTAATGGCCAACAAATACCAAATGCCTTGGGAAGACATTCTTTAGGACTAAAGACTGTGAACAATATTTGACGTAAAACAGAAGAAACCAAGTAAACAAGTGGGGAAGAAGTTCCATTAAAATGCGGGTTGCTGTGCAATTATTTCCACGACATGATGTTAACGTACATGTCATTTCAATTGTATCCACGTTTGTCAGATGTCCTTCTGCTATTCATTCTTTTCGAGGACACTTAACAACACAGAGCTAATGCAGTAAGTAAGACTGGAGTTTTATTTGCAATGTAAGAATAAAAATGACATTTTAATAGATTGCATGAAGCGCAGACTGGCACAACTTTTATGAAAATGAATGAAAATTGGTAACAGTTTCTTTTAGTTGGCATAATCTGAGGTCAACAGTAAAGAACGGTTTAATGTTTAACAAGGCCAAGTGCACTTTGGCCACAATAAGCCCTTGCAGCTACAGGCTGGGGGATGAGTGGCTGGAGGGCAGCCTGGCAGAGAGGGACCTGGCAGGACTGGCTGACAACCAGCTGAAAGGGAGCCAGCAGTGTGCCCAGATGGCACCAAAGGCCAGTGGCATCCTGGCTTGTATCAGCAATAGTGGGGCCAGCAGGACTAGGGACATAATTCTTCCACTATACTAGGCACTGGTGAGGCCTCTCCTCAAGTCCTGGGGGCAGTTCTGGGACCCTCACTTCAAAAAAGAGACTGAGGGGCTGGAGTGGATCCAGAGAAGCAACAAGGCTGAGGAAGGGAAGCAGAGGGAGCTGTGGGTGTTTAGCCTGGAGAAGAGGAGACTTGGCAGGGGGACCTTCCTCCCTCTCTACAAACTCCCTAAAAAGAGGCTGTAGTGAGGTGGGGGTCAGGCTCTTCTCCCCGGCAACTAGTG
>VZRI01001457.1:63468-82349 GCA_013397515.1 Upupa epops
GGGAGCCAGCAGTGTGCCCAGATGGCACCAAAGGCCAGTGGCATCCTGGCTTGTATCAGCAATAGTGGGGCCAGCAGGACTAGGGACATAATTCTTCCACTATACTCGGCACTGGTGAGGCCTCTCCTCAAGTCCTGGGGGCAGTTCTGGGACCCTCACTTCAAAAAAGAGACTGAGGGGCTGGAGTGGATCCAGAGAAGCAACAAGGCTGAGGAAGGGAAGCAGAGGGAGCTGTGGGTGTTTAGCCTGGAGAAGAGGAGACTTGGCAGGGGGACCTTCCTCCCTCTCTACAACTCCCTGAAAAGAGGCTGTAGTGAGGTGGGGGTCAGACTCTTCTCCCCGGCAACTAGTGTCAGGGGGAGGGGGCAGGGCCTGAAACTGCACCAGAGGAAGGTTAGGTTGGATGTTAGGAAGCGGTTCCACACTGAAAGGGTGATCAGCCCCTGGAATGGACTGCCTAGGGCAGTGGTGGAATCCCCATTCCTGGAGGTGTTGAAGGATAACCTGGCTGTGGCCCTTAGTGCCCTGGTCTGGCTGATGTGGGATGTCAGGTCCTGGGCTGGGCTGGATGAGCTCAGAAGGCTTTTCCAGCCTCAGTAATTCTGTGTGATTCAGTGTTTTTATGTTGAAAAAATGAGCATCTCCAGCATCTACAAGTGTCTGTGTTCAGAGACTGAAATATCTGAATTCTACCACAGATGATCCATTTGCAAAGAACTGTTTAAAGTTTCAGGTCATAAGCTTTTGTTACCCTTTTCTAATGTCTGCCTAATAACAAATGGCAAACTGTGTTCATGCCTAATCAGTGTACATGGACCTTTTTGATCCTACACCATGCCTTTTGTATGACCTCTTTCTGTCTGCAAGAATCACAAGCACGCTGCAGAGAGAACACACAGACAGAGCCGGCTACACTACGAGTTTGGAATGCACGTCCAGAAACGGCTGGTAAAATGCAAATAGGATGTACCTCCATGCATAAAGCTTGAGTCAGGCTTCCTGCATCAGTGTTGACTCCACTGACAGCTTTCCAAAAGTGTTCTTACATGAACATAAGGAATACTATCATCACTCTAGTACGGGCAATGGTAGGGTGCTATAGAATCATATAATCACAGAGTCATGTAGGGTACTTATAGAATCACAGAATCATTATGGTTGGCAAGGACCTTCAGGATCATCAAGTCCAGCACTCGTCCAAGCATCTCCTTAACCCCTAGACCATGGCCTCAAGTGCTCTATCTACTTATTTTTTAAACAACTTCAGAGATGGTGACTCCACCATCATCCTGGGTAGCCTGTTCCAGTGCCTAACCACTCTCTCAGTAAATAACTTCTTTCTACACCTCCAGTCTGTATCTCCCCTGACACAGCTTAAGGCCATTTCCCCTCATCCTGGCATAAGCAATTCTGGAGAAGAGGCCAGTATCAGCTTCACAGCCTCCTCCTCTCTACACTAAATAGCCTCAGTTCCCTGAGATGCTCTTCACAGGGTGTATTTTCCAGCCCTCTCCCCATCCTCACTGCCCTTCTCTGGACCTGCTCCAGACCTCAATGTCCTTCTCATACTGTGACTCCTAAAATTGGACACAGTACTCAGGGTGCAGTCTCACAGTAGCTTGTTGAAACCTAAATGAAAGTGATGTAGCCTTAGAAAGTGTTGACTCTCAAGAACATGAACTAAGTCACTCGTTTATGAAACCATTATCTCCAGGTAAACAAGAAGTAATAAACAATTATTTAACCCTTTGAACACTTGAGCTTTCCTGGTTGTCAGCAAAATCAGTGCTTTAGAAAATACATGTTGACATCCACGTAACATGCTTCTTCTCCAAAGGGTTACTTTAAGCATTGCAAAGCAAAACTGTCAGCTTGAATGATTGCAGCATTAAATAACAGGTTCTCCTTAGCGGCTGTGAAGCCTTGTATTTCATGCCAAGATGACATCTGCCATTTATAATTGCTTGAGAGACACAAAGAATCTCTAGTACAGTGCTGTAAACTCATGTCTTCCATCTTCTACTTTAACACCTTGAACTTTTACCTTCAGAGCTATTTACTTTTATTATGCATTGAAAGAACCACGTGTAGAAATAACAAAGGTAGACCTTGGCAAGGTGACAGTGACATTTGGTGCTTGGGCTTTGCTGCCATTTGCTGCAACCTTGGGCACAAAAAACTTGCAGGATTTCAACAGGAAATTGTTGTCTTCAAGCCAACAAAATGTCCCACTGAACACTACCTTAGTGTAATGGCAACCGTCAGGAACTACCAGGCTCTGACAACACATGCAATATTGTCTAGTTTTCCATTTGGGTTCTGCTGATCAGAAATAACTCACAAAAATAAATCATTTGGCCTTACGCCATTCTAGCAAATTAAAAATAGAAAGATACCTGTAGGTACCTTACTTTTAATTAAGTTTTGTGTCTACTGGAAGTGGAAGAAAAGGAAACCTCTCTTAAAATATATTGACATCTGTGCTTGCACCAGCTCTGGGGGCTTCTGCAGTACAGGTGAGAGCTCATGCACATACAGGCTGAAGAAGCCTGTTGGTTACATCTGTCATTAGGCCTGAGAACTGCTAACATCTGCAGCCCCGTGCATTCTGTCTTATGTTTCCTCCCTATTCTCACTGTGCAGGACTCAAGAAAATAGCTCTGCCATTGTTTTGTCATAGACAGACATTCCTTCAGCTGCTGCATTGCCTACAGACAGCCCATTAAGGGTGCTGAGACACTGGAACAGGTTGCCCAGGGAGGTTGTGGATGCCCCCTCCCTGGAAGTGTTCAAGGCTAGATTGGATGGGGTCTTGTGCAACCTGGTCTAGCGTGAGGTGTCCCTGCTCATGGCAGGGGGGTTGGAGCTACACGGTCTTTAAGGTCCCATCCAACATGAATCATTCTATGAATCTATGAAGTTATTCTGAAGATCACAGTAGAGCACATATCCTGGTTCTCTCTATCCTGCACATACATACATGATAAACTCATGCTACTTGTCCTAAGAAGTAGGAAAAGCACAACACTGGAAACCCATGGTTTCAACCCATGACAATGATGTACCTGCTTCTCTCAAGTAGACTAGCTGCAGGAAGAACTGCTGATGAAATTTGACTCTGAGTGTTCCCTGAATAGAAGGTTTCTCCCAGAGGTTTAGGTCTGAGTAGGTGTCTTGCTGAAAGGTAATCAGCCACCACAAAGAATGGCTGCAACTGTTGTGTTTCTCTTCATTTCAGTGGTTGCTTTTAAAAGGGTACATATTAGCTAACATGCAAAAGGCAGGGATAATCCTGCTTCCCATGACTGCAATTTTGGAAATACCACAAAAGGCAATCCTAGACTGACTTCTCCTCCTGTGTGTAATTACAGTATCTGATACCTGCTGAACTTTCCTTCACTCAGATGAAAATTCATTTCTATCCCTACTTGCTCTCCTAACAGCAATGGATGTGTGAGATCTAGCTGCTGGAAGCTTAAAAAAACCCCTGAACTCCTGTAAAATAATAACAACAAATGAAAAAATCAATACAGCCATGACATGGCTTTTACTTGCTAAATCTAATTTATCATCAAAAAGCTTCCTTGAATATCAAATGCCTAACAGTGACACTATGGTTATAAAGCCAGTAGCAGATGCAGTAAAAGAAATCCGAGGCACATGGTTTAGATCTTGTCAGTCTCTTATTCTCCCCATCGAACTACAGTGCAGAATAAAGTTAGTATTTGCCTTAGTTTGGCTGATGCCATGGAAAATTAAAATAAAGGAAGATTTAGTAAAGGTGGATTTTTGGCCCCTTTTTTTGTGAAAATTCACACTGGCACTAGCAGGAGCTGGGCTTCATCTTCATGCCAGCTCACATCCTGCATAGCTGCCATAGCCCCAGGAAATGAGAAGCTAGGTCTTGAGAAGGACACAAGTGCCTTACACAGGATTTATTCAGATTTGAGTTACCAAAACTCCAAATGACAATTTCACAGGCTTTTCAGAGTATGATACTTGCTAAGCACCCTCCATTCTTGCACATACCCAGTGCTCCCGCTTTCTGAGCAATTCTTGCAGCAGTAGGATGAACCGACACACAAAAACTACATACCAGCGCTACACATCAGTTCCCCTTAAGATATCACCTAGCACTGGCAATATTTTCTCATGTGGAATGTGCTAAGACCCCTGTCTCCCACCCCACAACTACCTGCCTGTGAGCTGCAGGTGTTGCCAAAGGGCTGACATGGATGTGCTGTTCTTTGCTCCTTTGGTACACAAGACCTAATTCTCTGACTCCATTACTATTAATTAGGTTTGGTTAACATTTCAAGACTGTTCTTTTTTTGAACAGGAAGCAAAGTCTTCGTTTTCGCAGAACATGCACTGACCTTTCTCCTTGGGGGAGAGGCTTGGACTCAACTCCTTCATAGACAGCCCTGACTCAGGCACAGAAGCTCCAGAACGGACACGACTGATGCCAGATTCCAGGATTCCCTACCAGTGTCCTCCAAATAATCCCCTGCTTAATGTGGCAACACTTCCTATTGCTTTTCCTGATACCTGGATTTCAGAGCAACCACATTGAATCACAAGATCCTGATCCAAGAATGCTTCTGCTAGTTTCATGTCATAAATGTTCTCAGCTGGTGGAAGCAGATGTTCATTTTTACACAGAGGTCCCATGCAGCTTTCCGTACAGTGGTTGTCTGCAACACAAAATAATCTGATTTGTTATAAAACCAGAACTGAATGTTATGGTTATGCTTTCACATAACCCGAGCTCAGGTGCATACAAAGCTGAAAGTTACTGGTCCAAGACATGTCAGGCTATAAATATGACCATGTGACATCAGCTAACCTTACAGAAGTCCTCACAAAATCCAGAAGCAGCAATGAATTTCAGGACACAGCTTTCCAAAGCAGGGTTGCAAAAGGTAAAATGAGCAAGAGAAAGGGCATTAACTATCTTCTGTGCAGTAGTCTCCAGCACAAAGTGCCCCTAAGAATAAACATGAGGAAATAGATGGTGCATGGAGTATCTGGAAAAGGGAGGGGATGGAGCTGAAAATACTGGTAACGACTCTGAACCTGTAGAGAATGCAGAGCATCAAATGTCACGGTGGCACCTTGCCATGGTTCAGACTTAGCACTAAAGTTTTCCTGTCAAACCATGACAATCACCATCTTTATTAACTTCAGCAATGAAAATCTATCAGTTTGCCACACAGCATTTAGGATGTGGGATGAAATGGCTGGAATGAAGAACCAGTGCTCCAGAAATGGAGGCTGCCACACCCTCAGAGGAATTTCAACACACTAGTCAAGTCACGTAAGTTAGAAACACTCATCTGGTCCCACTCTGAACTTGTAACACCTGCAATTCCTACCTTGCCATCAAAACATCAGCACTTCTCTTTTCCTGGGAGCATCTGCTCTTGAGCAGAACAGAGTGGCCCAACACAACAACTGCAGCTGGCCCAAGGGGATCAGGCTGGAGGCAAAGGGCTCTAAACTACTATCAGGATGCTTGCCCATTGCACTAAGACTCCACATTCAGAGGCACCAAAGCTCTTCTACCTCATTCCCTAGTGTGTGATTCCATGAAACGGACACTGGGAGGCTCTGCCAACCAATGGGCACCTCCGCCTCAATCTCTCCACTTCTCCTCTTCACCTACCCCCACCCAGAGAGACTCAGGTTTATCCAACTGCACTGCTGGACAGCAGGAACCACTTGCAGAACTTCCATCAAGTACTTGGGGCAGTTTGGGCATCACAGTTCAGGAAGGACATGGAGGGGCTGGAGAGAGGGCAAAGAAGGGCAATTGGACTGGTTAGGGGTCTGATTCTGATTCTGGAGAATAGGTCTGATGAGAAGAAGCTGAGGGAGCAGGGGCTGTTCAGCCTGGACAAAAGGAGAAGAGGAGGCTGAGGGGAAACCTCAGTGCTCTCTACAACTACCTGAAGGGAAGTTGGAGTGGTGCAGGAGTTGGCCCCTTTTCCCTAGTGACTTGCGATAGGACAAGAGGAAATGGGATTGAGTTGTGCCAGTGGAGGTTCAGATTGGATCTTAGGAAAAACTTCTTCCCAGAAAGAGTGAGGAACAGGCTGCCCAGGGAGGGCATTGAGGCATGGATCCTGGAGGGGTTCAACAAATGGGCAGACATGGTGTTCCAGGAGAGGGGTTAGTGGTTGGGAATTGTAGGGCAGGTGTTTGGTCTTGATGATCTTGAGGGTCTTTTCCAACCTTGATGATTCTACGATTCAAAATGAAGCAAAGTACATGGGGTTTTTTTTTGAAAGATAATTTCAACAACATTTGCACATAATGAAGACACAAAATAAAGGCTGACATGCAGCAAAGTTTCACCACATTCCAGATTGCCCTGTATTTAACACTATGTAAGGTCAGACAGGTTCTTTCTTCCCAGGACAAATAAATAAGTGTAATAATGCATAGGTCTCTTAGCTGGGATGTTAGTAATCAGGACAGTGTCTCAGTAGGATACATCCCAGAAAACCTTTTTGTCACAATTAGAGTGAATGACAATGAAAACCTCTGAACTGGGATGGTGTTAGCAAAAATTTCACTTAATAAAATACAAGCAGATTGTGTCGGAAGTTAAGCAGGGTTTAACTGTGAAATTCTAAGCCCATGTCCCTTAATAAAGAAACTGTTGAGTAATAATTAAAAGAAGAAACTTACATGGAATACAGTGAATTGAGTTTGTGCCCTTGTGATTACAGACAGCACTAGAATGCTGGGTACACAAAAATGTACTTCAGAAAAAGACCATCTTTTTCCCTTTCTGAAACTGTTTTAGTTATCAGAAGCAATCATCAGACAGGTTTGCACCGCAGCTCTTTAGATGAGGGTAACCTGAGGCAGTTCACTGCAATGAAATGCTCTCCACCTGGATAAAGAGACCACTGGTAGGTGGCTGCTCTGTGGCAGGATGACAGTAATGCAGAATTGTGTTCACAGTGAGAAAAGCTGATACATGAATTACATGATTTGAAGTTGCTTTCTAGTGCTGCCTCTAAGATTTAAAGTCCAGTCAATGTTTGGCAAGTAAATCCATTTGCCAAGAGCCCTCATGATGAGAAATAAGCAGAAATGTGCTGCAGGTAAAAGGTGTTGAATTTTACACTTTAATGGCCTTTCACAGAAAACTGTCTCTAATATTAACTTGGGTGGTGGCATTACCTCATGACTGTGGTAATGGTTAGGGTCAATACCAAGGAAAGCCCCTGTGTCTTCTCACTACTTTCATTCCCCACAGGAGGTCTCTTCTCACATGGGCAGAAGTTATTGTCATTCTCAGCACAAAGCCAGTTCTGAACTGCTGCAAAGCCTGGCCACCTACTGAACACCAAGCAGGTTGGAAAGTGAGCATGTTGCATTTGGGGTAGCAATCAGATCCCTTGCTTAAGAACAGGACTCAGCAGAAGCCTTCACTGAGCCCTTGGTCCTAGACAACAGTATTTATGATTTGGCATCCTTCAGACTTCCTTTTACGGCTGCTTCAAATCAGGCCAGCTTAATGAGAGACAACAAATGCTTGATAGATGCCCTCACTAATGAAAATTCAGGATACTTTTTCTCCTGCAATGTGCCTTGCTTGGGTATTTTGGGAAAAGTTGGCATTTAAGGTTGGCTGCCAAGATGAAGACTAAAGATTCCACAACAAACTGCACAGATAAATATTATTGAGTTGTATGAGGGATAACTTGCAAAGCATCTAGTTCAGACTTCTTAGCTGAAGTTGGCTATTATGACTGCTCTCTCCAACCTTAGAGGTGCTCCCATATCCCCATTGCATCATATAATGCAAAATTAATTTACATAACAGAAATTGTAATTTTGGAGATTAAATTTGGCACCTGTTAGGGTTTTCACTAGTACAGCTGCACTACTCGAGAACAAATACCCATGTGCATTGCTTCTCCTCATGAACTGAATGACTACACATTTATATGCAAAATCAAATTATCTTTTAAGCACCAACATCGACAAATATACAGTGTTTGGTTTAGGGTCGTTTTATTCCTTGGGTGAAAATGGATTTCTGGTAAAAAGTAAATAGATTATTAATGTTTCCAAAGCAAACAGAAGAGGCTTTTTCTAAACGAATCTTGACAGTGAGTATTTCAGTGTATTTCCTACTTATCATCATTAGCAAAGTCAATTACAACATTATTGATAGGAAATACAAGACACTTACTTGGATGGGTTCAGAAATGGGTAGACCAGAGCACACCAGATCAGACCACACCAGACCAGATGAGGCAGAGCTTTATTATAAAATTCATTTTCTCTGATGAATTTGTAATTTTATGTCAATGGAAATAAAATAGTGACTTTTGTGTCTCATTCTTATTTTTTCCTGAAATTAATAGAAATATGTGGAATAGGTATAATAGTTTCACTTCAGATCCATCAAGGTCTCCTATTCTTTGGTGTGAACTTTCTATTATATCAAAATTACATGTAATGATGCATAAATTATAAACAACTATATCAATGTGTGACTATATATATTTTGATAATGATTACACTGCTTTGGGATAACAAACTGGCAATTCATTATTGCTGTTTTCATTCATTTGCTTGTTCTTACTATTCAGAAGTGAATTATTTTCTTTATGCATTTCATTTGAGTTCAGAACTTGAGTAATTAGACTTGATTTGTCTGACTGTCTCCTCAAACTGAATGGCAGTGCAGTTATTTCTGATTTACCATGTGGAAAATCAAGACATGAGATGAAAAGGTCTAGCTGTGGATGTGGCCCATTCATCACTAGGCATTATTCTCCCTTGTGCTCTGGCACATAGTGGCTCTGAGTTTCTGCTAGCCCTATAGATGAACATATTGAGCCTCTTACACAAAGCCTGTCTCTTCACCAAGCAACTACAAAGACTAAAGCTAATAGCTCTAGAGCCTCAAGCTGCCAGTGTTAGCTAGGAGAGCAGGCATCACAACAGTAATCATCCAGGAATGAAACACACTGACTGTGCAAAATATAAATTATCTATGTGAAAAGTAATATGAATAACAGAACATTACAGCATAAAACAACCATTCCTTGCAAACAAATATGATTCCATGTGAATCCAATTGTTCCTTCTCCTGTACTTACTGCATTCTATTGGCCTGACTGAGACATGAGCGCTGCCAGTTTACATGGGGTTACTGCATGCAAAGCATCTCCAAATGCATGTGGATACCTTCACACCACTGCAGCCAACTGGATAAAACTGCATGAGCACTCGGCTCTGCCGTAACTGCACACTGCCATGGTACTTGTCTAAGTGCAGTACTGTAGCCAACAGACTGGTTTTCAACTGTATTTTACAGGACCAAGACTTAAGCCACTGGTAGCATAAACAGAGTAGGTCACAGTAAAACTATGGATAACCATGTGGATTGTTTAAGCATCGAGTAGATTTTCCCATGGTATTTCCTGCAGTAATGAGCTTTCCCAATGAAGTAAAGACACACATCTCCTTCTGCTTAGGCATTTCTGAGGAGTATCTCAAACTACTGGACTGCACAGGAGAAAAGCACGCAAAGGGAAGAGGAGACAGGAGTGATGGAAAGGCATGCACACCATAGCTGTACAGACTCCAGAGCCTTGTAATCTACAGGGGTTCTTCTCCACACCAGTAATCTTTGTTATGTGTTGGCTGAGTTGTTCAAGCCTTGATTAAGTCAGCCATGGGACTGCCTGAGGAGGCATGCGTTGCTGGGGCGGGAGAGGAGGGATTGGTTCAGCAGCCGACTTGTAAAGTCTGATTAAGTGATCTGCCACTGGTGAAGTCCTTCAGTGACCTGCCTGCTATTTCTGTGTCTAAGTCATTTGTGAAACAACCCTGGCATGTGATGCTCTTGCTGACGCATGCACACATCAACTGGGCAAGGTGGCTACTGGCTTTTTATCTTACAGCTAGGAAAAAAGCCTGCATGCACCTGTTTCCTCTTCTCCTGTCATTGGCTTCTAATCCAATGATTGAAGATGTCATGTTGGATTAGCATGGGAGCTTCACAATTACAAACAAAATTTTAAAAGATGGGAAAATATTCAGACTCTTGGATTGATTTGCAATAAATTCCTTCCACAGAAAACCCGGCAGCCCACTGAAGAGAATCAAATGAACTTCAAACATTGCACTTGACCTCTCTGTTTTTTTCTCATGTACATTTGATGGAAATAGACAGAAAAAACAACCTACAGAGTAGTTAGTGTGTCCACACTTCCATGAGGAAGCAGTTCTGGAAAGGAGAGGCAAAAGAATGCAGTTAAGGACTGTTTTTGTCAGTGTCACACTGAATGCCTGTCCTTCAATTTCCTGAAAAGTGATGCCTTGCTCTCTAGTGGCTTGCACTGCTTCATTTTGTGAAGAAATTATCTGTTCCAGTCCTGGAACAGAGTCCTGTTAGATGCAAACAACCAGGTCCTGCGGTTCTCTTTAATGAAGGTTCTCATGCTTAATAGTACTCACACAAATTTTCCCTCAGAGAAAGAGAAAATGAATGGACTTCTGTTTTTAATTATGCCTTGAGATTAACACCATTCTTTAAAAAGAAGTACTTTGGCTCATCCCAGTTAGTCACCAGTATCACCAGAAAATCTTCCCTGCAAATGTGAGCAGGCTGATTTCCATTCTGCTGTGCATTCTGGTAGCAATCTCTGCACCTCACACAGTTCAGCAATAATTGTGTTTCCTATCACTAGGCTGGACCATCCTTATGCAGATGATGCCAGAAGCATGTGTGGAATTGATGGTGCTGATGCCACTCACATTTCAGCCTGTCAGAACTACTGACTGGCAGCAATAATGTGAGTGGCCATGGATGGAAAGAGTAGGGTCAGCCTGTGCTTCCACTTTCCCATTTTGAAAATCCTTCCTCATGGGACAGCCTGGTGGGCAAAGTCCCTCGCACACTGGAGACAAACATGATCCCTCATGCTGCTGAGCTCTGCTATACTGTAGCTGTGGCTTTTGTGTGCCCTAATACATAAAGAGCTGGTTACCAGGCTTTGGGAAGCCTCTTGTAACTTTTGGAAAGGGTGAGTGAAACCCTGCTCTCTGAATAATCTCCTACTCCACAATGTCTGCGTTCAGGTGGTGTTAGATGGGGTGAATTTCTAGGAATTGCTAAGATGGGAAAACTCTTTAATTTTTTGTCAGGACCATTGAGAGGTAACTCTCACGCTGAATACCTTTACGATGAGATTTCCAAGCACTGTAGGGTAGGTGGGGACACGCATCCAGTATCTTTAGGTGCAAAATCAAGGGTGGTGGAACATGAACTTCTGAAATTTTAACTTCAAGCACAAAGCCATGAAAACCCTATTGTTGCTACTCCTTTGAGACTAGAAAAGGCTGCTCTTTGTCATCGCTCTGCCTGCTACATAACTACAGTCCAAGAACCATGCCTCCTTGTCACAGTACTGACAAGATCACTCTTGAAGTGGTCAACTCAAAATAAAGGAAATGCATTATCATTTGCAGTGCATTAAATGCACTATAAGTTGTAAATATTAAGCACATATCATGCTGAAAGCAGCAACTCAGAGCCTCTCTCAGAAATCATCACTCACAGCAGTTAAGAGCTGAGTGCATGCAGAGCTTGTGCTTTCAGGACACACCTTTTATAAAAGAAACCTGAGATTCTTCTCATTCTCTTGAGTTCTGGCCTCACTCAGACTAGTATGGGAACAGACATGCATCTACAAAATCAGCACCAGCTTCTAGAAAAGCAGGACTGTCATGTTTCATTAGCAACTACCTGGAAATGCCTATCAGGAGATGCTCTCTAGACACTGTCTTCAGTTCTTTCACTCTTCCCACCCAGCTCTTCCCCCCTGGGAAGGCTAATCAGGAAAAAGAAAACAAGGCCATGGATTGAAATGGAAACAGATTTAATAAAATAAGGTAATAAATAAAACCTAATATAACAAATAGAAAGTACACAGAGTTGCGCTCTGACAGTTCATTGGTTGCAGGCTCCACACTGCCAGAGGCAAATGCTGCATGTCAAGCATGGCGAGCACCACAGTGCCAGTGAAAACACAGCAGTCACACAGCAAACATGAGAGTTTGCCTCAGAAGCAGAATGATGGATGAGACCCTCCAGGGATGGTGGTCATCATGAAACGTGATGTCTGTGGTGTGGAATACTTGTACTGGTCAGTGTGGGTCAACAGCCCTGGCTTTTGCTTCACCTGCCTGACTGAAACCTGCAAGATACCCTGACCACAGCTAATAGCTAGTTGTGAATGAGAACAAGGCAGCTTTTCAGCTTTGTATTCACTGGCTCAGGTGCTGCAGTATTCTCCATGAATGCAGCTTTCCTGAACAGGAACAATATCACAGCAAAACCAGAAAACTTGGGCAACTGGGACACACTTCAGATTTCAGCTAAGACCCAGGGCAACTGAAAACCACTCATGGGCAAAACTGGCTGCAGACCAAGTGCCCCTTAACTGAAAAGACTGACCATTACTAGCAGGATGGCAGTAAGACAGCAGTAGGACACCAAGCTGGAGTGGATGGGAACATCTTATCCTAGGGAGTGATAATAACACTTGTAAAGAGACATGTCTTAGCACAAATCTCTCAATAATTTCATACTGAAGGAAGCTGTACATATTTTAGATAGTGAAGTTAAGAGTTGGGAGACAAGCAGTGTAACAAAACTAAGATCTTTGGCCCCTGCTCCTCTGTTTGCATTCAGTTCAGCACCTAAACAATCTAGAGCTTCAACTGCAGTGTAATGAATTGTCTTGTTCTGCCCTCCCAGTCAAAAACATTGTCCTCACTCCTGGAGGTTATTAAGGAGAAAGGAGATGCCTGGAGCCAGACTTCTTTATACTGTTTTGTAGTGGCTATGGCTGCAAACCACCTCCTTCCACATAAGCTCCTCTGTGAAGACCTGTATTCTTCCTTACTAGTGGCCATAAGCCACTATTATGGTGTCACAAGGAGCTGAAGGAGACAGAGCTGCAGAAAAATTATGCTTATCCATCTCACATAATATTTAATTCTTTGAAGAGTAGTTACCTAGTCATTTAGGCTTCTCTACAGTTACTCCCAATGGGCATGAAATCTCTACTGAAAAAAAAAACCCTTTGCAGTTGGCCAGTGAACATATGGCAATAAATTCTTGCACTTACTCATTCATCCAGAAGAAGATTGATATCAAAGACCCACAATTTCAGCTTCACTTTGCCTTGTTTATTTGAAAATTACATAACTTCAGTTTCCAGGCTAGCTCAGAAGCACAAACAAGTTAATGTTCGTGGACATGGACACAAAAACCTTCTCCAGGAAAATGGCATAAAAACCCTACCTTTCCCAGATTATCACCAGTTTGAGTGTGCTAATTTAGGATAAGCACTTGCAGGTTTTCCTTACTGAAGCTCAGGAATCAGTGTGTGCTCATCAGAACAGAAGACTGACCCTAAGACAATTCCACAGACATCCTCTCAGCATCTTATGCACCCTGCTGCTGAAACTCCATAAGAAATGTAATAGTGAAGGCAGCCTGGTTGGTCACAGTTGTCAGTTTAAGACACTGCTTCCCATCTCACACAGGAAAAACACCTGCCTCCGAGTCCAAATGCTGCAGCAAACTCCTTTAAGGTACAGAGGCTGTCAGCAGGGATTATACTGGATTACACTGGTTGAAGCGTTACCTGAGAAATGACTCTTTATGCTACTTAAGATTAGATCAACTGATCGTACACTAATAGAAGTAATTTTACAAAGAAAAAATATCTTTCTTTAGAGCTCAATGGAACCTTACGACAGACACAGTACACGATTATGAAGAATCACAGAAACATAGAATCATTAGGGATCGGAAGGGACCTTGAAAGATCATCTAGTCCAATCCCCCTGCCACAGCAGCCAAATAGCACAGTACTCTGTCAGGTAAATTAATGAAATTAATAAAATGAAGTGAGCATAGCAGATGCTATTTGAATTTTACTGATACACTATTAAGTCTCTCAAAACATGTCTTACTTTCCTAATTAATACAAATTACCCTGGATATATAAACATTAGCAGAAGGATTGGAAACTGGTTGAAAACAAAAACAAAAACTGATGATGAATGACGATGTGTTATCTACTAAAGATCACAAGGATCAGGGCAAGGCATGTTTATTGCTAAGCATCTCTGTTAGAGGAAGAAAACATGTATAGTAATGAAATGTCCATATTATTAAAAACAAAATACTTCTGAGGATCTGAGTGTTGATAATAAAATAACACAAAGGAGTCTTCAAAAGAGTGAAAACATGAACAGTCTGGTGATGAATAATTATATGCTCTGGGAAAATAATAAAGTAACACAAAGGGGTCTTCAAAATACTAGGAAGAGCCATGTGTGGAATAGGAATAAAGACACAGTCACTGAGTCATTAAGGCTGGAAGACACCTCTGAGATCATCACATCCAGCTGTCAGTCCAACCCCATGCTGCCCATTAAACCATGTTTCCTAGTGCCAGATCTATGTATTTTTTGAACACTTCCAGGAATGGCAACTCCAGCACCTTCATAGGCAGCCTGTTCCAATCCCTGACCACTCTTGTCAGGCTTGTCAACATGTGAAAGGTTGTCTGTACAGATGTACAGAACAATCACCGTGGTAAAACAGTCAGGATCTGTCCCTTGTACAGTCCTTTCACTATGGAATGTAAGCTGTTCCTTCACTGTCAAGTCAAGTCACTTTTATTCTGAAATACTATTTCCTGTGGGAAATTATGCTGGAGTGACCTAGTGCAGCTGTGCTGTGACTGGGCTGGATGAGGGGGTGATACGCTCACGTGTCATACACCAGCAGCACACACCAACTCCCCCAAACCTCTCTAGGGTCAGCTCTGCATTCTCCTTAGCTATGCTGGTAGGTCTTCCCTCTTTAAAAGACTCCTAAAACACAGCAGGAGAGAAAGCCAGGACAGCAAGAATACCAAGGGGCTTGCTAACCCCACAGGTGGCAGCTCAGACATGGTGTTGTCTACGCTGGGAGATGCAGAGGCACCACAGTAGGAGCATGGGAGGTGGCCTGTGCTCGCATGGCATTCCCTTTACATAGCGCCCAGCACGGCTGTCCCAGGCAGGTGGCACTGAGCATTGCTGGCTGTCAGAAATACTCAGCTAAATGGAGGGGTATTTGAAAAGAAGTGGTGGGGAGTGCTGGCTGATGAGGAGAGACTTGAAGAGTTAAACATGTAGCTGGCTAAAAGCAGGCTGAGTGGGAAACCCTGTTGCATGCTATATAAATACAGCTCGCCAGGTGAGTTTACTTGGAGCGATATTAGAAATCACATATGCAGCTAAGAGAGGAAGTATTTCCAGTAAGAGCAAGAGAAAACTTTCTGTTAAGGAACATTAGCCTTTGCAACTCTAAAGGGAAGAGGAAGAGAGGAAAACTATGTGGGAGATCATGTAACCTGATTTTGAAGGGAAGGTGAATTCACAGCAGGAACCACACTGAGCAGAAAGGTGAAGTACATAACTTTTGACTGTCACCAATTAAAAAGGTTTGTATTAATCATTCATATCCACGATCTCATATGACCAAAGTCCTTAGTTTTTAAGCAGCAGTGAACCTTCTCAGGCTCACAAATCGGAACAGTGTACACTTGGAAATTCTCTTGAGACTGCCTTACAGGAATTTCTGCAAGGAAGGATGATCTTGCCTTTAGGTTTAAACCCTGCAAAACATAAACACTGCTTTACTTGAGGTTACAATCTTAAGCATATCTGTGTAGTAGCAGATATGTAGACATTTTTATTCTAAAGCTGTTATGCTGAAATTGCACAACTGCCACTAGGCTCAGAAACGTGTTACAAAGAATTCAGGAAATGAATGAGACAGAGGGATTCAATAAGTGTTATTTTGTATTTCAGACAATAAAGATCATGCCCAAAATGGAAGTAGAAGCTTCATGTCCCTGCCACTAAAGAAATACAATCTAGAAAAGAAAACCCAAACAAGCAGATACTTGTTTGCTTGGCAATATGAATGCATCTTATGATGGGAGGGCTAATTCTAGAAATCAGGGAGCAGCACAGAACAGATTAATATCCAAGAATTCAATGTATGCATGCAATAAAGTACCTCAGCTACTGATGCTGTTTTTCTGAAGTGCTAGAAGTTTCAGAGACCAGCAGAGCAGCTTGGTCAAGACTTTCTTCCCCAGCTGCTACTGGTGGAGAATCTCCATGGCTCAGACAATAAAGACAAACATCAGTCAGAACTAAAAGTTCAAGAGAGTCTTCTGCAAGTCCCCTAGGTGAAAGTGGCCAGTGGTCAGGAACGCATTTTTCTCCCTTTTTTAAGGGTTAAAAGCACCACACAAATGCTGGTATTTATTCTTCCTCTGACTCCTCCTCACTCCTCTACTTCTGGGGATAATACTGACCTGGTGATAAATGCCTCTTGCTACAGATCTGCCTCTTTAAGTAATAATAAATATTTAAAGTCGTCCCTGTAGCTGGAGGCTAACACATGCTACAAAGAGGCTAGGAAAGGTTGGTGGGTCACTCATGACAGAAAACACCACGGTTTAAGATGCTTCTGGTTTGCATTTAGAGAATTTTAGGACAAACAAAATCTACCCTCTGAGAAGCAACAGAAGTGATTACATGAGACAAGAAAACCAAGAAATAATTCCATGGTTTTATGCTAGTTTTGCTGTACTAATGGACCTTGTTTTTAATAAGGTCCAAGTATTGACTGCTACAAAAAGATAAAGGTGATCTGGTGATGAGAAGGGATCTCTGACAACCAAGTACAGTGCTTGAAACCCAACCAAATTCACTGAGAAGTGTACAGATTTAACAGCTACATGAAGAGTGCAAAGCCCTGAAATCATACCATATAGTTCTCCTATCTTCCTAAGTTGTTAGATGGGTAATTGAACTCTCTTCATACTCAAGCATGGAGACATACCAGAGGATGCAAAGTAGTTAATCACTAACTCTAGTGCTAGGAGAGACCACAGGAGAACTACCAGCTTTGAACACAGCCTGTCTTGATGCAAAACAACCAGCAGCAACAGAGATGGACAGAGCAGTAACAGCAGTACCAGTAGACTTCATACCACCGCAGGTTTCCACGTGCAGCTCTATTGCTGTCATGCATGATGAACACATCCTGAACAACACCATATCTGATGAAAAGAATGGGGGTTTGGTGGACATGGTGGGGTTGGGTTGATGGTTGATCTTGTAAGTCTTTTCCAACCTTTATGATTCTATAACTCTGTGATTCCAGTAAGCTGTAGCCCAGAAAAAAACAGGGAAGGATAATTGGACTATTGTTATTTGAAATTATTTGCAATTCAGGTAATAGAGGACAAAAATCACACAGGGAAGAAAATAATTGATAAAACTTCTATATTAGAATTTCAATATATTACAAGGCACTAAATAATAATATAAAATAATGTCAAGTTCTATTGCTCTGTAAGTTTCACTGGAAAGAAAACACCCTATTTATGACCTTTCATATTCTGATTTTTTACATAAATTCTTACTGTGAACCCAGGAGAACTGTCAAGGGGAAAATGGAGAACCGAGTATTACAGAGGTGTGTAAAGGAGGAGGTTTAACACATCTCATGCTCTTCTTTGAGAAGATAGGATCCTGCCCTATTTGAGAAGTTGAAGGAAGTCTGCTTGCTGCCCCCTTGCTCAGCAAAGCAGGGTGTGCATCACATCTGCAAGACAAACACTGGCACTGGCTTGGTTCTGCATTCAATACCAGGTTTGTCTGAGGGTCTTCTCCTTGAATACAAACCAGCTCTGTGCTTTTTGCCCCCTATTACCTGAGTCTTTAGGTCTTTAGGACTCTCTTATTGCATCTGCTGCATATATCTCAGTGGCAGTAATGAGACTTCCTGAAAATATGACACTGTTCTTCAAGTGTCTGATGAGGTGACATCAGAAGATGCTACACTTCATGAGATGCTTTCCCTGGAAGACGGGGCCAGATCCACAGTTTTTAGTTCTATCTGTAAAGGACTGAGGACAGAGTGTTTCAGTCATTTTAATACCAAGGCTTTTTGATGCTCAGAGACAGCTGGAGAAAAGAATCATTTCATCTGGAAAAGACCTTTAAGATCATCGAGTCCAACCATTAACCTAATTTTACCAAGCCTACCACTAAGCTATGTCCCTAAGCTCCTGTTCTCTGACCAGGGATGGCGATTCAACTCTTTCCCTGGGCAGCCTGACGACCCTTTCAATGAAGAAGTTTCTTCTCATGCCCAACCTGGGGCAGCTTGAGGCCATTTCCTCTTGTCCCCTCACTTCTTCCTTGTGAGAAGAAACCAAACCCCACCTCTCTACACCCTCCTGTCAGGTAGTTGTAGACAGCAATAAAGTGCCCTCTCAGCTCCCTCTTCAGACTGAACAGTCCCAGCTCCCTCATCAGCTCCTCACAATGCTGGTTATCCAGGCCATTCCCCAACCCTGTTGCCCTTTTCTGGAAAAATACTTTTCATGCAGCTGTCTTAAAGGCATTGTGCATGGCTCAAGTTCAGTTAGGTTTCTGGATTATCCTTTCAAATTTCAGTGATCTCAAAGGTTTCTTCCAGTCAAAATGATTCTGCGATTCTGTGTGACCTTGCCATATAAAGACAAAACAAGCACATTTGCAAGGTGGGTTGGAAAAAGGTTAAGGGAAACAGAACATTTGTGAAGAGTTTTACTTTAGTAAGAGAACTGAGTTCCTGAAGGCAAGTTTTTATGACTGGAGAAGTACACAGCACTTAGAAATGCTGGAAACAGAAGTGCTGTTTAATGGGTGGTATGCAATTTCTATCCTAAATCACAACTTTTGCTTTTACAGTAGTATTTACTAGGCTTGTA
>VZRI01001457.1:85258-118222 GCA_013397515.1 Upupa epops
CTGATGGTTCTATGAGTCATGGGAGAGTGAATAGCCCCTGTGACCACACCGTGAGTCAAAGAAAGGGTCAGAAGAAGTTTGCAGAGTCTTGAGTTTGTGTGTACACCTTGCAATAGCGATGGGGGATTGTCCTTGTGACACTGAAGGCCACCATCACAGCAGCTTGAATTTAAACTTGTGTCTTCTTTTACAGTTATGGCCAGAATCCCGACATGTGACCACACCCCCTGTCACCTCCATACAGGACATAAAGTGAGTGGGGAAATCCTGTGGCATGGCTTGGCCTTGCCTGTGGCTGCTGCAGAAGGAAGTCATAGTAGCTGCTCTCTGGATGCCAAGGCAGCATCCAATGTGTCATGCCACAGGGAGGCTGCTGCTGTCATTACTCTTTTACAGAGCATCTGCCTGCCCACCTGCACACTGCTGTCAGCGTGCTTGCAAGTGCTGCAGCAGCAGCCCCTCACATTCCTGCACTCACTCACTCACTCACTCACTCACTCACTCACTCACTCATTCATGGGGGTCTGACAGTCTCTACCTGTGGATGCAAGGCTGAGCAGTGGCAGTGACTGCTGCTGTGTGTTCCCTCTCTGTGTGCAGTCTGCTCATACAGCAGATTTGGCTGGGTCTGGGCAAGGCCTGAGGCAGCAAAGCAGAGCAGCAGTGGATCTGAGACACTGGTACTCTGCACTGAGCCACTGAAGTGCACAAACTGACGGAAGAGGCCTGGGACACTGTTTGCATCTCTGCCCTATCCAATACAAATCCAGTAATTGTATCTAACACTAACCTAAGATAGTGCATTTACAAAGCCATCTTCTGATTCTTCCTGAGGCTGAGAGCTCTCATTGAAGACATCATGAGAGAGGCACAGCACTCCCTGTGCCAAATCAAGCTTCAGCTGGGATGAGTTTCAACTCTGATGTCACTTAGATGTTTTTATGGCTGCTTCAAATCCACATAATGGGCCAACACACTCAAAAGGACCAGCCCCATATGCAGGACTTACACTGTTCCCTGTAATGACAGGAGACAGACTTCCTTGCTGCTGCTGTTCTCAATTTCAGCCATACATCTCTACCACATACTCTTTCTAAGTGTTTATTTCTCAATAACCTGCTCAGATTATACCTAAACTGCTGCAAGCTGCCTACAGAGGTGGTCACATCACCATCTCTGAAGGTGTTCAAGGTTAGTCTGGATGAAGTGCTGAGTGGCATGATCTAGATGTTAGATGTTAGGTTTACTTGGTTTAGTTGGTTTTAGGTTGGACTGGATGTTTTAAGGTCTTTTCCACCCTCATCTTACTGTGATACTGTGATACTGTACTTGTCTTGACACTGTACGATGTGGCATGGCAGGAGCACATGATGAGACAGCAACCTCCTTCACATAAATGTACACATTTTCAATACTTGTGCTGGGTACAAGGTATGCCTTGAAATTTGTGAGACTGTCTCCTGCATATAATGACAGTCAACAAGATCAGACTGCTCAGGCACCCTGATGACAGGAACAGTGTCACATATCAGTCCCTCTGAGGAGTCCTGCCTCCTTGAAACAGCCAAATCAACCCCTCCCCTTCATTGGGGGAAAGTTCACAAATCAGAGACTGTATCATCTCTGACTGCATCTACTGACAGGACAGAGATGCTGTAGAGACAGGGGTACAGAAATTAGGGTCAGACTACAAGATATGAAGAATAAATCCAATGGAATGTAAGGCCAGGAGGAAAAGCCAAGACGGTGTTAAAGTTGGTGGAGAAAGGCAAAGAAAGGAGGACTTGCAGTGCCGGAGGGCAAAAACTGGACTGGTGAAGGAAAGTACAACCTGAAGAAACAGGGGGAAAATGAAGCATCAGCAGATAAAATAAAAAATAAATAAATAAAAAGAAGAATGATAGGGAAAACCTAGACTGACACATTTCTTCTCCTCAGAGTAGGCCTCTGTGACTCGTCAGTGAATACACCTTCTTTCAGAGTGCATGCTAAACTTAATTTTCCAAGAATGACAGATTTCAGGAGTTCAGTTTCCCATACGTACTGAGAAATGTTCCTGGCTCAGCCATTCCCCGAGAGCAGGGCAAATTGTAATCACTGCATAAAACAGCACCTGTTATTTCGAGAAGATGCAATGGCTTGTTTGGTTTGACATCCACTACTGATACAGCAGCGACCTAAGCAGACACTGATCTATCATTTACAGTAGATGAACAGAAACTAACAAGCATGAAATCTGTGGGGCTCAATAAGCAAGCGCTTTAGAAGCCTGAAATTCTGCTTCATTCAGAGCAGACAGACATCTTTTGCAGCAGAATTCATATCTGATATGAAGACCGAGATGCTCAAACCTCTTTTTTCCACTGGATTATACAGCCAGGGACACAGAAAGGAGTGAGCTTCATTTGCAGTGCACTGCTCAAAGGTAGAAATGTGCAGTTTTGTAGGACAGAGCCTGCACAGCCCTGTCAAAATGAACTCTGCATGTGACCAGTTCCAATAGATCACACAGGCATCCTAAGTTCACTCAAAACCACATCTTTCGGTTTTTCTATATCTTTATACCCATAAAACATGGGTAACTCTGAGCATGAGCAAATGACACAAGGCTGTTCTGCATGAGCCTGGGAATACGTTTTCAGCCCATTTCCTAAGACACTTCCTGGGGCAACTCAAAAAAGAATGGAAAACATTTCTAAAATCACAGCCACCTGCCACACACCCTGCTTCCACCACCTCCAAGTGTCACACACAACCACATTGCTGGGAATGACACTACCCTCAAACGGCTCATCCTGCTGCTAGGATGGAAGGAAAGAGTAGGTTCCTCTCTATTCTTGGATGAGTCTCCTTAGGTCAGCAACTCCAGTGACAGCTCCAGTCATGTCAAGAAACAGCAGGTCTAGATGCTCAGACACACTTCTATACAGGTTTTGCCTCTCTTGCAAGGTGGTCTCTAAATTTATATTTTCATTATTTTCATAAAAGGAAGGGTAGAAATGTATTGGGCACACTCACCTCAAGTACTGGGGGAAGTTCTGGACCCTTCACTTCAAGAAAGAGATTGAGGGGCTGGAGTGGTTTCAGAGAAGCAACAAGGCTGGGGAAGGGACTTGAGGGAAAGGCAGATGAGGAAAGGCTGAGGGAGCTAGGGTTGTCTAGCCTGGAGAAGAGGAGACTCGGGGGGGGGATCTTCTCCCTCTTTACAGCTCCCTGAAGGGAGGTTGTAGTCAGGTGGGATTGGGCTTTTCTCCCAGGCAACTAGTGCCAGGATGAGAGAGCAGGGCCTGAAGCTGTCAGGGGAGGGTTAGGTTGCATATTAGGAAGCCGTTCCTCATGGAAAGGGTTGTTAGAAATTGGAATGAACTAGTGGAGGGGCCACCCCTGCAGGTGTCTTAAGAAAAGACTGGACATGGCACTTAGTGCCCCAGTATAGCTGATGTGATGTCAGGTCATAGGCTGGTCCGGATGGTCTAGAGGTTTTTTTCTTAGTCTCAGTAATTCTGTGATTTTGTGAAACGAGCCATTTAGGATTCACCTAGTGCTTTAAAATTTACTTGAAACCTCTATTAGTCTCACTGCCCTTCCTGAATTTTTCCTAGATTGTTTAACTATTTTATTCTGTCAATCTCTGTGATTAACTTCATCGTAGCTAAGTCTGTATCTTCTTTTATGTATTTTTCTTCCTCTTATGCCTGTTTTCATGTGGAAGGCTTCAATACACACACAGGCAAATAGTGAACAAAGACTCTGTGATGGATATACTGTGGTCATGCAAGTCATCCAAAGCAACCTGACAAAACCACACCAACAGGAACAAGTTCAGCCACCTTGGAACGTGGTATGGTTTATCAGCTTACTGTCTGCTCACACAGCTTGGCACACGGAAGTCCCAGAGGTGTTCATAACTGCTGAGTAACTAGTAAAGAAAACACGGTTTTATGAAATTGAAAAATATTTTCATGTCAAGTTGGTGAGTGGCGGCCAACACACACGAAAAATAAATCCTAGAGCAGTTAAACAGACATTCTGTTTTCATTTGTTTGAAGTTAACCTTGATGTTCTCAATCTGTGCCTTTAGTCCCAGACCTTCACTTCTCAACTATCCTTTGTCTTTTCCCCAGACACAGTCTTCTATAATACAGAAAAGGCTAGGTGTCCTTGTATGAAAAGGTGAACTTTATTGTGATCCCAACTCGTGCAGTTTATTGGAGCCGTAATCTACAGCCCTGGAGCATCAAAATGAAACTTTTGTTGAGCCAGAAGCTTTCGCAAGCCCTCAAATAGATGGTCATTCACTCCATGCCATAGGAAGGTGCCAGTTCACAAGAGGTCTCCTGAACACCACTTGTCCAGTGCTGGCTATGATGTTCTGTGAAGAAGTGAAATGAAGGCTACATCTTTTCTCCACAGATCTTGTGTCAAAATACACATGGAAGACATTGTCACAGAAATCTTCGATCATAGTTGACAAGTTTAGAACCAAATCATGCTCCTCATATTTTGAGACACTTCTTCATCCCAATCACCACAAACATTTTATGCTCTTTGTGATACTTCGCTTGTTTGTATTCATTTGAAACACTGATAGGACAATAATCTGCAGAAACTTTTTCTCCAAGCAACTTTCAAGCTCAATTTCATATATAGTGTTTCAAGGTAATCTGTAGCTGTCTCGAAGCTGAAGGGTAAAGTAGCCAGCACAGTATTCAATATCATATTTTGAGAGTTAGACATTACTCTATTGCTTTACAATGTTAATTATGCCCGTGTGGGCTTTGACATTGCTCTTTCAACTGAAAACATAATCTCATAGCATGTTTAAGCTTCTTCACATAGATCCTACAAGCTTTACTCTCTTGTCAATATCCTGCCTTGGGTTTCATGACCTAGGTTCAGTGAGTACCTCAGGACATCCAGCACATGGCACCAGACATCCTGATGACACCAAATCTTGCACACTGCTGTTTAACAACCTCTTGTATTATTTTTGTCTGTTGACTTTCTAAACCTATCAAAGCAGATTACAGCCACTTATAGTGTTCATGTCTTCTGAGTCCTTTACTCAGCTTAATTCAGCAAGGAAATCACCTTATCTGTCAGATATTCACTGTACCCCAAATCATCTCTAAAAGACAGCATAATCCTGCAGTTAAACTAAGCAAGGCTCCCTTTTCAAAGATAATGACATTGTCTTTTCTAAACATAATTTTTGTTCTGATTTACATAAAGGACTGGACTGTGCTTCTCCTGCACTCCACTCCATGAGCAGTTGGCTGATATCAGTGGTGCAAGGTATGAATGCAGAAGGCAGGCTATTGCTTCTCATTATGTAGTTCCTGCTTGAAGCCCCACATTTGCAAAATGACTCCAAAGCAACACAGCACGGTAAACTGAGTAAACAGAAACTGAGATTGAGAATCATAGTATTCTCAGCATAGCTCTTGAAAGGTTTGCATACTTACACCTGGAAAAAAATATGCTGTGATGAATACAAATGTGTTCATTGAGCTTTAGACAGTCACTTCTTTCTTAATTGGCAAGGTGATTACAGCAGGATTTGCTGAGAGCTGCTGCTGCGTATTTGTCCTCTGTTGTTGCTCCTTGTAAGGTGAGGAAAAATTTATGCGAATTAGTATATACATTGATGTAGTAGCAAAGGCAGTGCTCAACCACTGTCAAGTATTATTTCAGAATTTGTGATCTGGGTTGAATGGGATGGGGGGAAAACAATAAATACCTTTTATCAACCCTTTTTTTTGGCTATTACTCTGTACCTATGATCTGTGATCCCCAATTCATACTTGTGACAAGAAACTGGAGCTAAAGAAAACAAAAACTTCAAGTTGTGGTTGATGTTCTTCACTAGCAAAGAGGCCACTGTGAGCACCATGCCTAGTTGTTTTGTTTTCTCCTGAGGAAGATGACATGCTGCATTTACACAAGAAAATTTACTGCCACTTGACTAAAATTAGTCCACATTTATGCTTTGAGTTTATGTCATTATCCCAGGAACAGTGTGGGAGTTTAAACCTATAATCTGTGCATACACAGGGAAACAATGAGGACTACTGTGAATAAATGCAACAGCCTCAGAAATTCACATGTTAACATTTAGCTTATTTTTTAAATGAACTTCAGTTCATTACAAGCGCAGGTGCTGGAAAGGAAAAGTGGAGGAGAGAGGAAGGACAAGTAATCACACATCCTATGGGTATTTAGTGCATCTGCCAGCCTGCTGTTCAACCACTCTGGTGTCTTGTAATAGCATTAGCTGACACAGACGTGTGACTGTGCTTATCAGACGTCACTGATGGGCTAAGAGACATGATGCAGTGGTAAACCCTGGCACTCTGGTATACATTGCATGCTGCAGCTCTGAGTGGGAGATGATTTACCTCCTGCTTCAGACGGCCAGCTACTTAATAGATAAAAACACTACTGCCAGGTAACAACTCTTGACAGACTTTCTGATTTTCCTGAACTTCTGCTGACAACTACCACTTCACTACGCTGACACATCAGAGAGGTTGGGGAGTCTCCTCCTTTGGAGACTTTCCAAACCCAGCTGGATATGTTCCTGTGTGGCCTGTCCTAGGTGATCCTGCTTGTGGTCCAGAGACCCCTAACATTCTGTGATGCTATGATTTTTCTTTTAAAGTAAGCTCAGATCTCAGAGTCTTTGCAGTCTACCATCAGCAAACTGTGGAAGTTGCGGAGGGCGCAAGAACAGCTCTTGGTAAATGACACCAATTCTCAGTAAATTAGTGGTGTGAATTTCTCAGACAAAATTTTCAGTTGTAGTCCTCAGACCTGTCTCTCCATGGCACTTTGCATACTGCAGCATAGTGTTTACTCTATCTTTTTCCTACCATAGGCTGCAAATTCAGAAGGGCAGGAAGCAAACAGCTTAACTGACCAAGCAACAGTGTTACTTTGCTTTGCTTAGATCATAACTCCCAGCAGTTAGCTGCACCCTATCTTTGCAGAAAGGAGCTTTTCCACTGAGCTCATGTTATGAAAACAGGTGCAATCTAATACTAAAATGGAATGGAAAACTGTTCCCTTGAGATGCCAATCTAGCAACAACCTGAAAAGCTAAACAACTTTTCTGACATGTCTGTCTATCTGTAAGTCTGATGTCCATGTTCCAGATCTATCATAAGCATGCTGGTTTGGATCATGGTCCTCATGAGATCATGACACAAATCCATGATGATATCCCTTGAAAAGGCTGAGAGAAAATTATGAGCCTACCAAATACTACCTGTTCATTACATCTGCTCAAACTTCTGTGCTGTATTCCTAAGGGAGTGTTTAATGGATGAAATAAAGTTTCAGAAATTTCTGAGAGGACGGATCATATCTTACAGAAAGAAAAATAACTCTTATCCCAGAAAGCATATAAAGAGTAAATGTCCAAAAAGCCACAATACACTAAGACTTTATTATGAAGACAGTTTGGGATGAGTAGAGAAGCAGTTTCTCCTTATTCTGTACTACTTCTCCAATAGGTTTCAGAAAATACAAAGCCAGAGTAGGTCAGGTAGAGTGATTCCTTTGCTTTTCCGTGACATTATTAACTAAGCAGGAAAGACAACAATTGTGCATAATTTCTGTAGCCATCTTGTCATGCATGTTCATGTTTGTGCATGGGTAAGAGTATGTATCACAGAATCACAGAATCATTAGGGATCGGAAGGGACCTTGAAAGATCATCTAGTCCAATCCCTCTGCCTCATCAGGATCACCTAGACCAAGTCACACAGGAACACATCCAGGTGAGTCTTGAACATCTCCAGAGAAGGAGACTCCACAACCCCCCTGGGCAGCCTGTTCGAATGCTCCGGTAAGCTCACTGTGAAGAGGTTCCTTCTGATATTTATGTTATATTATGCAATGGGTTTTCACTAAAATTAACAAGCCATGCCCTGCACGTCTAGACTTACTGCACAAAACCTCACCAAAAGGTTCTCTTTTCCTCACACTTAACAGTCTGGACTGGAACTGGCTCAAGTCAAAATCAAACTTAACTGTTTACAGCCTCAATGGGAATGTTAGTCCACAATGAAGAACACTTCTCTGATTCAGCGATTCAGTGATATAATAAGTTCTAAGTTTTGTCTAGAATTTCAAAAATATGTGACTTGTAGGATTCTTCTTCTGCAAAACCAATCACCATTCTCTCCTTCTGCCAGAAGTCATCTGATCTTCATCGTTGGTTCTGTGATTTCTCATAGCACTGTGATTTCTTTTCCTTGTTGGATGTCAACCTAAGATGTTGATCAAGATTTTCTCATTAGAGAATCAAAGAACGGCCAGGGTTGGAAGTGATCTTAAAAATCATCTGGTTCCAACCTCTCTGAATCGGCAAGGACACCTTAACTAGATCCGGGTAATCAGGGCCCCATCCAGCCTGGCCTTGAACACTGCCAGGGATGGGGCAAGCCACAGCTTCCTTGGGCAATCTGTTCCAGCATCTTAGCATCCTCACAGGAAAGAACTGTTTCGTCATGTCCAACCTAAACCTCTTCAAGTCTGTAATCTTTTCCCCTTGTCCTCTTGCTACTACCCCTGTAAAAAGCCCTACCCCAGCTTTCTTTTAGCCCTCTTCAGCTATTATGAAGCTGCTAGAAGGTCACCTGGGAACCTCGTCTTCTCCAGGCTGAACAACCCCAACTTGCTCAGCCTGTCCTCATAGAGGAGGTGCTCCAGCCCTCTGATCATTTTCACTGCTCTCCTCTGGACCCATGCTAGGAGCTCTGTTTCATTCTTAAGATGGTGGGGACTCCAGAACTGGACACAGGACTCCAGGTGAGGACTCAAAAGCACCAAGTAGAGGGGGAGACTGTCATTGCTACTTTTGCTGCAGCCTAGGACATGGTTGGCTTTCTGGGCTACCAGTGAACACTGACAGCTCCTGTTAAACTTCTGCTCCACTCCCACCCCCAAGTCCTCCTCCTCAGAGCTGTCCTCAATCCTTTCTCCTCCCAATCTGTATTCATGCATGCAATTGCCTCGACCTGGGTGCAGAACCTTGCACTTGCCCTTGTTGAACCTCATGCAGTTTTCATAAGCCCACTTCTCAAGCCTGGCAAGGTCCCTCTGGATGGCCTCGCTTCCCTCCTGTGTGTTGACTTCACCAGACAGTTGGGTGTCATCAGCAAATTTAGAGAGGCTGCAGTCAATTTCCCCATCCATGCTGCCAACGAAGACTTTAAACAGCACTGGTCTGAGTACCAACCCTTGAGGAGCACCCCTTGTCACACAGCTCCATTGGGACACTGAGCCATTGATCACAACTCTTTGGGCACGAGCAGCCAGCCAGCTCCTTACCCAATGACAGGTCCATCCCTCAAATCCATATCGCTCCAGTTTAGAGATGAGAATGTTGTGCGGGGCAGGTTCGAATGCTATGAACAGGTTCAGGCAGATGACATCTGTTGCTCTGCCTTTGTCCACTGAGGCTGTGACTCCACTGTAAAAGGCCACCTGGTTGGTCAGGCAGGACTTCCTCTTGGTGAAGCCGTGTTGGCCACCATCAATCATCCCTTTATTATCTGCTGCCTTAGCAGAGCCTTCAGGAGGATCTGCTCCATGATCTTGCCAGGTATAGAAGTGGGACTGACTGGCCTGTAGTTCCCTGGGTCTTCTTCCCTTTTAGAAAATAGGGGTTAAGTTCCCTTTTCCAGCCAGTGGGAACTTCACCAGATTGCCAGGACTTTTTGAATATGATGAACAGTGGTTATGTGTCCTGTAGGTGTGATTGATTCCAGATAAATACAGAACACTATCTCTATGTTGTTAAACAGAAACAGTAACAGAAAATTTTATGCAGACAAGCAAATTATTCTCACAGCAGAAGACACATTTGAAGACATTGAATTAAAAACGTGCATGCATGCTTTTATTCCTGGAAGCATGATATCCACAGTACTGGCAGTTTGGGACCCAGTGTAACAGATTCTAAAGCAGTTTCCACCGTTTTGGAGTACCAGATTAATTCTCCACAGATGAAGATGATGTAAATATGAAATACTTGGCTCCAGCTCTAAGCAGTCAAAAGTGATTTTCATTATCCCACCAGCCTTTCAGCAGGCTCTGAAGTACTTTGTTATTCCTATCAGCAAACTCTCAGATGGTCAATGCCAAAAGCTTCTGCTCTCTCCCTAACAATGCAGCAGCTACTAGTGAGATACTCAGATAAAACAAATCAGAATAAAAAAAATAAATTAAACACAGCAGTTTAATTTCACATTCTGTGTCACTTAATCAAAGCACCTGAGGGGATGGAAGACCTCGCTGTACTCTTGAAGTGTGAAGGGCTTCATCAGCTGTGACAAGGAGCTTTGAGAATGGCCGTAATCAGCAATACTGTGCAAATGAGCTCCGTATGTGATGTACGTGCAAAATAACTTCTGAGTAGCAACTGATGAGAAGAAACAGTTCTTACTCCCACTGGCAATCCATGCTATGATACATAAAAATACACTACTAGCTTCATCCGTTTAGGACTGATTATGTTGATCACATAACAGAGAAGTAGGATATTACACTCCTGATACAAATGAAACTGCAAAAATGACCAGACTACCCTGTCACAAGTCTTACCAGAGACTGCTGATTTAGCCATATCTGTAGATACATGAAGATGGCATTTTAGCACTTAAGCATCACATATACACTATCACATGGACACAGTGCCCTTGACTCTGTTGTAATTTTCTCAACAGAGAAGTAAAACTTTTTGATTTTTTCTATCTCTGCCCCTACAAAGACCATTTAACAACACTGTTCTCCTGTTTAGAACAAGTCAACGTGTTTTCACTCAGTTGTTTAAAACTGGAAATATTTTTACCTTAAAGACACATGAATTACAAGATCAATCACTTCGGTATGAGGACAGACTGAGGGAGCTGGGGTTGGTCAGCCTGGAGAAGAGAAGGCTCCAGGGACACCAGATAGCAACTGTCCAGCCCCTGAAGGGGGCTACAAGAAGGATGCAGAGGGACTGTTTACAAAGGCCTGTATTGTTAGGACGAGGGGCAATGGTTTCACATTAGAGAAGGGCAGACTGAAATGGGCTGTTAGGAAGAAGTTCTTTAGCAGGAGGAGGGTTAAATACTGGAACAGGTTGCCCACAGAGGAAGTTGAGGCCCCATCCCTGGAGATATTCAAGGTGAGGCTGGACAAGGCTGAGGATGTTCCTGCTCATGGCAGGTAGTTGGACTGGATGACCTTTGGAGGTCCCTTCGAACCCAGGCCATTCCATCATTCTATATGAAACTACCAACTGTCTGACATGAGTGAGATTTACAGGATTTAGAAAAAAAGTTGTTCAGTTTGCTCGCTTTACAGAAGGTGAATCACAAGACAAAAAAGTGCTGCATCTTATCTCTGTTTCACCAAACCAATGACTGTAGTCAAATGCTAAATTTTAATAGACAATTTAGTATAATGCAGCTCTCAGGAATGAGCAGCTTTGAATGACTAGTTCCAAATGTTTTACTCAGAAGCTAAGGACAGTTTAAAAAAAAACAACAAAAAACAAGCAAACAAATAAGGTATAAATATATATATTGCTGTCTTGCAATAGCTGGAATAGTTTCTGTGGAACACCATTGGTATGCTGCTGTATATGTGAGAAAGACACTGTAGCCCATTAGACAATGGATATCCGCCGAGACAACCTTACCTCCCATTTATTTCAGCACAAATTGAATCACAGAATCCCAGAATTACTGAGGCTGGAAAAGACCTCTGAGATCATCCAGACCAGTCTGGGACCTAACATCACTCCATCAGCCAGACCAGGGTACTAAGGGCCACAGCCAGTCTGTTCTTAAACACCTCTGGGTATTGGAACTCCACCACTGCCCTGGGCACTTCATTCCAGGGTCTGATTACCCTTTCTGTGAGGAAGGGCTTCCTAACATCCAACCTAACCCTCCCCTGGCAGGTTCAGGCCCTGCCCTGTCATCCAGAGAACGAATGGGAGAAGAACCCAACCCACGCGGGATTACAACCACCCTTCAGGGAGCTGTAGAGCGGGAGGAGGTCCCCCCTGAGTCCCCTAAAACACCCACAGCTCCCATCAGGCTCTCCTCATCAGCCTTTCCCTCCAGTCCCTTCCCCAACCTCGTTGCTCCTCTGGACCCACTCCAGCCTCTCAATCTCTTCCTTGAAGTGAGGGACCAAGAACTGCCCCCAGTACTCGAGATGAGGCCTTCCCAGTGCCAAGTACAGGGAGATAATTATGTCCCTAGTCCTGCTGGCCACAGTATTCCTGAGATCAGTGGGAAGAAAGAAAATCTGAAATGCAAGGACACCCACCAAAAATCAAGCTCCACTTACAGTTTTTCAAGCATTGCTAGTCACTGTTTTGCAAATCATTTACAGTGTTCTTTCTATTCTAAATCCAGTATAAAAACTACAAATGCTATTCATGAAATCGTTTTGGAAAATGTGGGGTGTAGCTCCTAGGGGAATCACCCAACTGTGATGTTCTCTTAAAAATCATTATCTGTGGTTGTCAACTTTAATCCATCCGTCTGAGAAACGGCCATAATGGAAGTAAAGGGTAACTGCCTTCCAAGTGACTGCTGGCTTTTAGCTAGCTCCTAATGAACCTGGCATCCGTAGGACACAACAAGCACTACTGCACAATGCAATAAGGAATTCTTCCTTGTCAGCCTTTGCTGAAAGCGGACTTGACGTAAGGAACTCCCTAACATGCATCTGCTCATTTCTCTGCTATTTGCAACAAAAAAAAAATCTCCTTTATTTCCTACAGCAAACACATTATGACCCTGAGAAAGCTAAATGCTTTCCATAGCCACAACCAACCCCCTGCCAAACAACCCTGAAAACACAACAGGTTCAGATGAACTTGGCCTTACCAATGGAAAAGCAGCATCTTAGGTAGATGCAGGGATGCAGTAGAGATGCCAACCAGCTGTCAGAGGGCAGCCCAGCATCGGCTTCCGTGTTACTGGAGATAGTCCCCAGCTGAGCTTTGTCACTGGCCTTGGAATGAGGGGAGCTGCTGTCACTGGAGAGGAGGTTAGAAGGTTCATTTTTCTTTACATTTCCCTTGGTGTCTTTCAATAATGAGCATTCTGCTAATTAACTTCACCTCCAAGCAGAGCAAGGATACTGTTTCCTCTTTGGATGGCAAAGTGACAAAAGGCTCCTACAGTGGTACCTTGTTTGATCAGCTGGGTACAAACAGCATGTAAACATGGACTGACTAAATAAACTCAAGCAACCAAAATAGCACTGTTAACAAGAAACAAGCAAAGAGACAGAATACACAGCTCAGGGGCCATTTGACCTTGAAATGCAATGCCCTCTCACACAGAGAACTCCTGGCACAGTGCAGCAGTGGTACGTGAAAGAAAATGAACCTTCCCACCCAAAAGTGACTGGGAATGTCCATGCCAGGGCAGACCACACCACAGAGTCTGAAATTTGAAAGTGCCCAGTGGCAGGGAAAGAGTTTAAAAGGGAAGAGCTCAGGGAGACATTTTCTCAGCTTGTTGGCCCAACCTCAGCAGCCAGTGCCTGGGGACTTCCAGAGGTGGAGGTTAAACGCATCTTGCTGTCTGCAGCAACAAGCAAGGGAGCTTTCCTTGTCTGAACATGAGTTTCAGTTTTTGAAGGCTTATATTTATTCAAACCCCCTTTTCCATTAGCTGTTTTACCATGTTAGCTTTTAAGACTAATACATAGGTTTGGAGGCCTTTTCACTACCATTTTTCACAGAATCACAGACTGTTAGGGATTGTAAAAGACACCAAAAGATTATCCAGTCCAATTCCTGTGCAGGAGCAGGATCCCCTAGATGCAGTCATACAGGAACAGTCCAGGTAAGTGTTAAATGTCTCCAGAGAGGGAGACTCCACAACCTCCCTGGGCAGCCTCTTCCAGTGCTGTCACTCCCACTGTGAAGAAGTGTTTTCTTGTATTTATGTGGAATCTCTACTGTTCCAGCTGGCACCCTTTGCGTCTTGTCCCATCATTGGATGTCACTGAGCAGAGCCTGGCCCCTTCCTCCTGACATCCACCCTTTCCATATTTATAAATATTAATGAGGTCACCCCTCAGTCTCCTTTTTCCCAAGCTCCAGAGACCCAGCTCCCTCAGCCTTTCCTCAACAGGGAGATGCTCCACTCCNTGCCCAGATGCCAGACTCTATACTGCCCTTGTTGAATTTCATTAAATTTGGTTCTATAAAGTTGATCCCATAAAATTTCCTCAACTTTCAGAAATTGTCTCCAGAGTGAGACCTTGTTCTTTTTTATTTTGAAATGATGACAAGTTTCCTGACAATAGTCTAAATTTTAATAGCTTTTCTATGGTTATATTTTGAAAAACACACTTCTGAGTTGTAATCTTTTCTCTTTACATCACACTTTATCATGTGGTTTCTGCCTTTCCAGTCTCTTTGCTTCAGCTTCTCACAATCTGTGTCCTCACCCTGACAATGCAGCAGGTACCACAGCAGTAGGATTTCATTCTTTCTGTTTATATCTGGGATTTCAGGTTCACTCCTAATCTACAGGAGGACATTTCCTCCAATGGTGAGACTTACTCTTCTCACAAATTTTGGAGCTTGATATTGCATATAGATGGGCTTTCTTCCATCAAGGGTCTGAAACACTCACTTGGCTAATAACCTCAAATAAAACTAGGCATTTCAACCCCTTGGCCTTATCTTTTCAGAGTTACATTACTTACAGATATATTGATCTGCCTGGTTCTGCACATCTTGGCTTGATCAGGACTTCACCAGCAGTGCTTTATTCAGTATCTTTGTACCAGTTTGCACTACAGAAAGAGCTTATTTTTACTCTAGTGTATAACCACCTTGATTTTAAGTGCCACTTCCCCCAACATATTTTCTCTACCATTTTTTTGAAAAAAAAAACCCTCTAATGCCTTCAGTTCACTTGTTTGGGATACAGAGACATAACTAAATGCAATGTTAGGGGATAACTTCATTCAGATTTACCTACTGCATCAGTTCTGTTCCTCAGAATGCCCAGCTCAGTCTTTTTCTGAGCCACACAGGAGTGTGAAAATGTAACAAGGTGAAGAAAAAACTAAGGAAAGTGAACTCCATTCGCAGAGGATTTATACATATTGTCTAAGAAAATGTCAGGCATTGCTGAACCTCCAGAAGCCCAGCTGGCAGCAGCTAAGCCCTAACCACACCCCTGCTCAACTCCATTTGCTGCACCGCCTGCTGCCTCCTCCCTCCTGCCCATCACCTGTTCAGCCACAGAGCAGTCTCAGAGCTGTGTGGTACACGCGGTGATTCTGCACTGGCTTCTCAGGCACTACTGCAATTAACTTAATTTGGACCACAAGTAATGGTGGAAAGGAAAAAAGCCCCATCCAGATAGCAGCTGCTACTTGACAAACTATTCACTGTTCTATTTACTGTAGTGTTAATTTACTACTATTTACTCCAATGTCGATCTGCTGGAGGGGAGGAAAATGCTGCAGAGAGATCT
Organism: Upupa epops; assembly: GCA_013397515.1. Lineage (NCBI taxonomy): Eukaryota > Metazoa > Chordata > Aves > Bucerotiformes > Upupidae > Upupa > Upupa epops. Next base: position 100,777 of record VZRI01001457.1, read on the forward strand.
GAACAGGCACAAGGCCAAGGAAGAGGCCAATAGGATGAGGTTTAACAAGGCCAAGTGCAGGGTCCTACACTTTGGCCACAGTAACCCTCAGCAGAACACAAACTGGGGGTTGAGTGGCTGGACAGCAGCCTGGCAGAGAGGGACCTGGCAGTACTGGCTGACAACAGGCTGAACAGGAGACAGCAGTGTGCCCAGGTGGCATGAAAAGCCAATGGCATCTTGGCTTGTATCAGCAACAGTGTGGCCAGGACTAGGGACATAATTCTTCCCCTGTACTTTCACTGTGGAAGCCTCACTTTGAGTATTGTGTGCAGTCTGGGCCCCTTGCTTCAAGAAAGATACTGAAGTACAGGAGTGGGTCCAGAGGAGAGCAATGAGGCTGGTGAAGGGACTAGAGAGAAAATCTTATGAAGAGAGAGGCTGGGAAAGCTGTGAGGAGGCTCAGGGGCTACCTTTTCATTTGTTATAAATACCTGGAGGGAAGTTATAAACAGGTGAGGGCTGGGCTCTTCTCCCAGGCAACTAGTGCCAGGATGAGAGCCAGGGCATGAAGCTGCAGCAGGAGAGGTTCAGGTTAGATGTTAGGAAGCTCTTCCTCATGGAAAAGGTGGTTAGACATTGGAATGGACTGCTCAGGGAGGTGGTGGAGTCCTCATCCCTGGAGGTGTTTAAGGAAAGACTGGACGTGGCCCTTAGTGCCCTGGTCTAGCTGATGTGTTGATGTTAGGTCACACGCTGGGCTAGATGATCTCAGAGGTCTTTTCCAGCCTCAAAGATTCTATGATTCTGTAACTTTTGCCTCAACTCAATATGTAATAGTCTTAGCCTTTCCCTTGCCCAACAGCAGGAAACTTAGGTTTGTTCTGGTTTACAACATTAAACAGAAGCTTTGGAAGATGCACACCTAATATGATACAACTTTGTGCTGAAATCAAGCATTGCTGAGTGCACTGGTCCACTCAGAATGCACAGGAAGCTTGAGGCTCTTAGTGTGGCCCTGCATGAAATCACTAGGCCTTGCCTCTTACCAGGGTGAATTAACACATGGGTAGCACCAAAGGATAATGATGCAATCCAGATGCCAGTCCTAGGTTATTCCTAAACTGAAATTAGCTTAGGAATTTTTGCTGTGCAAACCATTTCAGAAGATGCTGACTGCACTGATTACAAATTCAGTTTGTCCAATGTATCCAAGAACGTGCAGATTGCAGCCTCTCAGTGGAGATGCTGCTTCACATCTGCTTACCAAACAAACAGAATTTCCCACTACCCCCCCCAAGGCTTTTTTATTGACTTGAAATACTACTTCACTTTCCAAGACACACTGAAAATCTGACCAAAGGAACTTACTCTGCAGAAGTAGCAGCTAAATGCCGTAAGTACAGTGTAATTTATAAATGTTCTGTCAAACAATAGCACTGAACTCAACATGTCAAAGGATTCAGTCATCAACTGCCACATACACCATCACATACATATATCCAGGGCATCCTGGCTAAACCAGCTTGTTCCCCACAGCAAAGACTAGAAAGAAGACAGTGGAGTCCCTTAGGCTTGTAAACTTTAAAATCTCTGCCAGCATTATTGAACAAGAACACTATTTCATTACTGTTGGTAAAGGAGCATAAGCTGTGCGTGCGGTCACTCTAAAACACGCTAAGACAAGATTTCCACAGAAAGAAAAGATGGGCCAAAGGTAGGGGGCAAAAGATGAAGATCCAGCTTCTTACTTTGTCCAGGTCACACTGTGTGACCTTGAACTAGCTGTACTGGACCTCAGGTCCACATTTGAACAGCAGGGCTTCTCTGCTCTGTCAAATGACTGTAACTCTCCCATCACTCAGTATTACAAGGTACTCAGTGCTAAAACACTACAGACAGATGAGAGCATACATCTACTTGTCTACATTTAATGTGGTGAGTAAGGATCATTAACTCTACTCTCCAAATACTATAAACTGTTCATGCTTGCTATAATAAATGTGTTCTCACTCCACAGGGGAACTTGTGGCACTAAATGTTTACTAGGAGTGATTTACCCAACTAAATCCCTAGAAAATGACAGGCAACAATGCCAGGAACCCTGCTTGGATGAACAAGGAACTCCTGGCCAAACTTAGACATCAAAAGGAGTATTACAGATGGTGAAGTGAGGACAGGAGGCCTGCGAGGAATACAGAAGAACTGTCCATGCATCAAGGGCAAAAAGAAAAGCTTCAATAGATGTATCAACACAAAAGGAAATCCAGGGAAAATATGGGTTCCTACTGGAGAAAGCTGAGGTACTCAATGACTCTTTTGCCATTATCTTCACTGGCAAGAACTCAAACCACACTACCCAAGTCATGGTGGTTAAGGGTTGGGACTGGGAGAAGAAAGGGGCAGAACAGGTTGGTGGCCTTATAACAAACTTGAAGATTCGCAAGTCCGTGGCACCTGATGGGATTCATTCATGTGCTCTGAGGGAACTGACAGATGAAGTTGCTGAACCATTATCCATAATATTTGAGAAATTATGGCAGTATGATGATGTACTAAACAACTGGAAAAGGAGTTCAACCTGTAGAAGAGAAGGCTTGGGGTGGGACACACACACACCCCTTATGGCAGCCTTCCAGTACCTGAAGAGACTACAGGAAAGCTGGAGGGGGATTTTTTATGAGGGACTCTGGTGATAGGACAAGGAGAAATGATTTCTTCTTAGGAAGAAATTCCTCCCTATGAGGGTGCTGACGCACTGGAAGAGTTTGCTCAGGGAGGCTGTGCTTGCTCCATCCCTGGAAGGGTTCAAGGCCAGGCTGGATGAGGCTCTGGGCAACATGGTCTGGTGAGAGGTGTTGCTGCCCATGGAAGGGGGTTGGAACTAGGTGATCTCTAAAGGTCCCTTCCAACCTAGGCTGTTCTATGATTCCATGAAAAAGGCTCACAATGTCATATTAAGCTTTTCACAATATCTACCCTACTCTGGGGGACCTTGATTTTGGGTTGGTGTGGTAACAGGCTTAAGTGACGTAGCACAGCTGCAAAGCATCTCCCTTTGCACAGAGACTATCATATGCACGTCTGACACACACATGAGCTGCCAGCTAATGAGAAGGAAAAGTTGTCCCCTGCTTAATTTAAAATTCTATCCTATGCAGTTAGGCACTGGTTTGCTTTCACAGAAGGATTAATCTTACAAGTAGGCGAGTCGTCAGACCTCCTCTTTCAATAGATTGTTGTCACTCTGCTCTAGTTCCATGCTATGAATTCATGCAGCAAACTTGAAAATCTCTGTATGGACTCTTATGGCCACTATCTTCTCCATGGAACAGAAAGGTCTGACAGTAAAAACATTGTTACCTGAAATACTGAGCTAAGGATTTTCAAGAAGAATTGAATAGTATTGCCATGGCTCCTAGGTGCTATAACCCTAATATACACTAAGACTTTAGCAGTTACCTACTCGGTAACTGTTTTTCTCTTAGTCCCTGCTTTCTCTTTCCTCTTCTTTTCTGCTGACCTCTTCTAGCCCTAGGGCAATTACACAGTTACTTTGACTACACTGTTTTCCTTGCATTTTTAACATTTTAACTAACCTCAGCTCTACAGCTCAAATATGAGGTCACAAACATTACTACTGCAATTGCAGATTATATTGACACAAGCACACATCTTGCTGCCAGGTTTCCTTGTTTCAACACACAGCAAGCTACCCAGAACAGTGACACCTTGCTCAGTCCCCAGGGCCGTTGGTCTCCAACATGAACTGTAGCTCAGCTGGCCCAGTACCGAGCCCTGTGCACAGCCTTCAACCTGCCCAGTGCCTTTCTGTGGTAAGACCCCATGCAACCAGCTGCTATGGACAGACTAAGCTCTAAAGGCCACCAAACCTAGAGGGCTATGGTCAAAAGACCATACTGGAGATGTACCCTGTTGTGCAAAAGAATGGCATTCACTGGCACAACTGTGACTTCCGAGTTTGTGTGGAAAGGGAAGAAGAGCCTGCTTTTGCTGTTCAGACACAATCTGTCTGCGTTTTATGTTTTCCTTTTGATCTACCTCACTCCTATTTCTTAGAGTACTGTAAAAATCCTTTAACAGAAACTGTGTTTTGTAACACAGCCTTGGAAATCTACCTTATCTGTGACAACTCACCAGTGAATTGCAAAGTATTTGACATCACTGCTTGAATTTATCCACTGAAACGTGTTTTTTCCCCATATATGCTAGATCAATGTTATGGCAGCACACACCAGTTCAGAGGTGTTTGCCTTCTGGCTAGAAACATCTCAGGAAATGATGAACATCCCTCTGGAGGAGATGCTGAGCTTTAGAGAAGTTTTAATGCAACAGATAAGAAATTACTGAAAACTAAGCATTTTAGCAAAACTAGTAAAAACACTGTGAGGTTCTTCTGTGCAGAAAGACAGCACTGTGCATGAGGTTTTATGTGACTCCTTTCAGATTGATTCTTTTACATAGGTCGTAGGGAAAACAAAACTGTATATAAGCATGGGAAATGAAAACAGGAAATCCAGTTACATACACCCACTCTTCTTTTGGCTTTTGACTCCTGTACCTCTGCAGGTCCAGTGACACCTTTGTGCCTGCAAGTACTGTGTGCCTATGACAGAGCAGTGGAGGAAGCAGGGGAGAGAACTGTGAGACAGAGCCTGTTCCTCCAGACAGTAAATGCAGCTCTCTGCTTCCAACACATTCTGTCTGGATAATACTGCACATAACACCACCTTCACATAATTTTGTTTTCAGTGTATCTCCCTGATATCTGATTGTTTCCAAATACCTTACATGAGTGAAGACAATGTGCTGGCAGCTGCTTGGGAAAGCATGGAACGGAAATGCAACATTTCTAGGACACTTGATCTGTCTCCGGGTGAAGGGAAAGGCACAATCCCCTGGCCTGTCTACTCAGGCATGGCATGACAGTCAAATTGACATGTCACAGCTGAAAATTCAGCTCGTGGGATGCCTCTGATGTTACTGAGGGGCATGCTGTAATGCTCAAAACATTACCGTCCCAACCAGAAATACTGCCACACGTATTTTCAGAGGCATACAGCACTGATGCTGGCCTTTACTGGATTTACAGGAACAGCGTTTAAAAAAAAAAAGTATAGAAGTTCTGGTCAAAAAAATAGTCATCAAGGAATTAAAATGTTCTCCTAATTTAAGAAGGATACATGGGACTGGGATAAATTGGAATAATGGCAAAGGACAGCTGTCCTCATGCAGACTGTACCCACTGGTAATTGACCATCGTCTCATATATTATAATTCCTAGCACATTTGTCTGTGCAAGAGCTGCTGCAGGACTCTCAGGACGGTGTCACAGGTGCCCGCACACTACTCATAGCTTAGCAACTTCATTTTGAAAAATATTACCAATTATTTTCGACCACAAAGAACAGATTTATCCAATTTAAAAAATATTTATTCTTGCCTTTTTTCTTCCTTTAACAGGATTTATCATGAGTAGTCTTTAATTTTCCTTCATGTGTTCATAAAAACAGAGTCAGTGAAGCAAGCTCCTTTTTCACAGCTTCAGGAATGAAAGATCCCTTCCCTTGGTTAATGCATTGAACAGGGATATTCTCTGCCAGCAGCAAACTGTCTGAATGTGAGTCACTGAATCTTTGCCCCCTGTACTGCTTCCAAAATTTCAGCAGCTGATATTCTGAGAATTATCAGCATTAAACAGGTCAGTTCAAAGGATGTTTGATCCCAAAACTAGTTTTTAGACAGTTCTTCTAATAAGTTTAGCAAGACTTTTCAGCACATCACAGCTAGGGTCTTAGGGCTGGAAAGAACCTCTATGTACCTGAGGTGTTACAGAATAATTGATCATGGAATCCTCACTGCTGGGAAAGGACCTCCAGGATCACCAAGTCCAGCCTAAAACAACTCTAGAGCAAGAAAAAGCAGACAGAATGACAGCTAGATAGTCCCATGACACCTAGATAGTCCAAAATTCTGAATCATGGGTTACATGATACTTCATATAATAAGTATGAAGAAGGTAAATAACCTTTAAATGAACAACTCAGCAGTGAGCGTACACAAGCTCTTAAAGCAAAATCAATTAACTTCTGCCAGTCTACTGTGTTCCTTGGTATAATATAAATTGAAAAAGCAATACGTTCGCTTATCTTTCAAGACATTAAAACACTTTAGTTATTAAATATTGTCACAATTTGGCAGGTCTCCACCTGAGGGATAGTTTCATTGCTATGGCAACTCTTGATGCCATGCTCTTGATGAGCAGCTTGGAATTCCAAGCTCTCTTCACCTTTAGGTTGTACCAGTGGGTGCCTCTGCAAACAGCCACATTTGGGTGAGGAGGAAAAGAGGTGCTACTAGTTTCCTGCTTCCTGTTGCAGGTCCCTGCAGCTTTCTTTTGAGAGCAAGCACAGCATCGCAGGATTGGGCAATGCACTAGCAGTCATCTCGTACCCTGGCCATGGATGACAGAGAACCTCAGAGATTAGCAGGGGAGAGGTTTGCCTGCAAGTCTATGGTGTGGTGAAATGGAGGAAGAGAGTGCTGTCTGTAGCTTGTGGAAGACAATATGTCAGAGAAGCAAACTGGCTTTGAGAACATGGAGCAAGGAACTTACGCTGAAAGGAAGGACAGGTGCTAAGAACAGAAAGCTGGACTGAACTACTGAAACCATGTTTCCACAATGAAAAGAACTGCTAGATGTTTCTTCAACCCGAGAGGAAGGTAGCAGAGCACAACCCAGTTATGTGAGAATGTATGATTCGTCTCTGCTTATTTTACTCTTTCTTTGGTGCCAGGGTTATGTTGTGTCAATTAAATGTGCTTTGCTGTTTTCCCAAAAGTGAGACAGCACTTGGTCTTGCCTGTGACTAGGTTAGTTTGAACCCTCCATGGACTTTTCTGACTCATTAGCACATTAACTAAATTTATCTTTAATCCACACTCAGACCTGACAAACTGATCAACTGGTGACAAATACAAATTACTAGTGACAAATATGAATTGCTAGGATCAAATAACTTTTTGTCTTACAGCAACATTGACTGACCTTATCATTTGGCATTGAAAAATAACTTTAGAAGAAAAAAGTGGTAATAAGTGTCCTGGCAAGAGATGCTGGTGAGATGAAGGTGCATCTTTATTACCAGTGACCATCCTCTGTGCTTCACCACAACTAAGTTTCAGCATACCAAAGTCTTTAAAGCTGGGACTATTGGGAGTGACAATGCAAACGAAAACATTTTTAGTTTGCACTGCATTTCCTCCAATTTCCTCCTATAACTGGAGTGTTGGAATGAAGGGGGTATTAGGTCTTTGGGAAGGACATGCAAGGGAGATGAGAAGGGGGTGTTGCTGTCTTTGTCAATGACTCACTGTAGTGCATAGAACTGCTTCTGGAGATCACTGAAGAAACTACTGAGAGCTTGTGGGTCAGGGTGAAAGGGAGGAAGGGAGGGCAGCAGACATTATGGGGGTGGGGGTCTGGTACATGATGAGGCCCATTATAGACACATAGGACTAGCTTCATATTCACAAGCCCTGGTCCTGTGAGAGACTTCAACCACCCCAACATCTGTTATAACTTCCTCCTCCAAATGGTAAAGGAGCCAACAAAGAGAGGTGCTGTGCTGGAGCTTGTCCTTAACAAGAAGACAGGGCTGGTGGGGAACGTGAAAATCAAGGGCAGCCTGTGCTGCAGTGATCATGAGATGGTGGAGTTCATGGTGCTCAGAGTGGCAAAGAGAGCACCCAGCAAGTTTGCTAACCTGGACTTCATGAAAGCGGACTTTGGCCACTTCGGGGACCTCCTCAGTACAGTGCAGTGGAATAGAGTCTTTGCAAGACAATCACCAAGCTACAAGTTTTCTTAATGTCCTCTGAGCATGTACAATGTGACCTTCAACCCAAAAAGGCCCAGTAGTGCACTGTTACTGAGGGGATATCCCTGAACGAACATTGTGCGACAGTCCAGGGCATAATTTATAAGGATTTGCAAAGTTCTTATGTGGGACTGCCTTACATCATGACACTCAAGTCTGTTCTGAAGTCATGCATAATGACCTTTGCACTTACCCAAGATCACTCTTAAGCATTTCTACAAAGACTAAGCAGGCCTGACAGTGTGAAATATATATAAAACAGGCTTATGGAAAATCAGGCCTCTAATATATGAAAGGTGTGTGTGTTTTCTTGGCAAGTCATTGGAAGCTGTGCCGTGATGCACTTGGTAGCTACAGAAGAATCAGTGGCCTGAATCTTCTCTTCCATACTGCCACCTTTTTTTTTTTTTCCCCAAAAACATGGTTTTCCCTAGAGGATTAATTACTGAAGGCAGCAGACAACTCCTCAGGTTTTTCAGTCAGACTTTGAAAATTGTATCTTCTGTAATCCACAGTCCACCAGTCAGCTGATAAAACTGCTTTTCACAGAGGAAACTTGTGTTGCAGTCAACAATACAGAGCAAAAGACCCCTCAGAAAACAAACTCCAAGACAGAAGAAAGCAACAAACTAAAATGACCCATTCTACCATGAAGCGAACAGAATCAACAGAGAATGCCTTCAAACTCATCAGATGTCACACAACTCTAAAGAAGGGAAACCTGTTGCAAAGCTGCAAAGCCAATATTTTAGTGTTCCTGTGTTTGTACATCAAAAAGGTTATGCAGAAAAGCAGAGGTCAGAGTGTGACTAACAATTTTTTTAATGACTTATTTACACCACCTTTTATAACTGGTCAGGTCAGTTAATACTCACTCTGACCTTTATGGAAATGTTTCTGTGAGAAAGAACAACTTGCATAAGAAAGCCCGGAAGAATCAATTCCAAGGAACTACTCCATAGTTGTATCCAAAGGGCCCAACCTGTGATATAAAATACCTAATGGAAAATGTGAATGCTACTTACTGCTAATGTTACTGTAAGTTACTTAAAATACTCTTCTAGATGAGAAGTGATTGAGTCAGTGTCAAATATCTTTAGGCAGACATAGGCTGCCCATTTCTCCTAAATATTCCATTTATTTCTGACCTCATTTGCTCAGTATTTACAGTAGATCACCTGCACTAGAAACATTCCATATTTACTTAGGATTTAGTTCAAATTATTTTCATTAATATAAACAATAGTAAGAAAAGAGGGAGGCTCTTGGATTCTATAAACAAGAATGAAATGAAAAGCTTGCACATTAACCCTTTGAAAGAAACACTACATTTTTTCAGTCACTCCAAAGTACAGCTCCTCTGATTTTAAGTGCACTGCACGGAACGGTATGATAAAATCAGCATGAAAAAGGCATCAGCTCAGCCAGGTTCATCCTTAAGCAATTATGCAGTCCAGACACAGTGAATCCACTTCCATTGAAGTCAGTGCTCACTGATACCTGCTGAGCACTTTCATGCTACTGACAGGTGGGTCAGAGCTGTTTCTGTTCCAAGGAGCCTGCCATTTGACCAGTAACTGTAATATAAGACCAGCTGATGACTGTTCGTTACTCCTCAGCCACAAAGTCCACAGTGAAACACAAGAGTTTTCTGGAGAAAAATGGGTGCATCCCAGCCCTACTCTGAAGATCTGCTCTGGAGCATTTTGTCACAGAGCTTCAAAACACATTTTAGTCTGGGTTTCGCTTCTCTACGTACTAGTAAAACAACACTTTTCAAATGGATTTTTCACACATTACTTGTTACACAGAAAGCATAAATAAATGCCAGGAACAACAACTCAGGTGTTACCCAAAACTAGAGAATGACACATGTTCCTGAAACTCCAGCTTGGGCTCCAGGCCTTGGGACTTCTCTGGGATGTAGAATACACAAACTTCCCATTCTTCCTAAATCCCAGCACTGCTGCGCATTTCATATAGCTGCAAATGACTGAAATAGCTGAGTTTTTGGGTGCCTTTGTATTAATCCTACTTAAAAAGCTTAGGAATGAGAATGGGAAAATGGAGGCAAACCCTTTATTCCTCAGTTAAAACCACTCCTGAATTCACAGGGAGCATTGCTGGGTTGAGGAGGAAGCAAGAACTGATGTGTCTAGAATGTGACTAGACACTTGTGGTGACTTTGATGAGTCACCACTCATGTCATCATCACACTGATGTGTCTAGAATGTGACTAGTCACTTGTGGTGACTTTGATGAGGTGCATGCCTGCATTTACTAAAGATTTAAAATTTCACAAGGTAGCTGTGCAACAGTACTACTACAACACTACTTACTAGCTATCCACACTCCTTACTAGCTATCGACAGTTTTACTCTCTTGCCACACTCTCTTCTTACTCTCTCCTGTTCATTGTCATTGATCCTGTAAAATACATGTTGCTCACACACAAGCACCTTGCTGTGTAAGTTGAGTCAACGGTAAACCTGTGACCTCAAAAGGAGAAGGATTTGTTCTGAGATGCCTAATCTAAAGTGGGACTCCTCCTTAGTTCAGTAAGCTTTGCATCACACCTAGAAGGTATCTTCATCAGAATCAAGAAGTGGCAAGACAGCCACACACCAAACCCATGCCTGTTTATCTCATATTCCATTTTTTATATGAAAGAGATTAAAAAGTTCTTCTTGTTGAATGCTTGGGTGCTACATGGGACCCAAGTAATTAGGCAGGCACCTGCAGGATAGCTATGCACATGTGTATGGCCTCACCTCTTTCTGCAGAAGTTCAGAAGGGAGGAAATATTTTAATTTGAAGCTTCAAGGTAATATTTTCTTGTCCCAGTCCCAACTTTCCACCCTTGAAATCCCACCATCCTTTCTAATTTGTCAGAGGAGAGAAGATGGTTAGGCCTCTTATTTCAAGATGAATATTAGCAACTTACCACATAATGGAATGAAAGGTGAGCAGTCTGAAAGTGATATTGTCCAAACACTTCAGATAAAATCCTACCACTGAGTCTAGCACACTCAGTGACAGGTCCAGTCTGTTTGGAGTTACATCAAGCTAATTCCAGTTTAACATGCTTCTTTGCTGTGCTCCCTAAGTCCTCATATGCTGCAACTGTTTTTGCTCTCCTTTGAGTCATTCAGCCCTTTTCAACAGCCACCTTTGTGATCCATCGGGGGTATCTGGCTGTGATTCAGGCTCGTATATACTGTCTGAGTATAGAAACCAAGTGCATGTAGCATGGTGAGTTCTAGCTGCTAGCATCACAGAAATCCCATCCACAGTCACTAGCCACAAGGCAACTGAAATAATGAAAACTGTTGCAACACATGTACAATTGTGATGGCAAACTCCCTGTAGTTAGAAAGCATAGAACTGTTAACAGTCAATCAAACCAGGAGATGAAGCAGAAGAGAGAAAAGGTAAAAAATAAGCATTTAGATATCTAGGGAAATGGAGAAATTGCTACATTCATGTGCAAAACCTGAGGAGATTCGTTTCACCAGTAGCCAAAGGGAGATTTTCTTAAAAGCCTGGAGTTGGCCTAACGTCTTTCAAGCAACCCCCCGATAGGGCACTGGTAAGTCATGAGGGAAGTTTGGTCCATAGCAAGCACCCATGCAAGTTTAACTGTCCTCTATTTCCACATTCAGTCTCCAAGCCAAAGAATGAATTTGAGTAACAGGCAAAGAAAACAAGAATCAGTCTTTTCGTTTCACCCTATTGATCTGGTCCATCTTACTGTGTTAGGTCCTATGTAGTCAGGACGTCAGGAGGCAGGTGTCTCAAGCCCCACAGTCAACTGCCTTCTCTTCTACATTTAAAATAAAAAAGAGAAGAAAAGATTCAACAAAGACTTAGGTCTTCTCTGTCCTCGGATCTGCCTGCTGGGTAGTGTGCAATGTAACTTAGGCAGTGACTATGGTTCAGCTATCTCCCAGCTCAAGTAAGGAATAGCTCATCCCACCTGGGTCTGGGAGGAAGTTACTGACTACACCAGTGGTGATTCAAGCCATGCAGGACTGAGAAGCTGGTTCTTGTATTCTGCAGGCTGAGTAGAAGCTATGGCACAAAAGCGTTTGTGGAACTTATGGAAGTTACCTTGTACCAGGAGATGACGGCGTGTAGCACGGCCTCCCTGATCCCCTTTCAGCACAACTTATGCCCATCTGCTTTCCTCTACTTCTCCTGGAGAGGAACATATGGCACAAAATACCAACCTCAGAAGCAAAATGTGTGCTCAGATTGTTTTCTAAAACATTCTGGATATTTTTTTTCTCTTAAGCTTTTACTTCAATTAAGAATTCTATTCTGGCAGAATACAACGTTCTTTTACAGAATTCCTTGCTTAAAGAACCAGTCAGACCACAATGAAAAACTAAAATAAAAAAAAAGCAGTTGCTACTGCAAGAAAAGTCTTTGCCAGGATTCTAGTATTTTGTCCATTCTCCATCATATTGGAATACTTACCCCAGTCCAACAGCACAGTGTCCAATAACAAAATCTGTCACACAAGACAGCCGTGGTTAAGCCTAATATAAACATCTAAACACTGAAGATTTTTGCTCTGAGTGATTCAAACATGAGACAAGTTTCTGCTGTTTTCCTCATATTGAATAGTACCTTACACCACAAATAGAACAATGAAGTTTCTCAAGAAGCAAGACAATCTTTCTTTTAAATAGAAAGATCAACATCTGTGTGTGCAGTCCCAATTCATTAACAAGGGAAAACTTGTCCAGAGTCTTTTGTCAGCTTCCCTGTATGAAGAGAGCAGTACAGGAACCAAGAGTTATCTTTGAACTAATGTTTCCTCATTTCTGCTGGATACACAGAAACATTACACACATACCTATGTGTATGTATACAGTATATACTTGCTAATATACAGCAGCATGCACACATAAGAAGCATACATGCTTTAATGTTTCACACACAGAACATTCTAATTCTTCATCACAAAAATGTAGTATAAGAGAAAACATACCTCAGTACTTCTCCAAAGTAAAACCATGACAGACAGAGGCTGCCGACACCATTCTTTGATAATCTGTCCAGTCCACCTTATGAGACACAGATATCATACCCATGCACTGCCCACCTTAGGACACAGCCTTTCTGAAATGTATGTTTCTCATAACCAAATGCTTTTTTAACCAAAACGCAGCGATTGTTCTCTGTGTCTATTTTCATCACAATGATGAACAGGATGTCCATTAACAATCACACATATTACTGATTATATGCAACAGAAGTAAAGTGTAGCAGTTGCCTAAAATCAACTGAAGCCAACAGGATTTCTTCTGCTGATTTCAGTGGGTTTTAGAAGAGATTTTGGTGAATTCATTCTATGAGATGTAGGTTTTCAGATCAGATTCCTCTTTGTTCTAAGTATTTTAGTGTAGTTGTTGATTCCTGCATGATAGACCTGGCTCTTGAAATCTTTTTCTTGTGTCTTTGCATTGTCTACTCTTTACCTTACCTTTGCTGCCACAGACGAATTGGGTTTCTCCAGCAAGTCCCAGAGCTTCTTCCTTTTCTCTGGGCAGCAGGTGTTATCAAACTCTTCCCCTTCTCTCTCTCGCATTGTCTCTGCCTCTCTCCTCAGCTCCTCGTTCATTTGCTCTTTCTTTTGATGATATCTTGCCTGGCAGCAAGATTCTAAATAGATCTCATCAATCCCCCAGTAATCGAGCTCCTGGCCAAAAGAAAGAGCACACATTTCTTCCATCATATGTAGTTTCCCTGTCCTGTAGAAATTCAAAATGGAAGTGAAAGCTCCTGGGTGTCGGTCAAAAAAATACTCATTTTCATTTAGATTATAGTCATCACATACTTCTAGCAGAGATTCATGAGTGTTGCAGTCTCTGAGCTTTCCTAATCGTGTCCGTGGAAGTCTGTCCAAAGTCCTCCACAACACTTCATGGTTGAGCCCACCAACATTTATTTTAACCCTCCGTGAACACGCCTTGCTCCTAATGATCTCTACTGGCTCCGGAGGCAGAGAAAGGGTAGACCTTGAAGACTTTTTGTTGATCCCTGGTGGAGCCTTCTCAGCCATTCTGAAAAAGAAGCAGTTGTAACACCAGTCTTTAGGAGGCAATGAGCTTGGAGACTACAAATATTTGGGCAGAGTCCTCTTCAGACAGACAGATCCATTTCTGAATCTAAAAAAGAGAAAAATAATTGGATACTGTAATGTACAAACGATTCCCCAATCTCTCCCTGTCTCTCTCTTTCCATGCTTTCATATGCAGATGAAAATTTAATGAAGGTAATTTGCTCTCTATATAGTAAGACTCTTTTGTGGCAGTAAACAGCACACCGAACAGCTAGCACAGATAAGAGCAGTATATTTAAGTGAAAGAAAAATTTACTGCAATTTCTGCTTCCGTGAAAATCAGCAGTGAGTTTGCACAGAGGACGGGGAGGGGGGAGGGATGTCGTTGTTTCGCTTGTTTTTTTAACATCAGTTTTAGATGCAGCTGTATTAGCATAATCTGATTATGTGCCAATTAATGTGGGAAGTGTGCTAATTGAAAGAATGCCATAACCATAAAGAAAGAGCGAGATGGGCTAGCTTTCCTTTTATTGATAATAACAAATTTGGGAGGTAGTAAAACAGCACAGCACAGTTAGAGCATATCAGAACCTCCTCACAATCAAAACTCCAGTCTTGATTTGCTGCATTATCGCATGGCCACATGTTACTCACCAAACAAGTCAACTGCCATCCCAACAGACAGTGTTGGTTTCTTTACAAATAGGTCGAAAGAATCCTAACTCTTGTACATACACTAACCAGCAACATGTGTAATCTAGGCAAGGACTGTGCACAGCATTCCCTGGCTCCTCAGAAAGGCCCTCTTCCATCCCACTTGTTGACTTGCTAAGTTGCTGAAGGCACATGATTGCATGACAGCAATCGGAAACCTCCATTCTAGTAAACAACAAGTACATCCTCACTGCACTCCCCTCAGTGCTTCAGGGAACTCTGAAGCACAGCTGTTCATCACCAAATCTAGAATTACTGCAATGATCTAAGTTTGTAAATAATAACCTGGCAGAGGTATGAGGCCCAAAGGGAAGAATATTAAAAATGTTCAGACAAGCTTCTCTTCTGAAATATGGAAATCCTCCTTAGGTGTGCCTAAGTTGACATCTCCTGTTTTCTCTGCAGGTCAACAATTTCACAGTCTGGGATTTTTTGTTGTCGTTTTTTTGGTGTTTTTTAAATGAAGTAGTTTGATGTCAACAAGAATTTGATCCTCTTTGCATAGTCATCATGGAGGTTGTGATGGAAGGGACTGTTCCCTATAAATACATCAGAATAGATGCCAAAGAGAGAGAAGAACTATTTGTACTGAAGGAGCATGATGGCACAAGAACAAACGGGCACACACTCATGGCGAAGGAAAGGTGGCAATTTGAAAGGGAATTAGAAAGTCACAACGACTGGCTTCTCACCAGAGAAGCGTAGGATCTACAATAATCTTTTACTAGAAGTATGAGGAAAAACATGATTTCAGCATGTCATCTGAGAACCTTACATAAGTGCTGACATGTATAATATTAAAATTTCTAGACCTTGTTATATCTAACCTTCTGAAGTTTTTCCACAGACTGAAAAATATCACAAGGCTCAGCCATGTATGATACAGGTATTAACAGCCTCCCACACCCAAAAACAAAATCAGGGAAAGGAAAAATTACCTGTCAGAGTAATTTTGCATGGTTTTGTTTGGTTGATGTATAGCTCACTGTCATGTTAAACCTCCATGACAGCAACAGCCCAAAACACCACCATGGTTGCTGTTTCACTTCAAAACCACAAGGGCCAAAGTCCCATTCTGCCTGCAGTACTCCACTGTAAAGCTCCCTCCCAGTGTTCCAATGTGATGCAGAACACCTCTATCTCTACTCAAATAAGGGTTAAGTCTGTAACATTCATCTGCATTTGTGAAAAAGACAGTCTGGTAACTTCACTTGCAAAGATAAAAGTAACAGCAAAATCAAAGCCCAGACAGCAGTGGGTTCACATAATGTACGTCCTTCTCTGCAACACTTGTTCTGTATTTCGTTTGTGGCTTTTTCCTTCACCTCAGGCTGATTTTTTTCTTTGTTTTTACCCTCTCCTCATTGCCTTTGGTAGGGTCAGGGGACTTTAAAATCAAAGACCATATTGGGTGGGAAGGGACCTTCAAAGGTCATCTAGTCCAACTCCCCTACAACAAGCAGGGCCATCTCTAACTAGAACAGACTGCCCAGAGCCCCATCCAGCCTGACCTTGAATGACTCCAGGGATGGGGCCTCCACCCACTCTTTGGACAGCCTGTTCCAGGGATCCCCTACCCTTAAAGAGTTTTTTCCATGTGTCTAGCCTCAATCTCTCCTTTTCCAGCTTCAAACCATGAGAAGATGAGGTTCAAGTCTCCTCACTTGAGCATCTCCTAGTCTGTGCATTTCTGTCTTCTGACATGAATGGTGAGGAATTATTAAAGAATACTTATTGACAGATGAAATACTTAGCAAAAAGGTAAGTATTTCTTATTTTTTAAAAGATCCTTTTAGACTTTAGTGTACAATGATGCATTCTCCTTTGAATGATGTCTTGTGTAACAAAGAAATTCAGGAAATTTAGGAAATTCATACAGAGGTTCTGCCATTCTCCATGAAAATCAGTCAAGTCTTCCGGCAATTTTACCTTTCTGCAGAGTTCCTTTAAGTATATACCAGCAGCAGACAACGTAACTTAAAAAGAAATAATTCTTTTCCTTTACTTTCTCAGTGGCCTTCTTCACACCTTCTTTTGGGTTTTGCTAATAGTAAGTCCCTTCCAGAGACTGATCACCCTTTCCATGAAGAAGGGCTTCCTAACATCCAACCTAACCCTCCCCTGGCAACTTCAGGCCCTGCCCTCTCATCCAGAGAACGAATAGGAGAAGAACCCAACCCACACGGGATTACAACCACCCTTCAGGGAGTTGTAGAGAGGGAGGAGGTCCCCCCTGAGTCCTCTCTTCCTCAGGCTAAACACCCACAGCTCCCATCAGCCTCTCCTCATCAGACTTTACCTCCAGTCCCTTCCCCACCCTCACTACTCCTCTGGACTTGCTCCAGCACCTCAACTCTTTCTTGAAGTGAGGGGCCCAGAACAGTACACAGGTTCTGTAACAAAAAACTTACTCAACAGACTCTACTTTAGCCACATAACATTTTAATCTTTACAATCCACATGATAAATTTCACACAGAGTCACCAGATGTTTCACTGTAACAGAACCAGGGAAGTGAGGTTGATTTACAATCCTTCTGGATTTTAACTATTGCAATTAACTTCAGATGCTGCAAACCTTGTTCTGAGGAGGATGAAAGTATTTTTCAGTTTAGGTTATTGCCTTAACCTTTTGGCTATGGGCAACTCCACTTCATCCACTGTGAGCTAGTGAAAAATTCCACTGTCCCTTGGCAGGCAGGCAAAGCTGTCCCTCTGCTGCCCAGCACTGCTTAGCAATCAGTAGAGAGAGAAACAAATTCCAACCACAGATATGTAAGAGC
>VZRI01001457.1:118274-130392 GCA_013397515.1 Upupa epops
ATAAAATATCTCTAATTTTGAATAAAAGACTTCCAAATCACAGCCAATTCTTTGTGAAAAATACAATTTACAACTCCAAAGACAAAAAGTCCACGAAAGATAAAATGAAGGTTAAGTGTCTTCCCTTCTGATTTAAGTGAACAGCTATTTAGTGACCATTTCTTTTCATATTTAGTCTGTATTTGGCCTCTGATGTTATTTAGCATGCAAATCCAACATTACATGCAAAGTGATTAACTTCTTTCATGGAGCTCTTACTATCCTGCCTGAGTGCTTCTCTGAGGGTATCCCAGAGTTTCCCTTTCCACCATCACTAGAAGGCCATTACTATCATTGCTTTCCAACAAAGAAATGAAGATACCTAACAATTTCAGCTGTCCAAATTGAGGTAGCTGGCTTTCACAGAGCCCTTAACATTTCCATCATGTTTGATGGGCATGCCTACGTGAGCAGATTAAGCCCTTCAGGCAAAGGAACACAGCTGCCTGTGCCATCATGCTGCCAGAGCATCGCCTGGCTTTGGCACAGTTAGGAGTCTCACAAATGATTCGCAGGGGTGGCTGGAGAGTCAACAAGGTCTGCTCCTAATGAATGGTTTGTGCAGAGCCATCTGCTTTGGAGCCTAGGTGAGTTTAACCACACGCAGAGGTCACCAAGCCAGCTGGCCCAAGCAGCGCCAGTCCATCCCATGGACTGTGTGTGTACCCCAAGCAGACTCACATTCAAGCTACTTGTATGCCTCAGTCATAAACCTCCCTCCCAATCTTTGCCATACAAACTGTGGCAGAGGGTGGAGATGCTACCTCACATAAGCACGCTTGGGGCATTTTAAAGCACTGTGAGGAAAGAAGTGCATGGAACATAAGAAAAGGCTGTAGGGAAGGGTAGCAAATTTGCTTTGTTCTGGCTTTTCAGAGACAAACATTAACCATTTATGCCAGAAGATGTCCTTTTGTTAAAACTCATCAAGTTGTTTGCAAGGAGAGATTGTATTGATTAATTTCCTTGCTTTAGAAGCTAACAGAAGATGTTTTCAGATTTTGTAAAATTTAACCCAAATCTAGATTTCTGGTTCTAAAAGGACTGAGATTTAATTCTTTTTAAAAAAAAAAATGTGATCACTGCATTAACTAGTTTGGCTATTACGACTTATTGTAAGTGTGAAAACAACCAGATCTGACATCTATATATGACACAGACATTACAGAATCACAGGCTGGCTCAGGTTGGAAGGGACCTCGGAGATCATCTAGCCCAACCCCTTGCCAGGGGCAGTGACACCTCTCAACAAGACTTCATTGCTTGAGGCCTCATCCACCCTGGCCTTGAACACCTCCAGGGAGGGGGCAGCTACAGACTCTCTGGGCAATAGATTCCAGAGTCTTCCCAGAAAAACTAGCTTTAGGTTTTTGTAATGTCAGGTGAAGTTCCACCTGGACATTAGGAAAAGATTCTTCACTACAAGGGTGGTTGGTCCCTGAACTGGCTCCAAGGCTGTCAGAGTTGAAGGAGTATCTGAACAATGCTTAATCATATGGCTTAGTCTTTAGTTTTAGGTAGTCCTGTGAGGAGCAAGGAGTTGGACTCAATGATACTTATGAGTCCCTTACATGTGGAGATGTCCATGATATTTGGACTCTGGGATTCCTAGTGGACAGAAGGATGACTGTGAGCCAGCAATGTGCTCTTGTGGCCAAGAGGGCCAACAGCATCCTGGGGTGCATCAGAAGAGGGATGGTTAGCAGATCGAGAAAGGTTCTTTGGTGAGACCTCATCTGGATTATTGTGCCCAGTTCTGGGCCTCTCATTTCAAGAAGGACACAGAGCTCCTGGAGGGTGTCCAGTGTAGACCAACAAAGATGATGAAGGAAGTAGAACACCTCCCTAATGAAGAAAGGCTGAAGGAGCTGGGTCTCTTGAGCTTGGCGAAGAGGAGGCTGAGAGGTGACCTCATTCATTCTATAAATAGTGAGAGATGGGTGTCAGGAGGATGGAGCCAGGCTCTTCTCAAGGTCATCTGGTGATAGGACAAGGGGAAATGGGTGCAAGCTGGAACACAGGAGGTTCCACTTAAATGTCAGAAGGAGCTTCACGGTGAGGGTGATTGAGCATTGGAACAGGCTGCCCAGGGGGATTGTGGAGCTTCCTTCTCTGGAGATGTTCAAAACCTGCCGGGATGTGTTCCTGTGTGACTTGGTTTAGGTGATCCTGCTGTAGCAGGGGGATTGGACTAGATGATCTTTCAAGGTCCCTTCAAATCCTTAGTGATTCTATAATTCTAAAAAGCATTAGAAAGCCTGTTTCTGACTCCTAGAGCCTATAATCTGGGATAGAGCAGTCAGGACATGATACAGCAAGTTAATTGTGACCAACTTACAGCGCTGAAGATACACAGTTCTAGACCTTTATATGCTATCTTCCTTGATCATGTGAGTTTGCTTCAGCTTCTGCTTTGCTGCAGTTTTCTCTGCTACCATGTCTCAACTAGCAAATATCTAGGTTTTGTCTCAAAACACAAATGTCTGCAATTTATTTTACCAGTAAGATTTGGAATCTTTATTAACAGCATTTTCTCTTAATTTCAGTTTTTTAAAGGATGGAAATGACAGCTAAAGTTCCGAACAAAAGCATTCCTCTTAAGGGACGTGTTAATTATTTCTGTTTCCCACCTTTATAAAAGTCACGTCTTACACAGCTAAGGATTGGCGAGCTGAACGCAGGCAAGAAACATCTCAAAGTATTCCTGAGAATCAAGTTCATGTTTCAGATTCATATGCAGGAACACCTG
Source organism: Upupa epops (assembly GCA_013397515.1). Lineage (NCBI taxonomy): Eukaryota > Metazoa > Chordata > Aves > Bucerotiformes > Upupidae > Upupa > Upupa epops. The sequence continues at coordinate 121,063 of VZRI01001457.1, forward strand.
CATGCATGGACAGGTGAAAAGTAGCTGATTTGATTTTGCAAACTACAGGTTATTGACTTGGGGTTAAATAGTAAGAGCCAAGCAGCTGAAACCACCTGAAGCGATGGGGCCTGAAGGGGTAAATTTGGAGCCTGAGCCTGGCTCCTCTGTGACAGAACTTCCCTGTGAGCAATGGCAGCTCATGCCAGACCGCAACCACGTAAGAGCCGTTGCTGGTGAGTAGCTGGTACTGTAAGAAATTAGAATCCTTCCATGAACTAAGACCAAATGGCCTTGAGACCCATGCTCACAGCTCTTAGGGCATTGCTATAGTTAACTGGTCTTAAACAGGTGATTATTTCTATTTCATAACAAGCCTCACATATGATTTCTTTCTGGTATGTGAAAAATTAAACGTTGCTGCACGAAGTCTCAGAGATCCATGGGAAACTCTTGAAAAAGATGGTGCCTTTTACAGAAAAACTTTTCAAATCAACTGCTTCAGTCTATCTGCTACCTGATTGTTCTCACCATCTTGAACACAGAAGTGTCTTTTAGCAAGGAGTATCAGACTCAGAGGTTCTATATATTCCCTAAGAGCTTTTGATAAAAAAAGCCAGACAGAAATAGGTGAGGAGACAGAAAAGTGTTCTTACCTAAAGGAGACAAAAAAGGAGATAAAACATTTGGAAAACCTTGCAGTCACACAAGCTTGGCAGTTTTAGCCTATCTTGAGTTTTCTAGCTAACCCACTAGCACTTCCAATTGCTTACTGGAGCTTTTACTCAAGGTGAAGTGCTGTAGGTGGGCTTAGGCTCCACTACAGGTGATGTGGATGACTTTACACCAAAAGGATGAATGTTCTTGACAGCTCTCAGCATCATCTTACCTCAGGACCCAAATGGAATTTAGAAGTCAGGTGGTCTCACCACAGCTCTGCAGCTGAGAGCTGGATTTGAAACATGCCCTCAGACTGCACTGAAGGCTCAAGAGAGCAATGAACTTGGTTTTGCAGTTCATCCCAGTGCTGAATCAAAATCCCCCATCAGTCTATTCCAGACCAGCTCTGGCTCTCTGTCTGCCCTTATCAGCAGAGCCCTGCTGTCAGTGCTTCTGCCAAGTGCAGCCATATGATCTTTACAAAACAATCCTGATGCATTCTTGCTAAATTTACAAAAATAATTGCATTTCCGTGACAGGTCAGGTTGATGCATCCCTTGTTTAGGATGTAACTGTCATGTCTGCACTTTACTATTTATGTTTACACTTGGTTGCTACAGCCTGAGTTACTTCTTTCACCAAAGATACCATCTTCCACTTAATATTTAGCCTTCCCTGGAAATTTATGAGGAAATGACCTGTCATAGAGAAGCAAAAAGCCAAATGGCAGATAATTTTCTTTAATTGCAAAGAACTAGACCTTACAGAAATGTGATGATGTAAGATCCTCGTGTAAGGTCTAAACCAGACTACAGATTCACATCCTGGCTCGCAGTCCAGATCCACAGTTCTAATTGGTGCCTCCACAAAATTCCTTGAGAACGTATGTGCATTACACACACAGAACACAGTAATAACAGTAAATACATTAACAAATTGGAGCTTTGAATTGCATGCTATTCATCCACTATTTGATTTTTTGCTCTAGTTATACTGCAGTGCGTAAAGATGGAAGAGATTGCCAACATGTAGTTTGTTATTTAAGGGGGCACTGTGATAACCATTTGCCTTAAACCAATTAATTTTAGGGCTATTCTGAATACATTATCATCTGTAACCCTTCAAACTTCCACTGCTCCCTTGCTGCCAATCAGCTGAAAGCACTGAAGAACTTCACAGTTAGTTTTCTGTTCTCCTGAAGAAAAGCTTGCACACTGTGTTACGGAATAATGAGTCCAGGATTCTAGGCAGAGATATATATATATACAATCTATATCCACATACTCAAAGATTATATATTAATTATACATTATTATACCTATATACACAGAGATTTATGTCTCAAATAACAAGGCACATTGAGAAGGGTCAGACTTTAGAATCTCCTTAAGTGAAACGGCTCTGGCTGTGGTACTCTCTCCAGAATTCTAGCAGAATTTTCTAATAAAGGATACACATGCCATGACACCATCCTTGGTCCACCACTAAGAAAAGCACGCTTGTATTCTTAAGAGACTTCTTTGGAGACAAAAATATTTGAGTTTAACTGCTGCCTCTGCCAGAAAGTTCATTTTAAACCATTTGTAACTGAACCATTCCCTGACTGAGTAAAGATGCACACCCAGGCAACAGCAAGGAAGGGATGTGGCAAAGACTCCAGCTTGAGAAGGGCAGATTTACTCAAGAGGTGTTTGCCTCAACCCAGCGTCTCTGCACAGCAGGAGAGAAAAACAGGACATTGCTGTCTCTGGTGTTTCACAGAAGCACTGAAGCTGGAAGGAATTTATTGAGGTCTTGATTTTTGGGTGACTCAATCATGACAGGAGTCTTTGTACATAGCTGGAGATGTCCCCAAGGTCGCAGCATCAGCAATGCTTTACAAAAAGCTTTTAACATTAAAAATTAAGACAAATTTCAGTCCAGGCTTGATTCTGGAGAATCCATCCCTTCAACATTTTGATGCCTTAAAACCACCCCAAAACCACCTCAAACTTGAACTGAAAATTGTCATGCAGGACCTATAGCAACCTGTGGCCTTACACAGTCCACCTGAGAGAAGCAGTCATCCAGATACCTTGATCCCTAACCTTAGCGAAAGTTTTGTGGTTCCACGTATTGCACAAAGTAACAGCCAGTCTGAGGGTCAGGGAAGGATGAGCTGTTCTTAGGGACTCTAAAATTGTAGAGAAGTTGTTACGCTTCTGTGGAAGTTTTGGAAAGCAGAAAGTCCAGCCTAAAGCAGTAGATACTGGAGGTATTGATATTTTTTTTACTCTCAATTTGACCTGACAATAGAAAAAGTTGGGGACTGACACAACCCCCAAAGACTTTTGCTGGCATTCTGAAATCAAGACAGGCTAAAAGGAAAATTTTAATTAAATTGCCTGAGCAAGAAAAAGGCAGCCTGCCCTCAAAACTCTGTAGCTGAAGGGTGTGAGAAGCCCTTTGCCTGAGGGGAGTCTTGGACTGAAAGACGTGAAAGAAATGTTTGTGCTATGTTAATCTACACAAGGCCTAAAAACTTGATCTTTCCTGGTGAACACCCTAACCACAAGGCTGCTGAATAAAAGTCGGACAGTTTTCATTCTACTAGGTGATCTATAAACATGTTGGGAGCAACCGAACATTCTCACATCTTCTCTTGTTCAAGGGTAGCAGAAAATAGCCAGCACTGTTAATACTCTAATGAATCTAAGACTGAATCTTTAGACTGAATCTAAATCACTAAAGTGACCTGGTAGCCAGGCTAGGCCTGGATACAAATTCAAAACCTATATATATATTAAAGTTTGCTCTGTGTTAGCTGACTGAGAATGAAAAAAATAAAATATTCAAGAAGGCAAGACCTTCTAGAGGGTACTACTGCAAAGGTGCATCAGCTCAAAGATCAACTCTGTCAAGGTAGATGACCTCTGTATGCTATTAATCTCAGCAAACACTGGATGAGCACATATAGTAGTGTCATTCATAGCTTTGTGATTTCGCGGCTAATTAAGCTGGTTCTCTGTTTTGAGTCTGCTTAAACACATCAGTGAATTTCCCCTAGCTGCTGCAGCCTGCCAGCACTCTTCTTGAGCTATTTCAGAATCTCTTTGGTATATGCAAATCCGCACTGAATGTCTGCCTGTGAATTATAGCAGGATTATTCAGTCATCTGAGAGAACACCCAGCTAAAATGAGGTAATAATCTCAGACCAAAACCTCACACTTTAAGAGGGCAAAAGACACAACTGAAAGCATTACATTTTTAGTTATTGAGCTTGATTGCAGTTTTTCTCTTTCTAAATTTTTATACAGCTACTTTTCTAGAAGTAGGTACTGTGAAAAACCATTTTATGCCTTGAGATGTCTTATTAATGCACTGAGGCAAACTTACCCTTTATTTGGACTGTACTTCCATAATTGTTCCTATTTCTTAGGCAATCATGAGAAGCTTGTTGCCAGTGTTATCAAAGATTATGTTGGACGGCTTTGTTCAGTAACTATGAGTACAGCTTTGCATTAATTTCCTTACTACATGGTTTTACCTAAAGGGCTGATGTTTAGTCCCTAATAAGCTAACACAAGAATGCAATGGCAGCATGAAGGATACTCTGTAGTATCAGGCATGATCACCCAGGCACAAGTGCAGAAGGTGCTTCCTCTGCACCATGTGCCAGAGCTTTAATAAGAGAGATGCTCAATCCCTCCTCTTGGCTCAGACATTATCTGTCCTTGTGCAATTTCACGATGTACTTGTGATCCCCCGGTCATGGTATCATGAGAGGTAAATTGGTAGATTGCTATAGCTCCTTGTACAGACTACAACTGCTGCTTATCATAGCCTACTCCTACACACTCAGAGCTGCATTATGCCAGCATGACATATATTATTTATTTGCTAATAGACTGTTGGTTCTCACTCTCTTGCTGCTGCCAGCAGTGATGTTACTGACTACTGATTATAGTCATCTGGAGGAGGAATAGGGCTGCATAGAAGCCAGACACCTAAGTCATAGCTCATCTGCCATTACAGCTAAATATAGATTTCCTGCATTAGGAACAAATAAATTAAAAACCCCACCAATTTTAGTGGCCTCAATGTTTTCCATTATCTATTCCATACTGCTCAAGCAGTCACCATGATCCACCATGAGCAAGTATGTTCAGAATAACACTCATGATTTACTGATTATGTAGTTTTAATGCTTTCAGTATGATGAAAAAAGCAGCTCATCAGTTTGAAAACTCTTTGGTTTACCTTAGCCCTCCAGCCTTGGAGAAAGTGATGCACTGCCCAGTAACCAAGTGAAACTTCAGGAGGATGCCAGTGTGTGACCTGAACTGAAGTTTCTGCTTGTGCTATAATGAGCCCTGGGAAGGAGAACAGCCTTTGTACTCCTTCCAGTCTTAATGGAGAATACAGGCAGTTTTAAGCTAAATAGATTTTAAATACCTTGACTGATGCTTACTGTATCTAAGGCTTTTAAACTCTTTAATGAAGCTGGGATTGTCTCTATATGCATGGCTAACCAAGATAAGAAACTTCCAATACTGGTCAATAAAACATTGCATTGTGTAGCGTTTTTGATCACTTTTTAAGTTTAATCACACCACTTCATATGTATGCCTTTTACTTAGACTGAATTTGAGCATCACTAGGCAATCTATTTATTTATTATAGCATGTAATACTATATCTAAAATTGCATCATACTTGAGAAAAAACGCCAAACAATAAAATACTTTCTAAATCCCTTCCCTATGGTGAGAGAATTACAGATTAATAAGCACAGAAAACTATGGAGCTGCAAAAAACTCCCATTTACAGTAGAAAAACTTGTCTGTAACATCCCAAGCAATTTATTTTCACAGTATCCTGCAGAATACTGCTGTAAATCTTTGAGATTACTGCAACTTATAATTGGCCAGTTTATTCTAATTTACTGCTACAATTATCATTAGGAAGAAGACACTCATTTCTACATGCCAAAATGTGAATTAAAAACTGCGTCCCGAAGATCTATTACAAAATCCAAGAAATTAAATCCCCAGTGCCAATCCCTCAGCAATAATCATAAAGAGACAGATTTCCGATACTTATGGGAAATCAAAAATACCTTCTCTTAGGGTACACGTATGCTGGTAACGTATGGTAATGGCACAACACAACAAAGGAAACAAGAGGCCTATTTTTACTGTGCATCCAAGATGATAATATTCAGGCACTTATTTCTAAAAATACTTACTTCTAAATAAACCTATTTCTAAAAATGAAAAAATTTCCAACACTACAGAAAAAGGGAAAGTCCTTTTAGAGGGGATCACTACTTAGCTCCAAGTGCTGTGAGCATACTGTTACTCGATCAGGAGGTAATAGATGTCAGATGTTTAGGGTTACTTGGTTTTAGGTTGAACTGGATGATCTTTAAGGTCTTTTCCAGCCTCATCATTACTGTGATACTGTAATACACAGTAGCATGAGCAGTTAGTAGAAATGACTCCTGAAAACATCCAAACCACTCATTTTTAAAACATATGTATGTTTGCTTGGATGAAGCTGAGGTGGCTCTGAACTTTAAGGTCCTCCCTGTCTGGCCCCAGCTCTGCTTGCTGGGAGCAGCAGGTCTGTACTCTAGAAGAGCTTACACCTTGTGAGGGGTCTGTAGTGAGATCCCACAGCACTGCCATGCTCCCAGTCACTGTCCCCTTCACAATGTACCCCATCTCACATTCATTAACATTCCTTTCCTCTACACCATGTGGAGTTGAGACCATAAAGTCCCTCCCCAACATTCTGTTTGTAAAAAAACAACTACAGAGTAAAGCACTGGCTGACATGTCCTCCAGCAGGTAGCTTTCAACACAGTAGCACCAACAAAAATACTGTACCTGTGCAAGTGGTGACATGAAGCTCAAGCAAGTCACATAAAATAATGATTTTCTTCTAAAACTCACAGTAACCAGCTATTTAGCATAATCCCAAAAGCTGGAAATAAAACCATTGTAAATCTCAACTCCTCACCATGCCTTGAGTCTTAATTTGCCAATTAACAAGCACTTAGAAAAAAAGACTGAGCAGGAATAAGCAAACACTTATTATATGGCACTGTTATGGCAGTAGGACCTCGCAAATGCTGAAGCCAATACTCAGGCTGAAGCATGCTGCTCCAAGCAGCATTTCTTCCTCATCTCAAGCTGATGATTTTTATTTATATTTCCTTTTTATTGCCCGCATCTATCGGAACGAGGCCAACCTGCTAAGCTCCAGATACATCCTCCAGCTGAGAAAGAAGAGTGAAAACAATTCAAACGCTGTTGTGGAAGCTGTCTGCGGAAACACCATTTCAAACACAAACAGTAACACCCCCACACCCCCACACATCCCCAACAACGCACCAAGGCTGCTACATGTTCCAGTAACTCTAAGCAAAGAGTCAGTTTGTCAGCTGCTGTTTGAATGGAAAAGTTTGACTTGTTGCAAGGAAAAGATTTGCAGAGGGAGGATTTCCAGAGCTTCACTAGTACAGCTCAGGTGATCACGGAACAAACAGATCTCTCAAGCTGCAAGTTTCTATTAAAACTCCCTGGGACTAGGATCGCACCTCCTGTGAGGCTTGGCAGGACGTTTAGTTACATCAGACCTTGCCCAGCCTCTAAGACTCAGTGCTAGCTCTGCACTAACTCGGATAGACAGCTGAGCAAACTCCGTGTTTTTAAAGCAAACCGTCATGAGACGGGCTTTTCCTATTCCTCAGCCTGTCCAGTCTTGCAGCTAGCCTTCTTCTAAACCAATCCTGGCAGCTCCTCAGAGCTAGAGCACTGAAATCCTTCGCTTAGGTGTCCTTTATATAGCAAGGTCTTGATGACTAGGTATTTACTAAAGAATGCTGCCTCCACCTGATGCTACAGACACTTTTCTTTTTTACACAAGCGTTGAAAAAGTGACAAAAGGCACTGATGCTAGAGACAGTGTCATCTGCAATGAATGAAAATGTCCAAGAAACTGTAAATGCACTGCTTATATATAACTTAATCATTATGTAAGTTGAGTTAAATGAAGTCCAGGACCTACAATAAATATGGACAGTACAGACAATGGTATATTTTTACCTAGCCAGTGGAATTCTGATAGAAGAGCCACACTAAATGGTTTGTAGCAGCCATGTAGTACACATACATGCCTGTTTATAACGACACCGGGGGATGGTCAGTGTGCTTTATCTATGCACACACGCCACGATGATTTAGAGCAGCACAACGCTACTGTTCTTTGGCAGAGATGTTTCAGTCCCTGGGTCCATGGCCGCTGTCAACCGAGAACGCGGAGATTCTCCATCGCCAGGTTCCCACGAGCACATTTCGAGCATCGGAAACAACGAGCCTTTATCTTTAAAGCTCACCCATGGCAGGCGGTAGGATACTACGAAATGCCATCTCCCCTCCCTTTAGCAGCTCTGAAGGAACGAAAATACCAGTCGCGGTTTCCAAAGCGCTGCCGCCTGAGGGCTTCCACTGCTCCGAGAAAACCCTCGCGCCGGTGCTGCCTTACACTGCTCCGGGAGAACACCCGCTGCTGGTGCAGCCTAAAGCCCGCGGTCGCGCCCGGGGACCCCGAACGCCGGAGGCCAGACCCCGGCTCTCGCCTCCCTCGCAGCTCCCGCCAGTGCGAGAGGCGGGGATGACTCGATGTCTTAAAAAAAAAAAAGAAAAAAAAAAAACACCCCAGCCGAGCTCCGATCCAGCCATGGGCGGGATGCCCGCCCGCTTACCTCGCTCCGCGGGCTCCCCCGGCTCGGCCGAGGCTTGGGCAGGAATCCCCGGCGCTAGCAGCGCGGGCTGCCCCGGGCACTGCGCGGCCGCCGAAGCCGCCGCCAGAGGTTTGTTTTGGTCGCTCCTTCCGCGGGAGGGTTTTGCTTTACATTCCCGGCTCCACATTACCGCCCCTCCCGGCACGAAGAGCACTGGCGGGGGAAGAACCACGGCGAAGACATCTCCCGCCNGCTACAAATCAGTAAAAAGGGGCTTTTAGATTAAAGACTGCGTGTTCAACCATGTCTGTGGCTCATAGTAGGGTGTTTTCATCTGGTCATGTAGAAGTTGCTTTGTTGAGGTTCGGGGAGGTCAGAGCAGGGAGGAAAGGACCTTGTTCTGTTCAAATTCTGTCCCTGGAGGTTCTGCAAATCTCTTTCTTGAAGTGAGGGACCCAGTACTCCACGTGAGTACATGGGAAGAATTATGTCCCTAGTCTTCCTGGACTGTATTGCTGATACAAGCCAGGATGGCTTTCACCTTTCATGCCACCTGCCACCAGCAGCACACTGCTGGCTCCTGTTCAGCCAGTTGTCAACCAGTATTGCCAGATCCCTCTCTGCTAGGCCGCTCTCCATCAACTCATCCCCCAGTCTGTAGCTCTGCTGGGGGTTACTGTGACCCCTGCACTTGGCCTTGTTAAACCTCATCCTGTTGGCCTCTTCCTATTGACTCAGCCTATCTAGATCTCTTTTTCTCCCTTCCTTTCTACTCTCCCTTGCAACTTGGTGTCATCCATGAATTTACTGAGGGTCATCATCCAGGTCATCAGTAACAATGCTGAATAGACCTGCACCCAGCACTGATCCCTGGGGGACATGCTGGACAGCAACTGGATGGGACACCGTTTACAACCACTGTCTGTGCCTGGTCATCCAGCCAGTTTTTAACCCAGTGGAGG
>VZRI01001457.1:130524-161020 GCA_013397515.1 Upupa epops
CACTGGGTGGGTCCCCCAGTCGTAGAGATGAGATGAGGTTGGTCAGGAAGGACCTTCCTTTCCTAAACCCATGCTGGCTCTGCCTGATCCCTTGGTTGCTTTGTACCTGCCACTCAATGGCACTCAGGATGATCTGCCCCATAACCTTGCCAGGCACTGAGATCAGGCTAACAGGCCTAGAGTTCCCCAGACCCTCCTTCTGGCACTTCTTGTGGATGGGCACCACATTGGTCAACCTCCAGTCACCTGGGATGTCTCCAGTTATGCAGGACCTGATAAATGATGGAGATTGTCTTTCACTATTTTACCCACTTTTGCACACATACACCTCTGTCTCACCTCTCCTGTCAGTGGTACCACACCTGCCATTCCACCCCTTTTCCTCAAGTCCAGCTGAGAAGCTGACAGCCCTGGCCCAGCCTCATTGTTGGCCAAACTCCACTGTAGAGAAGCCAGTGCCTGGGGACTCAGCACACTTCATGGGCTGGGGACTCACAGACCTCTGTTATCAAGTCTTAATGGGGTAGCAGGCTGTGATTGAGAGTTCTGCTACTCATGCCAATTCTTCCTCTCTCTTAGTGTTTAATAGCTGCTATTTTTTTTCTTCTTAATGGAAAATTCTTTATTATTCCTGATGATGGGAGGAAGTCTCTGTCCCTCTGTCAGTGATGACTATAGTTTAGGTATTGTATTAGAGAACTGTTCTCCTCTTTCTTAGATGCCACAGCAGTTCCTCTGTAGCCTTGCTGGTTGCATTGTGTTGCTCAGGTTTCACTCCCCCCTGTACCCCGAGAGTCTGCCTGAAGAGCTGCTTGTTTCACTGCTGTGACAAAGGCTTTCCAGCACAGCATTGATCAGCTTCCCTTTTTGTTTTCTAATTCAAAGAACTCCTAATTCTTTTGAAAGCCATCCAGGAAACACATTGGGCAGTGCTGTCACCATGATTTCAATCACTATCAGCTAAAAATCAGGTTAAACTTTAAATACTCTTTTACCTTGATAGTTTCCCCCCCATTTTATTTATTCCCTTGCCCACTGGATTGGGACTGTGTAGCTGTGTGATCTTTTGAAAAACACAGTCACCTTCACCCAGCCTACCTTCCAAAGGTTTCCACAATAGTGCAAAGTCCTAAGTGGTGCTGTCCTCAGGATTAGTTTTGTATGGAAATATTGACTGATGTTGAAACCTCCAGCAGAATACACTTTGACATTTGGACAGCTGTGACACAGACATCGCCGCCTGCACTACTCAGCCTAGTCTACGCTTGTGGTCAATCAGGGAAATTCTCTTCCCTATCTCATATACGAGAAAGCTCCATAGCAACATATTTCTTTCCCTGACTAGGGATAGAATCATAGAATCATGATGACCTTGAGGGTCATCAAGGTTGGAAAAGTCAAGATCACCAGTACAACCACCTGCCCTACAACCCCCAAACAATAACCCCTCCAGGGATGATACCTCCACACTCTCCCTGGGTAGCCTTCCCACTCTTTTTGGGAAAAAGTTTTTCCTAAGATCCAACCGAAACCTCCTCTGTTTGACCACATTTCTTCTCGTGCTATTGCTAGTCAGTATGGAGGAGACCTGCTCCACTACAGTCTCTCTTCAGGAAGTTGTAAAGAGCAGTGAGGTTTCTCCTCAGCCTCCTCTTCTCCAAGCTGGAAAGCCCCAGTTCCCTCAGCCTCTCCTCATCAGACCTGTTCTCCAGACTCCTAACTACTGTGGTTGCCCTTCTCTGCACCCTCTCCAGCACCTCCATGTCCCTTCCTGTACTGTGGTCCATGAAACTGTCCCCAATACCCAAGATGCAGTCTCATCAGGGCTGAGTATAGGAACAGGATCACCTCTTTGGTCATGCTGGCCATGCTGTTGCTGATGCAGACCAGGATGCCATTGGCTGCCTTAGCCACCTGGGCACACTGCTGGCTCAGGTTCAGCCACTGTCAGTCAACACCTCAGGTCCCTCTCTGCTGGGCAGCTCTCTAGCCATTGTTCCCAAGCCTGTAGTGCTGCTGGGGTTGTTGTGGCCAAAGTGCAGGAACCAAAATTTGGTGTCATTGAACCTCATACAACTGGCCTCAGCTCATTGATCCAGCCTATCCAGAGCCCTCTGCAGAGCCTACCTACCCTCCAGCATATTGACATTCCCACCCCACTGAGTGTTGTATGCAAACTGACTGAGGGTGCCCTCTGCCACCTCATCCAAACCATCAATAAAGATGTTAAACAACAGTGATGCCACAGCACTGAGCCCTGGGGGACACCGCTCATGACCAGCCACCAACTGGATTGAACTCCATCCAACACAGCTCTCTGGAGCTGGCTGTTCAACCAGTTTTTAATCCAGCAGTGCCTGTGCATCCAGCCACGAGCAGCAGCTTCTGCAGGAGAAGGCTGGGGGAAACCTTGCTAAAGTCAAGAGATACAACATTCACAGCCCTTCCCTCATTCGATGAGGGGGTGACCCTGTTGTGGAAGGAGATCAGGTTGGTCAGACAGGACCTGCCCTTCATGGATCACTGCTGTCTGTGCCTGATCCCCTGGTTGTTGTGCAGGTTCTCAGGATGATCTGTTCCAGTAGCTGCCCTGGGACTGAGATCAGCTTGACAGGACATCTGTTTTCTGTACGTTCCAGCCCATGAGTGTCCATGTGTCTAGTGTGTCATTACTGATTTTTGAGCCAACCTATCAGTTTCAGCTGAACGTGAGATGTGAACAACACTCTCAAAGATAATTAATTTCCTATGAGTTTAAGAGAAAGAAGGCAGTTGGATGAAGAGACTCCCTATGTATCTTCCTTTGTACCTAGATCGTGATATAAGTGGAGTTCATGTGTTGTAATACACCTCAATACCTGTGTGTGAGAAAAGCTCAGCTGGAGTCTGTCTTCATTATAGCCAGTAAAGCTGAGCTATATGAAATCAGAGTTCATTCCTTGATCTTAATATTTCAGAAGACTTTCATTTTAGCTGGTCAGAGAAGGGGAAGAAAGAAACAGTTTGAATGAAAGAGAAATCTCTTTCCTACCAAGCTTTCTTTTGCAGAATTTGTATCCCTCAGTACTGTGGTGTTCCCATAATCATGCTGGACAACTTCCTTCTCTCTACATCTCTGCTATGCATAGATGAGCCCATGATATCTATGAAGGATTACTTCCCAATTGCCTCCCTGGAGTAAAAGGAGAGGGTAGGCTGAGGAAGGCAGGGATGGGGGAAGATGGGCAGACATTTGGAAAGGTTTAGCAGAATCACAGATCCACAGGATCAACGAATGTTAGGGATTGGAAGGCACCTCAAAAGAGCATCCAGTCCAATCCCCTTACCATAGCAGGATCGCCTAGATCAAGTCATGCAGGAACATGTCCAGGTGGGTTTTAAACATTTCCAGAGAAAGAGACTCCACAACCTTCCTGAGCAGCCTGTTCCAGGATCTGTCATCCTCGCCGTGAAGAAGTTTCTTCTCATATTTATGTATAACCTCCTCTGTTCCAGCTGATACCTATTGCCCTTTGTCCTATCATTGGATGATGCTGAGAAGAGCCTGGCTCCTTCCTCCTGACATCCATCATTTCCATATTGATCAACATTAATGGGATCACCTCTCATTCTCCTTTATTCCAAGCTAAGGAGACCCAGCTTCCTTAGCCTTTCCTTACCAGGGAGATGCTCCACTTCCTTCATTGTCTTTGGCTCTGCACTAGACTCTCTCAAGCAGTCCTTCTGAAACTGAGAGGCACAGAGCTGCTGACCATCTTGAACCAAACTACTGAACTTGTGTGACTCCTGATCCTGTGAGTCTATGATTCTGGACAAATTGACACCAAAAAAGGTAGTAAATACTATCAGTGTTGAAATCAGTTGTAGACATAGTGTAACAGAAACAGAAATCAAAATAAACAAAAGCCTATTGATGTGATTGCACTTGAATCAGAGATAAACAAACTGATCTGCTCAACGTTTGGTCATCTCTTCGTATGTAAATGTCAAATAGGTAAGATTTGCTGGTTGGCTGTTAGGTCAAGCAGACACAATGGCTGCTGAGCAACTTCTGGAGCTCCAGTCTACAACGTTTGCATATAGGCTCTGTTTTGTGTAACATAAGGTGGTGATGATGCCTGCAACCTCCAAAGTCTTGTGTTTTATCTCCTGTAAGGGATTACTGTGGCTTACATTTTGATTTCAAAAAGAATGAATATTTGGTAGTGTGTACTTAGCTTGAGGCTTGTCTAAATGATCAGGCATTGTCTTACAGCTTTAAGCTCTGCAGTGAAAAAATATGTTTTCCCAAATACCATCTGTGAGGAGATTACTTCCATGTCTTCAGAAATATCCACTGTCTCTTCTACAGTTGCTCACTGCTGCTGAGCAGGCAGGTAGGGCTGAGAGAACTTCTTCCCATTCCTGTGGAGACAGAGGCACAGTAGCAGGGCTTTCTGTTACTGGGAGGTCTGTTACGAAATATTTCCTTTCCATGCTCCTTCAGAGATTTGTGTTACCTGCATGGGATTTATGCATCAGGCAGCAATTCATTGGCCTTTTCCCAGTCTGATAAAATCACAATCAGAATTTGTAGTCATTTCACATCAGATTATTTCTGCTCTGTGTCAGATATGATTTAATGATAGATTAATCAAAACTGTTCTGTCACAATAGTTTAACCATAAGCTGAAGGCCTTTTCTGCACAGGTTGAAGCTGAATTCTGTAACCAGCAAGAAGTGGAAGGAGGGATGTTCAGCAGCCATTCACAATGACCAGCTAGTTAGCAAGAGAGAATGAAAATTCCAGGAGCATTGGGTTTTACAGTGGGAAGAAGCTACTTGCAGGAAGAGGAGGATCAGGCTGTGATAGGTCATGAGAGATATGACATTTCAGTGCTCCTGCCCTGCAGCCAGTTAGAATAGTACAGACTCAGAGCAGAGAGACTGTGTTTGAAGGAGAGCTTCCTCCATGTCTTGTAACAGGCTTCTGAGGGAACTACAAGTAGGTTGATTTTTCTTGAAACATACTTTGAGGATTTTCCCAACCACAGCATTTCTTCAGGTACCTGAGTATGGAGCTGTGCTCTAGACCTTGTCGTGTGAACTGGATAGTGAGCTTCCTCAAGATTAGACTGTTGTTGATATATCTGACATGCAGATATTTGCAGAGAAATGGATGATTTTTTTAAAAGCTTAATGTATTTGCAAGTAAATTGTTAAGTCTTGGAGCTCTCATTCCCATCACTGTTTTCCATTTTCAGCTTGTTTCCCATGGATTAAACCTCAGGACTGAGATGCACAAAACCTGCAGGCATTACTTTTTTAATTAGATGTTTTGCTTCACTGTGAAACCCTGACCCAATATTAAATCCATGTCTCTCCAGCTGTGAATAACACATTGCATAGTTATGCTTTTGACTTGCAGCACAGACCAACAAGCAAGATCAGAAACTTCATAAATTGCATTCAGCTGCTTTTCAGGATTTATGCAGACTCTTTTTATTTCTTCCCTATGGGATTGTACCTGAATCTGACAGAGAACTGATCAAACTAAATAATTTTTCTCTTTAGCCTTGACCCCCCAAGAGTTTCCTAAAGCCTTTTTATTTTTGTAATGCTTGGAAGAGGGTTCTGTCCTGATGTGCAAATGGGGCACTTGGCCAAAATGGAACTTCCATGATGACAAATGATACTGAAGTTGCTACCTAGCAATGGTTTAAATTTATACTCTTTTTCTGGGGGGGGAAAGAACTGTGCTTTTTCTGAAAGCAATTTGAAAAGCAGAGATTCCTGTTCATGAGAACTGTTGCTTTTTCCAACCAGAGTGACAACAGCATCTAAACTAAAAAAATTGCCAGCATTGATGGCAAGGTGGTGGAGGTGCTTGGACACCAGCATGGTAAGAGTTTCCTGGCTTGAAGCCCAAAATGTATGATTCTGAAAGCTTGGGGATTGAGGGCTCTCTCTTCCACCTCACTGTGGCAAAATGGGAGGAAAGTCCTGAATAGATGAATAGTTGACAGACTTCCAGGGTGCTGCTTCAGAGACATCTGCATGTGGGCCAGTGTACAGAGCTCAGTCCTAGTGTGAAGGGCTACTGAGACTTACCAAAAAAGATTGGCAAGCCAGGCTCCTGAGCAGGTCAGCTGATCTTTGGATGAAGAGACCCTTGAAGAGCAGCAAGGCTTCCAGTTCTAAGACAGCCTCCCAGGAAGTAAGAGCTGGTTTTAAGGTAGGTTCTGGGATTATGAAAGTTCACCAAACCAAAATAAATTTAAATGAGCATCTTGATGCTAACACAACGTACTGTCTCTGCTGGAATATTTTAAGCAGTTCTGCATTTATAACTACCTTCAGAAATAACAACCAGCAAGGGACTGACTTCCTAAGCCATGCAGGTTTAGATATTCTTACTGTTCAAGTGTGTGCTGCTGTTCTGCTTTAGATTCTGCATATGTGAAGATGTTGCCTCTGTGGGGCTTGATTAATGCCAAGAGGTGCTATTTAAGTCAAGAAAATCTGAAAAAAAGAACTTGCATGTCAAGTCCGCATGTCTCCCTGCAGTATATCAAATCAAATCTCAGTTGGCAGGCTACATGCCATGATAGTATTTCATTAGACATATCTGTTGTTACTGTAGCTGTTATTTTAAATTCCCATTTATGTTGTATCACAGGATCAGTGGTTTTATATTTAAGAAACACCACCTTAGAGGTCTAAATTTACGAATTCCCAGTTTCCTAAGTTAGCTAGAATGCATTCCTCATTGTTCCCATTAAAAAAAGAAAGCAAACAAACATACAAAGCAATAGCAAACAGCTAATACAAAAATCCTTCCTCTTGATCACTTACGCAAGTCCTTTGCAAATCAGTGGAAGAATGCAGGAATTACTGTGTGGATACCACAATAAAACACTGTTTTCTGACATATAGTGTTAGTTTTGCTTTTTACTTTCAGGTTTGAAAGCAAAATTCAGTGTCATTGCAAAGATAAGGAGTTTATTAACAGAAAAAAAGTAAAGAAAGGTTTTCAATAGGTAGATAAACTGCAGCCAGAGTTTTTTGCACTCACCCAGTGCTTTTCCCACTCCTCCCAGTACAGATGAAACCCACTGCGCTGTGCTCTCAACACCATAAAAACTAAATCCAAATCTACTAAGAGAAAAAGAGGAAGACAAATAGATAGGATAAATGAAATGTCTATCATTCATCTCAACAGTGATAGACATCATCTCACACTGCTACCAAGATAGGTAGCTCCCCAGTTAGCTGCAGAAACACCTTCAAGAGACATCGAAGTCCCAGAGCAATGCAAGTTCCGAATTCCAAAAATTCCTTTGGTGAATAGGACTATGGGAAGAGATACCTGGCTATCTTATGTCCGTGAGAACAGCAACAGTCTTACAAGCAGAAGGTCCTTGGTTTGAGTACCACGTAGTTAAAGGTCAAACTACCACAAGTATGAATTAGCATGGTATTTTGAATGTGGAAGCTGATTAGAACTGGAAGCAGAGCCATGGAACTTCATATTCTAGTTGTAGGTTAAACAAGTTGTTTTCAGAGTATCTCGTGTTTAATGTTTTAGTGACCTTTAACTATGACTGCCCTAAATTTATTCCCACAAGCTCTGCCACTTCACAGTCCTGAAATGCCCTCTCTTTTCCACTTGTACACTCGGTATCCTCCGTTCCCTGTGTCCCATTCCCTAGCTGCTAATGTCATATGTCATGCGTGATTCTGGAGTCTGTGTGGAAAGGTTAGTGTCTGCACTAAATGAAGTAAATAGAAGTAATGGTGTACTGCAGCCTCAGCAGAGATGCTAACGCCCTTTCTTGTCACTATTTTTCATGAAAATCAACAAGATGTTTTGAAATGGGGTAATGGATATAGAAGTGACTAGGCAGAAAGATTGTGGAGAGGAAGTGGACCTGAAAGGAAAAGATATAAATTTTTACCCAGGAAGACAGGCTGAGCTGTCGCATGCAGAGCTGATCTGGCAACAGTATTCTGTGGAGTCATTTGCTGCCATCTGAATAATTGTTTGTACCACTGCACAGTGACTTTGAAGAAGGTAGGAAATCCCAAAAATTATGATGAAAACTGTTGTATTCATTGTGTGTGGGTAGGCATTTCCTGCTGAAGATGCAAGATACAGACTTATGCACAGATTTGTGTCATTATTATTAATTTGCTTATTAATTGAATTTACTTGCAAATTACTTAGACAAACATCTCAGTTTATGGCTTGTCTGGTGTGCAGTTATTGCTTTAAATGTTGTTATTCATATTGCTATTTGCATAGTGTTCTGGGATTGTGACGATGGATAGTAGGTGTCTTTATATAAATTCATGCCTTCACTAGGCAATTCTCAAACTACTTAAGATGCAGAATGACAACATGATCCCTGCAGTGTAACACCCTGCTTTCAAACCATTTTCTATTCATTACTTCAATGTTCTACTGCTGCTCAGTCAATAGAGTGCTCTGCTAACTGTGCTATTATCCTAGCTTTCCATCCTTCAGTATTCCACCACTCATTTTGTATCAAAACCTCTCCAACATGTTGAATTTGGCCCAGACAGCTGTAGTTGACATTATGGAAATGCTTTCATTCATGAGTGTCATGTAAGTATCTGGGCGTTTGCACTCTTTTCGATATTTTTTGGCCAATTATGCAATCATTTCAGTTGGAAAAGACAGTTAAAATCATTGAGTCCAACCATTAACCCAGCACTGCCAAGTTGCCATTAAATTACTTCCCTCAACACCACATCTACACATTTTTTAAATACCTCCAGGAATGTTGACTAATACCTCCCTGGGCAGCCTGTTGCAGTGTCTGATAACCATTTCAGTGAAGAAATTCTTCATAATATCCAATCTGAACCTCCACTGGTGCAACTTGCAGCTGTTTCCTCTTATCCTATTGCTTGTTGCTTTGGAGAGGACACTGAGCCCACCTTTCTACAACCTCCCTTCAAGTAGTTGTAAACAGCAATAAGCTGTATTTTTTCCAACCCCAGTTCCTTCAGCTGCTCCTCACAGGACTTGTGCTTCATAAGAACCTTCACCAGCTTCATTGTCCTTCTTTGGACATGACTGAGCACTTCAATGTCCTTCTTGTAGTGAGGGGCCCATAACTGAGCACTGTGCAGCCTCATCAGTGCACAGTACAAAAGGATAAATGTGTCCCAAATCATGCTTGTTGCATTATTTCTAGTACAAGCTGGGGTTCTTATAATTGGATGCATTCTTGGCCACCTGTTCACACTGGTGGCTCATATTTAGCCATCTGTCAACTAATACCCCCAGGTCCTTTTTGTATGGGTTGTTTTCCACTCACTCTTCCTAGAACCCAAGCATTACATGAAGTTGTTGTGATACAAGTGCAAGATCTAGCACTTGGCCTTGTTTAACCTTGTACCACTGGCCTTGGCAGTTGATGTCACCTGCAGTCTTAATGAGGTAGACATGATCCACTCGTCCAGATAATTGATACAGATGTTAAAGAGAACAGTCCCCAATACCGAGGCCTAGGGAACACCACTCGTGACTGGATGCTGATGGGATTTAAATCCATTCACCATTACTCTTTGGGTACATCCATAATGCTTATTTTATTCTGGTAAATGTATATTTTCTTCAGCTTTCTACTTATGCAGAAATAAATTCTGAAAATGCAAATACAATAGTCTGTAGTACCGTATTTTTGACCCTTTAACAATCCTCCTGCCTCTGCTCTGTGTTCACACTATTGGAAGCCATCTTCATGATCACTATATTTTTAATTGAGAAAGCATCAGTATGAATAAGTTGTTTCACAAGTTCAAACCATTCTTTGAATGGTTTTAGAAAATATCTTCCTAAAAGAACTTTAAATGTTAAATCTGATATACTGTGATCTATTGGTCATGAACATGCAGTTCTAGCTTTGCCTCTAGCTGTTGCGTGTTCTGGCTGTACGAGTGAGGACCAGGCTCATCAGAGTACCAGACAGGACACACCATTGCTGTCAAAGCGAATTATGAAGCCGAGAAACCTTGTAATAGAGAAAAAGGTACATTTGCATTTGTTCTAGATTGAAGACCCACATAGAGATACTGATTCTCTTTGAAAGAGCAAATAAACCAGAGCCAACAAAGAATGACTTCTTTTTCTAATTCTGCAAAACAGGTAATTTAAAGTCCACACTGCCTAAAACCAGAAGTTAATTAGCTGTAGACAAAATCTACAATACTGGACTTCTGGTTGGGTGTCTCGGTAAGTGCACAGTATTTTTCTCTCCTAATCTCCTTGTTATTTAGTATGACTAGGAGCAATATTTGAACCTCTCGATTAGGACAATGTTTCCCAGAAAATGCTTTATCTCTTTCGGTTATTACTATTGAAAATGTTCTCATCATCTGAATATTTTAAGCAGGTTCATTCAGAGTAATGCAGGTCTGCATTATTCTATTTAGCTACTTTTAGTGAGTGGAAAGCCCTGAGGCAGCAGCTGGTTTCAATATTGGAAGAAAATCTTGTGGATTTCATCAGGTAGTGGAAAACATTTTCGTAGCTATGGAAAAACCTGTGGTGTAAGCTGTCAGATACCAGAGAATTCACTCCAGAGAAGTAGTTATAAATATGAAAGGTAGGGAAAAAACTGCTTATAGACCTCAGAATTTATGTTCGTTAGTAATGATCAGGCACAAAACTTTGGGAAATCAGGCTTCGTTTGCTCTGGTGTTCAAATACTTGCTTTTTGCTGCATTATCTCCAAGTTTAAAAAGTGCTGAATGCCACTCATGCTTTTCTTTCAGATACAGAGCAGAAATACCTCCAGCTGTCTCCAGAAGAGCAGCAACATGTCTAATTTGGCTGGTGTGCAGGGTGTGAGGAGATCTGACACTGAGAGCTATAAGGCATCTGGGCCAGTATGAGGAAATTTTCTCATTACCCCTCACAGCACCTGCATCCACCTGAGATGGGTCTGCAGGGATTTGCTTTCTCTTCTTACACAGACCATATGATTTCCACTATGATTGTAAGTATACAGTGCAGTGAAAGCACTCAGATCATTGTAGGCACAGTGGAGCTTCATTAGCAAGGCTCGACAGCTTTCAGTACAGGGCATGGCTCTGGTGTTTTATACATTAGGTAGCTATAAACTTTAGTGTAGTAGCTGTAGTTCCCATCAGGATAGTTCTGAGACTCCAAGGTAAACTCTTATCTGATGATAGTTCAGGTGATGATACTGAAATTGCTTTCTAGGGAGCAAGGATGTCCTAGGCACAATATGCTGCTGCTTTTGCACCACCACTACTTGCATGCTGGAACTGTCTGCCACCAGTGCTAGTTAAATTGGAGCTATCAAACTATTTATCACTCTATGACTGAGCTCCTAAATGAGAAACATTCTTGCCTGCTTGCCTTTCAACACAAGTTTAGAGAATTAAATATTTTAAACATGATGAAAACATGTAATGTTCTTGAACATTTTCTTGGCTAAACCATTTTATTTTTAGAAAGAAAAGTGCCTTTAAGTAAAAATCAGAGAGAGAGAGAGTGAGAATTCTGAGCAAAACTGCGCATATAAACTGGAACTAAAGGATGCCTTCATTAAAGGCTCTTAAAGTTCAGCGTAATGATTAATGGTTATCTGGGCTTTCAAGTGTGCCCCAATAGCTGTATATTAAATCAATAACATTTTTGGAATATGCTATATTGGCAGAGACTCATTAGAAGTGTCCTCTTATTAATGACATAATGCTTGCACATATACATATGTCTTCCTACAGAAAATGCCTCTTTATAGAATCATAAAATCAAAGAATGCTTTGAGTTGGAAGGCTCATTAAAAATCATCTAGTTCCACAGCCCTGCCATGGGCAGGTGGGACACATCCCACTAGACCAGGCTCACAAAGCCCCATCTGAACTGGTCTGGAACACATCCCATGATGGAGCAACCACAACTTCTTTGGGCAGTTTGTTCCAGTGTCTCAGCACCTTCACAGACCATAGAGACCCCATTGCTGGAGCCATTCAAGGTCAGGCTGATGGATTTCTGAGCACTCTGTTACTGTTAATGATGTCCCTACTTGTTGTAGGGGGTTGGACTAGATGACCTTTAGAGATCCCTTCTATCCAAAGATTGTATGATTCTATACCTTTTTTCAGTTTAAACCCATTACCCCTCGTCTTATCACTGCTACAACATTACCAGTCTAAGGTACTGTACCAGTACACTGACATGAAATGTTGCCATTTGGCCATACTGGCCAAGCCCAGGACAAACTCTAACTAATTAGCAAAGCACTGATGAGCTGAAACAAGGACAGGGAGGATTCACTTGCTATTTATGAGTCACAGGCAAAAACGTACAGGCTCGATGTTGTGAAAAACCAAACCACATTAACAGCAAACAACGGAAATACTCCATCACCAAAACATACAGAGAGCAATCACACATTTCTTACATGCCTGAACCCAGCTCTGTTACCTCCTTCCCTCAGGGGGAAAAAAACCCCTTGAACAGTGGGTTTTTTCCCTATGGCAACGTGCTCTTCACCAAGAAGCCAAATCCTTTGTGATCTTTCTCCTGATAGCATGGCTATCAAGCTGTGGGTCATCCCAGTGTGTAGTTGCTTCAGACTGGCTCCCTTCCTCAGAGTCAATGACTCCTTTCAAGATAAGTTGCCAAGTCATCAGAGCCAGTTCCTTGCTCTGTCATGTTGTTCTCCACAGACTACAGAAGGCACTCTCTTCCTCTATGAACTTCAGCATGGTTTTCTGGAACTGTTCTCCTCCATTGAGCTCTAGGCTTTCCACAGACTCACTCTTTCCTCTGCCACCACTCTCACAGTATAAAATGGCCACCAGTGACCGAATGGCTTCTCCCAAAACAAAAGCCCATAACAATCAGGAAACAGGACACTTGTTCCGCAAGTTTTCCTCTTAACAAAATATGGAGAATAAGCTTTATGAAGGAGTCTGAAGGAGTCTGAGGGGAGTCCTTATTGGTGTCTACAGCTACCTGAAAGGAGGGTGTAGAGAGGAGGGTGTCAGTCTCTTCTTACAAGGAACAAATGACAAGACAAGCTTGGGACAGTTAAGTTAATAGTTGGACTCTATAATCTTAAAGGTCTTTTCCAACAGAAACAATTCTATGATTGTATTTATTAATAGAGGCACTGGTTGGTTAAAACTTCCAGTGGTGGGTGTGTAGCTCAATCTGGGGGGAAGCTTCTGTCTTTGCAAAGCTTCTTAGCAGGGTTATGCCAGCAAACCCTCTTCCCAGTACCAAAACCCCCACCAGGCTCAAACTACATTAAATCAGTGCAAGAAATTGTATTTGTGCCCCTCCTGTGTTGCATCATGCTGTGCTTCCAGTGCATAATGACACCACCAGGAATAGAGGTGTCAGAGGGACATCTTTCAGCTAGGGAAATCACTCTAGCTCCTTGGACACTGTGACAGGCATTAGATGCCATCAGAGGACAGAGAACCTGTGTGTAGCATGATGAGTCACAGGTAGCTTGAGGTTTTTGAAGAGCACCACAAATGTACATGTGTCTTAGCAACTTCAGCTTAGCAGAAACTGGAAGCATGGAGGTTTCAGCTGCTAAAATTCACCCTAGCATGCTCAGGCATGCTTTTCACAGTCATGGTAGTGCTTCTCCTGGACATAACCGGGAAATGAGCTGTATTTGTTTAGCTGTCGTCTACACCAGCATTAAAATTTTGTGAGTAGTAGATTAGAAGAAAATGCCCACTTGAAGCCTATTTTCTGGATTTTATTTTTATGATATATGAAACATTTAAGAAAATATGAATAAAAGTTTGTGATGTATGATATGGTTTATAACACATGAAGTTTGGGTATTGCAGGAAGGGACTGAATCAGGCCTTTCATCTTGTGTTAAGTGTCCCTTGAAGTTCTTTAGGTGATTTAAACCATTTGCAATGACTCTTGCTCCTTTGCAAAGCCAAGGTATAGTGCCCAGGAAAACTCTATTTATGGATTCTAAGAGATAGATTATTAGGCTGTTTTCCCTGTAATTTTATTCAGTACAAGTGAATGAAGATATTTGTGAAACATGGCACAAGATCAGTTGGAGCCAGCCATTAGGTCAAGACGTCAAACATACCCTTGTGACACTGTGTTAGGGATCACAGCTGAAACAGCAAACCTTGCCGGTAGTGGCAACTGAGCTGAAGATAAACGTTGCCCTTAACTCATGCCACAGTGACACTGATGGCTCATGGTATCACCCAGTGACCAAAGCTTTCTGGGAAGATATAGATGCAGAGGGACAATTTCCTTCATAATGAATATCCATTTTTTATTGAAGGAAGAGCATCAGATATGAAATGGGATCAATGCTTACTTTAAACTACCAAGAGAAATTCCAAACTGTGGACTTTTTATTTTCTTACAAAGCTTTGCAGAAACCTGACCACTGATTGTTCTAAACATGAGACCCATCAGAGGTTTGTCGATTTACTAGTACATCAAGAAAAAATAAATACTTGGTATTCAGTACCTCTCAACCTGTAAGAGTTTTTCTGAACCTTCATTAATAAAGATGCATCCATCAGTTTGGATTGTGATCAGTGCTCTGATCTTGCAAGCCTTATCTATATACTGTTGTACACAAAGTTCCTTGTAGTATATCTCCTTCACTAGGTCAGTAAGAACCCAAATTTTCACGACCCAATTTCCTTCCAGCAAAGTGCCTGTTGTCCTGTGTTGACCTTTGGGGGATTTATCTGGCAGGCTGTACCATCACCACCTTTCTTTCCCTTTTATTCTTTTTCAATACAAATTAGGTGTAAATTTACCTTGGGATTTGAGGACTTTGCATAAACACTGACTTTCTTCCATCTGGTCATAACCACCCATCTACTGGCTACACTTATGTCTTGAGAACAATTTGGCAACTTGGAAACCCACAATAAATATCAAATCCATAAAAGCCCTTTAATAATCGTAGAATCATAGAATGGCCAGGGTTGAAAAGGACCTTAAACATCATCCGGTTCTAACAACCGTGCACAGGCAAGCATATCTTAACTAGATCAAGGTAATCAGGGCCTCATCCAGTCTGGCCTTGAACACTGCCAGGGATGGGGCAGCCACAGCTTCCTACGGCAACCTGTTCCAGCATCTCAGCACCCTCCCAGGAAAATAATTTTTTCCTGATGTCCAACCTAAATCTCCCCTTTTCGACTCTAACCCTTTCCCCTTGTCCTCTTGCTACCACCCACACAAAAATCCTACCCCAGCTTTCTTGTAGCCCCCTTCAGCTACTGGGAAGCTGCTAGAAGGTGACTTGGGAGCTTCTTCTTCTCCAAGCTGAACAACACCAACTTGCTCAGCCTGTCCTCACAGGGGAGGTGCTCCAGCCCTCTGATCATTTTCACTGCACTCCTGTGAACCCTTGCCAGGAGCTCAGTGTCCTTCTTATGGTGGGGACTCCAGAACTGGACACAGGACTCCAGGTTGGGCTCTCACAAATGCAGAGTAGATGGGGAAAATCCCCTCCCTTGACTGACTGTCATTGCTTCTTTTCTGCAACTCAGGACACAGTTGGCTTTCTGGGCTGCCAGTGAACACTGACAGCTCCTGTTAAACTTCTGCTCTACTCCCACCCCCAAGTCCTCCTCCTCAGAGCTGTCCTCAATCCTTTCTCCTCACAATCTGTATTCATGCATGCAATTGCCTCGACCTGGGTGCAGAACCTTGCACTTGCCCTTGTTGAACCTCATGCAGTTTTCATAAGCCCACTTCTCAAGCCTAGCAAGGTCCCTCTGGATGGCCTCCCTTCCCTCCCATGTGTTGACTTCAACACACACTTGGGTGTCATCAGCAAACTGGCTTAGAGTGCCTTCAGTTCCACTGTCCATGTTGTCTACAAAGATGTTAAACAACACTGGTCTGAGTACCAACCCTTGAGGAGCACCCCTTGTCACACAGCTCCATTGGGACACTGAGCCATTGATCACAACTCTTTGGGCACGAGCAGCCAGCCAGCTCCTCACCCAATGACAGGTCCATCCCTCAACTCTGTGTTGCTCCAGTTGAGAGATCAGAATGTTGTGTGGGACACTTTGCACAGGTCCAGGCAGATGACATCTGTTGCTCTGCCTTTGTCCACCTTTTGTTCTCAAAATCTTCCAAACCAATTAGAAAGTGTTTCTACCCACCCCTGGTTTTACAGGTGGTGCAAATCTAACTTTGCCATGAGTTCTGCAGGAATCACATTGGAACTTTCTCTGTTATTCAGTGTGTTTGATAAACACATCTGAAAAAATGAAAGCTGGCTGAAGGACTGCCTTGCAGTATCACCCCAAACACTAAATACAGTCAAAGTTTTTATGAGTCTGGTTTTGCAAGTCAGGGGTGTACATTTCATACTCCTAAAATGCATGTTTATTCCTTTAGATAACCATTCTCTTAATGAAGAAATGTTGTTTTGAGGTTTTACTCATATACTTCAGATCTCCCTCAGGAGAGATCATTTCCATTAAACCCATCTGTGCTTCTTTATGGAATTTGTAATTCTTAGGGGAAAATATGTTAGAAAAGAGTGGAAACCTAGTATCTTTGTACATGAAAGATAGGAATTTATCTCTTTATGGTCACTGAATTTAAAATTATTCTAAGTAGGAGCTTCATTTTTCATCTGCCAGTACTTCATAGAGTTTCCAAAGGTTCTATTAATTTAAAATTTTGCTTGGTAAAATAAGCTTTAGATTCCATGGGACAAATAAGCTACCCACAATATTCCCTTGTTCACATATGTATGAATCTGTTTAGAGAACTGAACTGTCCCTTACACATTCACAGAAGTGCCAAGCATGAAAGTTGTCTGGTTATATTATGCAGAACCATGGGACTATGCACCTCTTCTAGGACAATGATCAAATAATGCCAGAGTTTTCTTTACTGTCTTGTCACTCTTTACCATCATCTCATTGGAAGAGGTCACCAGAATAAATGCTGCTATTTATTAGTATCATCTGAAGAGCAGTTTGTTAAAGAAGATCTTAAAGGTCTTCAAAATACTTGATTTCCTCTTACAAACTGGAAATGCAGATATTTGGACAGAAATATTTGTCTGGAGATAAATGCTGTTTCCTAGCACCAACATTTGATTCATCATCTCTGTTGCTTGCTAATAGCAAAGTACAGCAAGTGTCATGGGAAATACTACAGTGTAAATGAACCTGTAATGAGAGCAATCTGTGAGGAAGCAGCAGCCAATGCTGCCATTCCCTTGAGCAGCTTGTAAACTGAAATAACCACTCCATTTTCCACAGGCAGTTGAAGAGAGGCCGTCAGTGAAAACACAGAATGAAAATGTCATTGCACCATCCATTCAGAATAATTTTTCCCTGCTAGATCCTGCAGATTACACACAAGCAAAGGACAGGTATTCCCAGCCTTGGGGGTGCTTATCTTGGGATGAGTACCTGTCTGAATTCCAACTGTTTTCTTTAGTGTCTTCCCCTGCCTCCACTCGCCCTCTCCCCCCTCCCCCCATTGTCATTAGTAACAAATAGCTCCATCCTTCTGTTACTCAAGCAGGGCATGACTTTAAAGCCTAAGTTATTTATTTCTACTTCTTATTTTTATGCTTTTCTTCCACAAATAGTTTTTCTTATTTTAACACACACACATTTTAATGCACTGAAGCATTTTTAAATCACTGGCTGGGACCAAATATGAAAATTCATTCTCATGGAGTAATTTCATCACCTCCAGACACCACGGAGGTACTAAAAATATCAGCCACTCTGAAGTTCGTATGTTTCTCAGCTTTACCTGGTTTGTCACTACAAATATATGTATTATCTATTAATACTGAATCTGAATGTTATGGGTTGGAGGGAACCTCTGGAGATCAACTAGCCCAACCCCCCTGCCTGAGCAGAATCCCCTATATAAGGTCACACAGGGCTGTGTCGAGACACAAACTGAAAGTCTCCAGAGCAGGAGACTCCACCACCAATCTGGGCAGCCTGTGCCAGGGCTCTGTCACCCACACTGTAAAAACATTTTTCCTTATATCTATATGAAACCACCCCTGCTCCAGATTGCACCTGCTGCCCCTTGTCCTATCACTGGACAACCCTGAACAGAGCCTGGCTCCATCCACCCTTTTTGTGTCCTGAAAGTGATGCTGATGGTAGTAGTTGCTTAAAGGGGAGGGTTAAGTTAGATGTTAGGAAGCCCTTCCTCACAGAAAGGGTGATCAGTCACTGGAATAGCCAGGGCAGCAGCAGAGTTCCCATCCCTGGAGGTGTTGATGTTAAGTGGTGGTTTGGGCTGAATGAGTCCAGAGGGCTTTTCCAGCCTCAATATTCTGTGATTCTGTGGCATTACTGGAAAATGGGTCATCTGTGGCCCTTATAAAGCCCAGCCAAAACTCCCATTTGTTGTCTGTCTCCCTTCAAATTCAGTAATTTTTCTAACAGAAATTGTGCCCACATTGGACAACATAGTGAATTTTCTTTTCATTATAACCTTAAAAAAAGCTATGAATTCAACCATATCTAAAAGTATTTTTTTGAGACAATACAGATTTTTTTTTTTTGCACTCCAGTGTCTTTTGATATGGGCACAAAATGCCTCATTTGGAAAATGTTAATCCTACAAAGCCACAGGGAAGTTTTGGTTCAAATAGCTATTCATAACTAGACTCTCAGTCCTAACAAAAGGTCTTGGTAGTGTTTTTACAAGGCCATAACCCAGTCCAAGGTCCAGGGTCATCAGCACAAAGTACAGTTTTTTACATAGTGGAGAGATAAAGTTGCATAACCCGTCACCATTTAGATAAAGGAGAACACCTGTGACCAAAAATAACTCAACAGAAAACCCAAAGGCAGTGATAAAGTCCATAGTAAAATAAAAATCCCTTCAAACGTATCATATAAAATGTCCATTCCACTCACAGTCCAGGTCATTAATTGAGTTAGGTGCATTCCATTTGAAGCAGCCTGTCTGTGGAGAGGGAGAAGGAGAGTCCATCAGAGAGAGAGACAGCACACCTCTGTCTCCCTGAGAAGGTCTCTGCAATCAGCCACCCTTTTATACTGTGGTGCTGTTTCAACAACTTCCCCCCTGAAGCAGACACCTGTTATTACCCAGTTGACATTCTCTCTCAAGTTTTCTTGCCTCTGGGAAAGCAACCCAGGGGAGTATTTTTCTACACACTACCCCATGAGAGTCTGGACATGGGTGATTTCTCACAGGAAAAAGGAATCAGCCATGTATCAACCTCAGTTCTCAGCACTTCAGGTGAAAGTGGACTCCATTACCCATCAAGTATGCCCAACCTCTGATCTTGCTGAACTACTCAAGTGAATTAGCTTTCACAATGCCTTATGGGGGATGGCTAGCCTGACTTCCCAATAGAGGAGGAATATGAGAGCTCATGAGTGTGAGTTTTCATTGCTTTGCTGGTTTTCTGAGTTTGTCCAAAAGTTGTAATTTTCCACACAACTGTGAAATGGTGTTCAGAAAAGAATATTTTTGCTAAAACTGCCTAAGAAGTTTTTCAGTTTGCTCTAGCACTCACAGTGTGATGGAGCATGTTTGGGAGAGAACTTGATGTGTACCACTTCCTCTGTGGTAAGTGACTAATATTTATTGCTAATGGACACAATGCATCCACAAGATACACAAAACACATTCCAGGAAGCTCAGAGTTTCACTTGCTAAAACCAGACTTGAATTTGATCCATTATCCTTTTCAAGTGAACAGATATGTATAACATTCCCTATGTTGTTGTGTGGCACTACATCAAGTGCAAAGGGAGTAAGCAGAACAAGAGACCCCCTTGGCTCAAATGCAAGCTTCTGGGGCTGCTCAGAACTGAAAAGGAAACACACAAAGATGGACAACTGAAACACTACCAGTTGAGAATTCCAAGGGCATTGCCAAGGTATGCAGAGATGCAGTTAGGAAAGCAAAAGCTCAACTTGAACTGAAATTGGCCAAAAATGTCAGAAACTTTAAGAAAGGTTTCTTCAGATACGTTAAGATGAAGCAGAAACAGAAAGGCAGTATTGACCCACTAATAAATGGGAGAGATGAATTAATCATTAACCACACTGACGAGGCAGAGGTTCTCAACACCTTCTTCATGTCTGTTATATCAGCCCTGGCCCAAGGTCCCAGGAACAAAAATCTGGAGTGATACAGAAACAGAGGTGTCATCAGTGAAGAAAGAGCTGGTGTGGCAGCTGTTACAAGATCTTGTCTGGTGTAAATAGATAGGCCTGGATGTCATCCACCCAAGAGTGTTAAGGGAACTGGCTGATGATGTTATGAAACTGCTCTCCATGATCTTTGAGAAATCCTGGAGATGAAAAGATGTGCCTGAAGACTGAAAAAAGGTTAATGTCACCCTCATATACAAGAAAGATTACAAGGAGGACCTGAGTAATTATAGACCCATCAGCCTTATGTCAATGCCAGGCAAGATTATCGAGCAGACCCTCCGGGGGATTTTCATAAGTCAATTGAACCACATGATTGGGAAAAGCCAATATGGACTCACCAGGGGCTGATCACATTTGATGAAACTGAGTGCCTTCTAAAGCAAAAAGTAACGTGCTCAAGGCGTGAGTGGTGGACACTGTCTTCATCTCTCCAAGGTCTTTGACTTGGTCTCACACAGCTTACTCTTTGAGGAATGGACCTGATAGGATCTTGACAAGCGGCCTATGCAGTGGGTGGGGAACTGGCAGACAGGCTGCACCGAGAGGGTGGTAATAAATGGTTTTCCCTCAAACTGGCAACCTGTCACAAGTGAGGTCTCCCAGGGATCAGTATTGGGCCCATTGCTGTTCAGTATCTTCATTAGTGATTTGGTGGAGTTCCCTGATGAAGTTTGCTGATTACAGAAAAATAAGTGGGGAAGTCAATGCTCCAAAGGGGAGAACCACCCTCCAAGAAGACCCAGACAGGCTAAATGAGTGGGCAGGCAGAAACAGTATGAAGTTCAGTGAAGGCCTTTCACTCATGAATACAGAACTTGGAGTGCAACTCAGACTGTGAGCCACTTGACTTGAAAACAGCACTGCAGAGAGAGACCTGTCTTACTGGTCTTGGTGGACAACAGTACCAATATGAGTGAACTGTGCTGCAGCAGCAAAGACAGCCAGCACGGTGCTGGGCTGCAGTAACAAGGGCATCATCAGCGGAGATAAGGAAGTTATTGTCCCACTCTATTCAGTGCTGGCCAGATCACACCTTGAGTACTGTGTCCGGTTTTGGTTCCCACTGTACAAAAAAACTGTGCCCAGGATGGAAAGGCTACAGAAGTTGTGCCACAAGGATGATCAGAGGGCTGGAAGGCATGGCATGTGAAGAAAGGCTAAGACAGCCAGGTATGTTCAGCCTAGATAAGAAAAGGCTTAGGGGGGACCTTATCATCATGTCCCAGTACCTAAAGGGTGGCTGCCAAGTAGATGGAGACTCTCAGTTTACAAGGAGTCATATGGAAAAGACAAGGATTATTGGGTGTATGTTATTACTGGGGGGATTCCCATTGGAGTCCAGAAGAAAATTCTTCACCATTAGAACAATTAAACATTGGAATCATCTCCCAAGGGAAGTGGTTGATAGCCCTATGTTGGACAGTTTTCAGACCCAGCTTGACAGGCTCATTTAAACTTTATTTTTATCTTGATATGTTGGAGTAGATAGTCCTTGAGGTCTCTTCCAATCTGGTGTTGTATGAGTCTTTGAATCAAGTTGTTTCTAGCTATCAACACCAAAATCAGCTGATTTGATCAGGGATTTGGTCCAATTACTAAACCGCAAACATTTTGTCATTAGATGCATTTTATACTGCTGATATCCTGACAAGTCACTAAAATGAATCTGAAGATACCCAGCCATAACACAATCCTATTTTAACCTCAGTTATTTAAAAAAAAAACAGTGAAAATAACATGCCAAGCATCGATGCTTAATGCAAATGCCTAGCAGTGTGTGTCACCTGGTAACCAAATGGGTGGTGTGTTGGAAAGGGAAGTGATAACAGCAAGTGTTCATATGCCCAGTCAGCTCCTAACAGATAAGGAGATGGTCACCATGGATTTTGCCAAATACAAAGAGAAGGTGTCATAACCCAGTATTATTTAGCGGGAGAAAAAAACTCTTGTATGGAAACAGAGGATGTTCCTAGTTTCTGGCATGAAAGAAGCTACTGGAGGTGCCATTTATGTCTGTCTATAAAGGCAAAAATTTCCTACAAATAAGCAAGAAAGTGCCATTGCCCAATGAAACAACTTTGGGAAAGTGAACTACAGCATCATAGGAGAATGAGGTCACAATATTGCTCCATTGGCCAAAACAGATAGCTTTTTCTTGGAGAGATCAGGATTTATTTTCTTTCAGTGAGTTCAAACATTCATTTCTTTGCCCGATTCTGTCCTCTAAAAACGTATCTAGCTGGAGAATTCATCATCCTTAGAACACAAGGTGTTTCTTTTTGTTAGGAAAGCCAATCTGATAGCTCTGTCACATCATGATTCACGAGGGGTCATGTTTTAAAGTTGAGGTAAAAGCTTGTCAAGTGGTTATGTCATCTAAACAGAAAACTTTTGTTTTATAATGTTTTGAGAATACTGTAAAAAAGACAACAAAATAAGTAGGAGTAGGAGATAGGAACTAAGATACTGGAGAATCATAAAGACATTTTGACTTAGGGAAGCACTGGTGTTTTTTTTCTTTTTTATTTTCCAGTGATAACATGGGACAACCACAGCTTCTGTGTGTCCTCAGGGTAATTAGGCTTTTGAGTTGGTAGACAGGGATGGGGAGCAGAATATCCCTCTTGTAATCCAGGAGGAAGCAGTTAGTGACCTGCGGTACCACTTGGATCCTAATAAGTCTATGGGCCTGGATGGGGTTCATCCTAGAGTGCTTAAGGAGTTGACACAAGAGCTGGCTAAGCTGCTCTCCAACATTGTGGATGACATCAAGTTGGGAGACTGTCAATCTGCTGGAGGGGATGAGGATGCTGAGGATCTGGATAGACTGGGTCAATGGGCAAGGGCCAATGGGATGAGGTTTAACAGGGCCAAGGTTAGGGTCCTACATTTTGGCCACAGTAACTTCCAGGAGAGCTAGAGACTGGGATATGTGTGGCTGTAGAGGGGCCTGGCAGAGAGGGACCTGGCAGTACTGGTCGACAACCATCTGAACAGGAGCCAGCAGTGTGCCCAGGTGACACAAAAGGCCAATGGAATCCTGGCTTGTATCAGCAATAGTGTGGCTAGCAGGACTAGGGACATAATTCTCCCCCTGTACTGAGCACTGGTGAGGCCTCCTGTTGAGTACGGGAGGAGGTTCTGAGTCCCTCACTTCAAGAAAGAGATTGAAGTACTGGAGTGAGTCCAGAGGAGAGCAGCAAGGCTGGTGAAGGGCACTAAGGGCCGGCCACAGCCAGTCTGTCCTTAAACACCTACAGCGATTGGGACTGTACCACTGCCCTGGGCAGTCCATCCCAGTGTGTGATCACCCTTTACATGAGGGCTTCCTGAAAAGTCTCTGTAGGAGACTTTTTGCAAGAACAAATTCCCAGACTGCCTCCACAGTGCTGCCATCCAGATTCTCCAGGTTCTCGGAGCACTTCCAGTCCAGTTCAGTCCGGTCTGCTCTGGTGTTCAGGGTGTGCTGATGTTCAAGGGTACTCTCTTGACAATGTGAGTTCCTGGCTCCTTCATCAGATTTTCTCGTACTTATGCCTGGGTGGCACCTCAGACACCTCAGTGCTTGACTAAATGCCTTTCTATGTGTGTTCAAGGCTGGATAATGCTTAAGCGTTTGNTGTTTCTGTGATTCTGAGTTTTTTTCTACATCATGCCCTGTGCTGCATGAAATGCCCTCTGTTACTCAGTTTTGGGAATCACGGGGCTGTCAGATGAGGGAGTCTGCATTCGGAGCTGCATATGAAGGCAAGCAGAATGAAAAAATAGATGCTTTCCCCTCCAGCATTCGGAAACTCAACACCATTTCTTTGTTTTTTCACACTAGACGTGCATTGGGCTAACGCAGTGGTGGCAGTCCCACAGAGGTTTGCAATAATAACTGCAGAATATTTGCAAAACCATTTTTGCCAGGAATCTGCAGGCAAAGATCTTAACCTGCTAACTGTACAGAGAAGATTAATGTGCAGGCAGCACAGCACTTTCTAAATGTTCCCAAGATTATTTAAGGAAACGCTGTTACAGATCCACCATGGTTTATTGAATCCTTCTTTAGATTCACTTGGATCTTAGTACGGGGGTGTGTTTTCACCACTGGAAGTTAAATGAATGGAGTTGCTTAAGATTTTTTTTAATGAGGACACTGAACACAGAACTTCCAGTGGAGCTTTCAGCCATAGGGATTTGTTCCTAGCAATGTGTCATCTCCACTGCAGTTCTCAGTTACACTGATGGTATTACTCGAGGGATAAAAATAGCAAGATTATTGCTCATGTATGTATGCATTGGAGCTATTTGCATGAGATTGACAGCGAATGCCTGCCTCTCCTTAAAAACAAGCCAAAAAAGGAAAATAACGTATGATATTGCAAAATGGCACATGAATTACCTCACTGTCTCATCTCAACTTGTCTCTCACTACAACTCATGTTATAGACAGAGTAAAATACCCCAAAGCTTGAAATAGATGTACCACTTACAGCCAGAGGACTCTTAAGCTTGCTAATCATTGGGAAAAATAGCCCACTCCTTTGACCAGTGGACACAATCATTGGAAGACATTCTCAACACTGAGATCTTAAAAATGAAAATATAGCTACACATACAAAACATGTTTATATTTTTTCTTTTGAATTTTACATAGTTTTACATAATTTTAAAATATGTAGGATTAGCTTTTATATCTTAGAATCATTGAATGTTAGGGGTTGGAAGGGATCTCTGAAGATCCCACTGCCAAAGTAGGATCACCCAGGGAGATCACTCAAAAATGCATGTCTCCAGAGCAAGAGACTCCACAATCTCTCTGGGCAGCTGTGCCAGTAGTCTGTCACCCTCACAGTAAAGAAGTTTCTCCTCATGTTGAGATGCAACCTTCTAAGTTCAATTTTATACCCATTATTCCTTGTCCTATTCCTGTGCCCCATAGAGAAGTGATTAGTCCCATCCACCTCTCAGGTACTCATAGACATGAATCAGATTCCTTGTCTTCTCAAGACTAAACAGTCCCAGTACATAAACAGATGTGCGTCTATATATTTTAAAATTATTGTACAAATTACAAGCTAAATATAATTTACTTAATTTGAATGATTTAAAATGAGGGAGAAAGCAAGGGAATGTAAGAAGCATCAGAAATCAACATAGGGAATTTTATTTTCAAGGTAATACCACCTAAAGAAACAAACTTGCCACTATTATCAATACATACAGTCCTACCTTCTGAAAGACTGGGAATCTTCTGTGACAGCTTCACCAGATACAACTTGCAGTGTCTGACTATGGAGGCAAAACCATCTAATCTGTTTTGAGCATTAGTGGAGCTGGGGGCATGCCTACATGCACATGTAGGGGTGTGTGTGCATGGGTGTACACGTGAGAATAAACAGCAGATGTCAAAGGTTCCGAATGATCTGGCCCAAAGAAAGAGCTGCTTCTCTGATTTGTGTTCAGTGGCAGGTTCTTACCGTCAAAATTAAACTTTTGAGATCAGAAAATAAAGGAGTCAAGTTATTACTGACCCCATTCAGAGCGGAAGGCTGGCTGCTTTCTTCATGAGTTGCATTTCAGTTGAGATCATGAGAAATCCTAGCCAGTAGTGAGCTGTAATGAGAGGCCTGCTGCACGTTTATGGCATTGGGCTGACAGCAGTTGAGAAGACAGACAGTATTAGCACAGGAATTTTTTAGCAGCTTCTCAGACTATTTCCATTGTGGTTAATTTCTGAATATCCCTCTGTTTCTTTTCACTTCAGCTGAGATCTCAGTGTGAAATAGAAAAAACCATGAACATCTGACTGACAAATAAACATCTCATGTTTTTCTGTTGTCTTGTGGGTAAATAATGCACACACAAGAAACAATGACTTTCAGTCAGTGCCTATGACCTCTGCTAATCAGTTTCTTAAAGACCACTAAGAGCACTGAAAACTGTGTGTAATATTTTCTTTGGGTTATCTTTGCAATTGTAATTTCTCAGACAGCAATTTTAAAGGGTTGATGTCTTTACGCAAGACAAGAGAATGCTAACATGCGCTATCATTTAAGGAAATTTACTAGGTCAATATTTTCTTTCATGACCAGGATAATCCATTCCAAATAACTAGAACTGTCACACTGACATCCAAGGATTCTCCTCATCTGTGGTAAGCAATTGTCCTAGTTTGAATTTAGCCAGTTTCTTGGCCTAAGGGAATGGGGAATTAACATGGCAACCTTCGATAAAGGAGTGTGGAATTCCAAGCTCTCCCTTAGTTACAATATTGGCCAATACGTGACTCTACAATCTGGTATGACTGGTTTGGAGTTTCCAGTTTCTGACTCCTACTTTACTTTTGCTTCACTTTTGTCTTTGTTCACATGGCACTGGACTGAACGTGACAGCCATTTTGCTGTTGGAACTTGGTGAAGAGAGAAAGAGTAAAAGAGAGAGCTGAACTTCAAAAACCAGCAGAAGGAAGGCTTCTTCTGAATTCCATCGTTTGCTGAAAGGGAGAGAGTTCTTCCTTCATTTGTGGCCATAGGAGTCAACACACTGAGGACTGGTGTGGAAGCACATGGAATGGGGAACTGGACTTTAAAATGCCTGCTGATGCTGAGGGGTGTGTGCATGGACTGAATAGACTTCATCACAAGGAGCAGGAACTGCTGGAAGTCTATTCCCTTTGAGGGGTTGGATATTGGTGGCCTAAGTTGTGCAATTTAAGTTGTGCCAGAACATGGG
Source organism: Upupa epops (assembly GCA_013397515.1). NCBI lineage: Eukaryota > Metazoa > Chordata > Aves > Bucerotiformes > Upupidae > Upupa > Upupa epops. Next base: position 157,442 of record VZRI01001457.1, read on the forward strand.
ATTAATCTCTGTATATCTTTGTGAGGTTTTTTTCAGCTCATTAGCTCATTAACCAAATCAATTGATTCATTTCATCTTGGGATAAACTCTTGACAACAATCAGAACTCTTATCCTTCCCCAGGCCCAGGTAAAGTGGTTATACACATTTACATATCCTCAGTTTGTGACAATGCCCCTCAGGTCTCCAAGCCTGAGATTTTGAGTTAACCTACCCTGTTATGGAAAAGAGAGCTTCATGGACTGGGTCAGGAGAACACAGCTTCTCATGTTGATAAACCACAGTGTTAAATCCCATTTCCTTTTCATTTCCATGTTTGTCTGCACTGGTAGATGTATTCATATAAGAGGAATGATTGAGAAATAGTTAGGAAGAGTTTAGCTATTTACATTTTTTGTAAAGGGCAAAAGGATTCATCTAAAGTCTTTTTTAAGGACTTCAACATGCATTGGAAGAGAGTTGTTCCTGGTTACTGCTCAGTGGTTGTCCTGGTTCAAACGTGTTTATGACCAGAGGAAACTATGATTGTCTGCCATTCATGACACACTGCATGCTGCGTCTGGACCCTGAGACTATCAGATGAGAGACAACATCACCTACTATGGCAATTTCCTTTAATTCTGTCTTGCTAGAAATAATGCTGTGATTGCCCAGATTAAATTTCACATAACTAGATAACCTTATATAGTTAGGTGTAGAATGGTTGTAATGCTTTAGCTAATCTGAGTGTTTTCTGCAGGAAAATTTGAATTTTGGCCTTAAAATGTCTTGAAGTCTTTCTCCTAAGTTGTTTATTGCCTGTAAGTGGTTCGGTTAAACTCTCCCTTTGTGTCTGATGCTTTAGATGTGAACTCTTGGATGAAATATCGTTGGGGTCTTTGACCCATGACAGTGGTGGCAGCAGTGAGATGTGTGGGGCTCCGGATGGCAATGAGCACCCCCATAGTGCTACACTGCTGTGGTTTTGGCCTGCACCACAACAATGGTTAGGATTTAAAGTAACAAACATATCTTATTAATTTGTTTTAAATTATATATTTAAAACAATTCTGTGGTTTTTTTTCTAGACTGAACTGATAGATCAATCTAATTTAACAAAGATGTAGCTCTAACACTCAGTGTTACTTTAGTATGAATATATGGTTTCTTAATGAGCTAGTCAATTTATTTCCATGTTATCTGACAAAAAGAGCTTTCAGGAAATCCTGTTCCAGAAAGAATCATTCACTATTTTCCTTCCATCCTCAAATAATACTGGGAGTTTTAGAACTCTTAGAAAAATTCTGAGTAGCCGAAATTCTTCTGGAAGAAGGTAATCCGTAATTTTTTCATGGCAATGTGTTTGTCTGAGTCATATGGAGCACAATTAATGCTCTACAATCATAAAGAAGATTATACTTTATTTTAAAATAATATTTAACTGGCTGATGTATGTATAAAGACATGAGTTATCAAGAATTGTTTAAAGCAGGTTAAATTCAAAAGCCAACCTGTTAAATCACCATCTCTGGCAACAGAGAGATTGTTGCTGTTGCATTTTGCAAAGCAATTCAAAGGCTCTTGTCCTATGACAACCAGTCTGGAAAAACATGACTTGGAAGTTTCATATCATCAGAATCCTGAATACAGCCCTGAGCAAGAGCAGTTGCCTTATGTACAAATCCACCATTATAAAGTTCAATGCTATATAAGACAGATAGGATAAATAGAATAAATTCAGTGACATGGACTGATAGGAGCCATCTCACATCCACTCATGGAAGAACAACTGTATCAGCAACCCTGAAAAGTTAGAACTAATCATTTGAACACATGCCTATTCTGATTTTGCTGCAAAGCTGCTTTTTTGGGCTGTGTTAGCATTCATGGTCCTTCACAACCTGGGTGATTCTAGGATTCTATGATTATGGGCTGCTGAGTCAGAACAGAATTTCTCCTACAGTAAAATCAAAATACTGCTTCAACAATTTATTTTCACTTTTCAAAAAAGCAAAGCCTGCAAATAGGAGCCAGATAGTGAGACCCGTTCTAGGCTTAGGTATCCAGAGCTGCAGACCCGGGACCCATGATGTGGCCTGGGTTGGTCTTCAGGCAGCAGTGAGGTGATCTCAGACACTGAATAGTCTCATGTTTCAGAGCTGTGCTGGCGAGATTCTGACTGGACTTTAAGAAGCATTTCTTTACAGATAGGGTAGTGAAACTCTGGAACAGCTTTTCCAGCAATGTAGTCAATGGCTCAAGCCTGTCAGTGCTTAAGAGGCATTTGGACAACGCCCTTATCTGTATCACTTACCTTTGGTCAGCCCTAAAGTGGTCAGACAGTTGTAGGTCCTTTACAGCTGGTCTGTTCTGGTTTGTTCTGGTCTAGTCTAGTTGAGACTACAACAAAGTATTAAATATGACACATTAAAAAATCCCAATTGAAAATCAATTGTGTAGTGGGCTGAATAAGTAATGCTATTTTAATACTTCAGAAGAGTTCCATGGGATCATTTTGGAAGGACAAAATGCTGTATTTTCAAGCTGTATGGAAATAATAACCTATTTCTAGCTTTATGAATGATAAATTTATGTAAAAGGCCGAAATGTAAGTTAGTGATAACAGGCTTGAAGTCCCTACAACTGTACACTTAGTCACTCACAAATTGAACAGAAATACTTTATCGTTGCAGGTCAGATCAGCTAAATGTCGTATAATTTGCTGAAGGAGGCTTCAGATACTTTGATTCTAAAATTATAGGTATGAGTGGCCCAGCTCAGCTACATTAGCATCAGTGTGCATAACTTGGGAAATAAATGAGAGAGACTTGTAGATGGGACTTATGAGGAGGAATAAAAGCTTTCTGCAGACATAGAAATAGAAGGGGTAGGGCAGAAACAACATTACAAGGGAATTCCAGACACTTCATTGGGAACCCAACTCAAATCTTCTACTCCAATGCATAAAGCAAAGACAAAGAGGAATTAGACATGTTAGACATGTACCTTCAGGGCTGTGACCTCACTGGCATCACAGAGGCATGGTGGCATGTCTTCTATGACTAGAGTTGGAATGAAGGGGTATCAGCTTATACTTTTGCAATAATTAGGAATGAAAGGCAGGGGAGATGAAGAGAGGGTGTTGCCTTCTGTCAATGATCAGCTGAAGTACATGGAACCTTACCTGGGAGTGGGTGAGGTAACTACAGCAAGTTATGGGTCAGAATAAAAGGGAGGGCAGGAGACATTAAAATGGGGGGGTCTGATACAGGCCACCTGAAGACCAAGTGAATTTATAGACAGATAGAACAGGCTTCATGTTCACAAGCCCTCGTCCTCATGAAGGGCCACAGGAGTGGTGCTGAAGTGGACTTTGTTCTCACCAACAGGGTAGGTCTGATGGGGAGCTACAATGATCATGGAACTGATCCTCCTGGGAACAATGCTGAAGGCTCACGGAAAAAGGAGGTGACTGGTAACAGCCAACACAGCTTCACTAAGGTTCCTGCCTGAACCAACCTGATGGCCTCTGACAGTGTCACAGCATGAGTGAATAAGGGTAGAGCAACTGATGACATCTCCATGGACTTGTGCAGGGCAC
>VZRI01001457.1:161854-174195 GCA_013397515.1 Upupa epops
TACCTTATAGCAGCTTTCCAGTACCTGTATAGGCTACAGGAAAGCTGGAGGGGGACTTTGCATGAGGGACTGTAGTGCTAGGACAAGGAGAAATTATTTCAGACTAAAAGAGAGGAGATTTAGATTGGCTTTCAGGAAGAAGGTGCCTCAGCACTAGAACAGGTTGCCCAGGGAGGCTGTTGATTTCCCCTCACTGGAAATGTTCAAAGCCAGGTTGGATGGGGCTCTGGGCAACCTAGTCTACTGAGAGGTGAATTTACCCATGGTGTAGATGTTGGAACTAGATGATCTCTCAGGTTCCTTCCAACCTAAGCTGTTCTATGCTTGTCTGACTTTGGTACTTCCCAGTCCCTGAGTGCTCATGAGTATTTTGTTTTCTGATATTTCTTATCACTTTCTCAGCAAGAAAAATAACTCACACACACAATCAAGAACACTCTTATATAATACAGATGACTGAAATTCATCTCCTTTTAAACACTGTTAACACATAAGTCATGTTCCAGTGTTTTTCTATAACTCGGTACATAGTCGACTTTCAAGTTTGCAATTAGAGTAAACTTCCTTCACAAGTATTATCTATTGGTGTTGGTAGATTGATATTATTATATGGACATTTCTAAATGGTCACATGGTGGTTTGGTTAGTCTGCGTTGCAGGATGGAGTTGAAGAGCTGGACAGAAAATAGCATTTCAGCAGTTTTTGGCAGGTGTAAAAATAATCTAATATTGAGACTAATTGGCATAATTCTAGTTGCAGAACCCAGGAAACTGATCATTTTGCTACACAAAAGATTTTTCATTCAGAGCTCTACTCTCTGGTTTCCTTTTTCTACAGTCATCGGGTTACAGGACTTTACCAGGGAAAAGCTGGTTGGGTTCCCTTTAGTGAAAGTAGGTTGGTCTGCACTGCATGAGTTGAGCAGTGTAAAGTACTGTACTTTAGGCACTTTCATCCACCTTTCCAAACTGAACCCCTGCTTCTAGTGTCAAGTGCACCCTGTACCTGATGGGTATATGAAAAGAGGCTGTGCCTACAGAGAGCAGCTCTGTGGTGCACACTCAGGTCATTCTTATATATCCAGGGTGTATGGGGTTACCTCTTCAGACAAAAAATATGTGAGCTTCCCATTTTTGGATTGTATGAAGACAGCAGGTATTCATCAACATGAAAATATAACAGAGCATCATTTAGAGATTTCTATTTATGGCTGTCCTGCCATAAGCTGCTGTAAGGGTCCAAAGCCATTATCTCTCTGAAATAAAATATTTCTGATTATTTTCCCAAGATTTCTGTCAACTTCAGTCCTAGAGGACTGGATAACTGCATTCTACTCAGTCTGTAATTTGGAGAATTCACAGCAGTCTGGACATGATAATGGAGTCAGGTCCTGACCTGGTATAAATTGTTCAATAGATCTAAAAAGACCTTTTCAGAAGGAGCCTTCAGCTGCTGAAAATGCAGAGATTCCCACAGAATTGATTTCAAGTGGATGCACAGCAGTGCATTGTAACATTACATTGCAAAACTCATACATTCACAGATTAAATCTGTAAATCAGGAAAGCTGATACTGACTGCTGGCACTGAAAGTGACTATTTGACTATAGGATAACACTTTAACCTTTGAATTAAATAGGAGTATATTCACCCCAACCACTGGGATTTTAGCAGGCTCAAAAAGTGTTTACAAAGTACTTTTCAGATTTTAGCAACAAAATACTGTAGAACTCTAATGTGTTATAATGATATAATTATACCTTGAACACTTCAATGCTTTTGAGTACCTAAAATAGTTGATGAAGATGAATGAGCAGTTTCAACAAAGAGAAGCTTAATATAGCTCTGTGGAGAACATCGCCAGTAATGGAAGAGGAAATGCACAAAGCATGTGACATTTTAGCTGAATGTTATAAAACACTATAAATTTATTTAAAAGGTGTTTGTGAACACACCAGTGTTATTTGCAATTTTGAATAGTCCTCTACTAAAGGGGTGTTACTGCAAAATGCTGTAAGAGAGCGGAGTACACTGATTTTTTTGGTCCCCTCTGAAAAGTATCCATCATTCTAGACAAATAGGAGAAGAGGAAACAGGCTGCAGAGAACACCAAACTGAAGAACAGAATGTTCTATACTTTCAGGTCCCATAGATATTGACAGGTGGAAGAAACCACTGAACTATCACTGGGCAACTATTTTCAGGAATTTGTAGGTTACAGCTTAATTGCTCATTCCACATTGCCCGACAGATCTATTTGAAGAGATAATACTTAAAAAAAACAAACTAAAAAAACCAGCTACACCTCCCACTAGACCAGACTGGTAAACGCCCCATTCAATCTGATCTTAAACACACCCAGTAATGGAGTATCCACAGCTTGCCTGGGAACATATTCCAGTGTCTTACCACCATCATAGTGAGGAACTTGTTTTCCATTGAAATATTGAGTGAAAAAGGAACAAACAAGCTAATAAATAATGATGAAAATGTCATCTCTACCACAAAATCTTTCCTTATGACAATTTCCTTCTTCTAGCTTTGATTCAGCTGTTTTTCTGAACTTTCAAGTATTTTCCCAACATGAATTCCAACTTGCTACGTTGTGGGATGCATATGGTACTATTATATTTTGCAGATTTTCCATTGGTTTTGTTTAGACCTAAATGATTTGCTACCACGAGCTGTGTTGTTGTAATATTGGCACGTCAGAAAATATATAATTAAAAGAACTTGAACATTTGCAAAGGGGAACACCTTGACTTTCATTTATATCTTTAATACCTTTAATAATTTACGGAGCATTTGCAGTCACTGGGATTGTTCTAAATTCCATTGGTGTAAACCAAAACAGAATTTGACCTAATGGGCCATATTTATTCCTACTATAATTCCACTTACATTAGTGGCCTAGCCTAAGGGTGAATTTATCCTGAAATACAGTAATGTTCTCTTTCTATATAGGGCTGAAGTTTGGAAAGGTATTCCCAGCAACATTTCATTACAGCAGACAGTAGCTGAGATTTCCCTAACAATAGCAGAGACAACAATGTCTTTGCCTGTTCTCTCCTCTGTGCATTTGAACTTTAAAACATCCTTACTGTTCTCAGAAGAAGGGTCTTTCATGATCTCATTTATAGTGATTCCAGATACTTGGCTGAAAGTGTAAGGTGGGAGGGGGGACAAAACAGGGCCTAGAGGATGAAAATATAAGCCCCACAATATGATGCCTTCATGGGCAGTTGTCTCCATGCCAAAATGACATGAACAGTTGCAAGGTTTAAAAGTAACTGTAAAACATTCACATGAAATTAGCCTTGACTGGTCTATTCAGCTAGATCAACTGCTGCAGCATTGTATTTCTGTGGGGTGATCTTTAAAGCAGTTTGTTTGTGTAAGGCCGGAGTGACAGTGACGTTACCTGTCATTTTTAACAGGTATGTACCAAGATCATCTCCTGCTGTGAGCTACAATGAGAGTAGGAGAGCTAGTAAAACACACCTGCTTGTTGCTTTTCACTTTTCACATGCCGTACAAAGAAAACATCCCTGAGTCGCCTTCTCTGGAGACAGTCAAGACCTGCCTGGATGAGTTCCTGTGCGACTTGGTCTAGGCAGTCCTGCTGTGGCAGGGGTATAGGATTGGATGATCTTTCAAGGTCCCTTCTGATCCTTAATGATTCTATGATTCTATGATTCTCCAGTGTTCCTGTGAACTTGGGAAATCATAATTCATCTGTTCCAGGGAAAAGCCTGTAGCTGCCAGCTATGCATACTTTCAAGATGTTGACACCTAAGGGATCCCTGAAACGCACAACCCATGCACTAACATTTCTTTTGTTATCCTATTCAAAATCAGAGGAAAATCCTTAAAAATGCAGAAACATGGAACCCTGCAGAAGCTTCATTCACAGCTGTCACAAAGCCTCCAGAGCAACCTTCCAAAATTTAGCTAGGAAATACCGATGCATTCTTTGCCTTAGAAATGGTATGAGAGTTGATATAATAAGGATCTTGTAAACTGAAAATATAAAGAGTACATTCATCAAGGCACACACTGATGGTTTTGTTGTCATTGCAATTTATATTCTTTTTAAAAAACGTTTCCAACTGGCAGGTAGAGCAGGGAAAATCTTTAAAGTGATTTTTTTTACATTTTCTTGGTATTGTGTGGTTTCCCTTTCCTGAAAGGGCAGACAGCAGTAAGAGGCAAGAAAGCAAATCTTGCACAAGCTTGGGATGATGTTTTCAAATTGTAGGTGCAAATAGATGGTTAGTATCTAATTTAGTGATTCTCCTTAGTTCGTTATGGGAGGTTAATTATCACAAGAAGCTGGGAGAGGCCAAAGCCAAGATCACCAAACAAGCCAAGGTATTTGATATCATGCTGACATCATGCTCAGCATGTAAGGGGGAGCTGGCCAGGGGAAGGGCCAAAGCTCAAGTGGGCACTCAGGCTGAGTGGTGGCTTCCAGGTACTGAGCATTGTACATAACTTGCTTTACATATTTCAGTCTTACTGTTTCTTCTCTCTTTGTGTTTTTCTATTAAACTCCCCGTATCTCAACCCATGAGATTTTAATTTTTTCTCCTGATTCCCCTTCCTATCCAATCTGGGTTGGGGTTTGGGAATAGTGAGAGACCACACGGTGCTTAGTTGCTGTCTAGGCCTAAACTCAGGCAAACAGAAAGAACAATTCAGGCTACAATCTTTTGTGCTCTTTCTTTATAGCAAGGCACAAAGGCAATTAAAAGCACCTGAACACAGAGCCAGCCCTAACAGCAACAGAGTTTTTGTCAGTAGGAATCAGTCCAGTGAAGACTCACACTGCCTTAGCAGGACTGAAAAAAGGAGACCATTACTAGATGTAGAAACAAACATTTGCACATCTCCCCAGGGTGTTTATGTGAGATTTTTAACAGATGAACATTTTCTCCCTCTCTGAATTGGTTCTAGGTACACCCCATCACAAAGAGAGCAGCAAGGGAAACATGTTAAGTGTTTCTATAGCTCATGAAACTCAGCATCCCCTTTTGACTCCGAACTAAAATGGGACTAAATAGGATTGCATATGTTTCTGCAAGCACTCTCCCAGATTCCAGTTCTCAGCAACATAAATTCTTCAGTTAAGATGATGTGGGGATTTTTTTCTATCCTCAATTGAATCCTCTACCAAGAAGTCGCCCTGCATAAACTTTAAAAACTTTCAGATTCCAGGAGCAAGAAAATCCATAGCTTACCTGTGTTCCCTGGTGCAAAGAACAATCTCCCTCTCTACATTAGAGACCTGCCCCCTCTTAGCCACTAGCTTATGTGTCAGAGCACCATGGAAACCTTTACTTTTTGTCATCTTACAGACCCTCACCATGTCCTCCTTCCCCAGACTCAAGAGGTTCAGTTTACTTAGTGATTCCTCACATGGAGAATGAACTGTAACTGTGACCATCTTTCTACTTTTCTCTGAAGGGATGTTTCAGAAATGTTGCTCTTGCTTTTATACCTGTCTGGAGATGAGCGAACCACCCACAACAGCCAGAGAAAAAATGCTGTTCTACCTCATAGATTCATAGAATCACCCGAGTTGGAAAGGACCTCTAGAGGTCATCTAGCCCAACTATAAACATGCTACACACCAGACCTCACTGATACACAGTATGACCTTGTAGAAAGCTTAGACATTCAGCAACTCATTAGCCAGGCAGCAAGTCATAGCCTCAGGAAGAAACACAGCAACCTCTAGGAATGAATTCATGCTTCTGGTGCTAGGTCGCTAGAAATGCAGTCATTGTAAGATCTCCAAACAAGACTATACAGATTCCAGATTTCTTTTCTCTAATTTCTTACAGTTTAATATCCTAATTCTAAGACTGATAGCAATGTAATGGGAAAGAGGTTTCACTTGTGCATCTGATAGAAGTGCTCCTGCTGGAACCATCCACAGATTATTTGGCACCTGCCCAGGGACTGAAGTAATTTATATGTATTCCAAATCAAAGAGGAAAGCAAATTTTTAATTCCAATGCCTACAGTGTCAGGAGGCTGTGCAATTTCTCCCCTTTCCTTTAGGGAGGGACTAGTATTATATGCTTTGGGTTCTTTCTGGATATGTCATCCTCTGAGCATCTATGTCTTCTCTTCAGCTATACCTGTAGGTAAAAATAATTGATAATAAAGGGTAAGAAAATTGAAGATCTGTCTGAACAGAAACAAAACACTGCAGAATTAGGCCATCCCCATGACATTTTGGCAGATTGAGGCAAAAAACTTGGTGAGAGGGGCTTTTTCTCACCACAGCTGTGTTCCAGCAGGTGAGTGGAGCCACTCCCCATCACTGAGCTGGCCAAACTCATGGGCAAGGCCTCCCCCTGCGTACTGGGAGCAGTTCTGGGCCCATTGATTCAAGAAAGAAATTGAAGTACTGGAGCAGGTCCAAAAGAGCAACAAGGCTGAAGAAGGGACTGGAAGCAAAGGCTGATGAGGAGGGGCTGGGGGAGCTGGGGGTGTTTAGCCTGGAGAAGAGGAGACTCAGTGGGGACCTTCTCCCTCTCTTCAACTCCCTGAAGGGAGGTTGTAGTCAGGTGGGGGTCAGGCTCTTGTCCCAGGCATGTAGGGCCAGGATGAAAGGATAGGTCCTGAAGATGCCAAGGGAGGGTTAGGTTGGATGTCAGGAAGCTCTTCCTCATGTAAAGGGTTTTCAGACTCTAGAATGGACTGCCCCAGGCTGTGGTGAAATCCCCATGCCTGGAGGTGTTTATAGGACAGACTGGCTGTGGCACTTACAGCCGTAGTCTAGCTGATTGTGGTGATGTTAGGTCATGGGCTGGGCTGGGCTGGATGACCTCAGAGGTCTTTTCCAGCCTAAATAATTCTGGGATTCTTTGTAAAACAGGAATGGCATGTGTAGGTTTAGGTAAACCATTTACTGTATTGGAGTGGGGGAAGCTACAACTGTGACAGCACAAACCATTTGAAAGTAATCAGTAACTATAAAGCAAGGAGCTTTAGAAACAGCATGGAGAGACAGAAGTATGAGGATACTTCCTATTAGGAGCTGTAACTGTAGGTACACTGGGGAAAGTCACCATCCATCACCATCTTGCTAGAAGAGTAGAGAAACAAGGTGTATTTTTATGTGCAACCTGTTCCAGGCAGCAAGCACTTCAGGTTTCTCATTACAAAATGTGACTTACATGATAGCACAAATAATTTGCACATGGTGAACAAGTGTCAAAGACCTAGAATTTTATGTCCCACCTCCCAAAAAAAGACTGATCTCTCATATGAGACACATTTGAGGCACTGCCAGAGTCTGATATTTTGATGGAGCATGCACTGAAGGATCATTTCTACAGACTTTAAAAACCCAAAGCCTTCAAATGCTGCGTAGTAAACATTTCTTTGTGATGGACATCTCATCAGGGTAAGAAAGAGTAAAACTGACAATGCCAAGTAAATCAAAGCAGTTTTATCACCTGTAACAAATGGTACATGTGAAGTTAAAGAGATGAGGAGAATTGCAGAGCAAAATGGGCACCCACTGTATCACGTACAGGTATATTGTTTAGAGGCTTTTATGAATTACAGCATACTGGACTTTGGACAAGGCCACCAGATTTACCCAGTACAACACCAATGAATTCAGAAAGAAATGTGAACTATTACTGCAGTGCAAAAAACACTGCAATCCAGCCTGTACAGACCTTCTGCTTTCACAGAGATGATTGTGTTACTTGTTTAGCCAGGGAACTTGAAAGCAGCAAGCCAGGTGACGTTGAAATACCTGTTTAGATTCCCTTGGCAATGTAAACTCAAATTGTTAGTTCTGGTTGCATGATCCTGATGTTATTGTATCATAACATCTGCTTTAAAATCTGTTCTCATAGCTGATGGAAGGAGAAGCACTAATATTACACAAATGAAACAGCAGGTAGAGTTAACCACAGAGCCATAGAATGCACTGGGTTTAAAGGCACCTCCAGAGGTCATCCAGTCCAACCTCCCTACAACAAGCAGGGACATTTCAGAAAGGGGCTTGGTTAGCAGATCAAGGGAGGTTCTTCTCCCCTTCTACTCTGCACTAGAGAGACTGCATCTGGAGTACTGTGTCCAGTTCTGGGCCCCTCACTTCAAGAAGGACACAGAGCTGCTGGAGGGTGTCCAGCACAGAGCAATGAAGATGATGAAGGAAGTAGAACACCTCCCTGATGAGGAAAGGCTGGGGGAGCTGGGTCTCTTTAGTTTGGAGAAGAGGAGGCTGAGGGGTGACCTCATGAATGTCTATAAATATATGAGGGGTGGGTGTCAGGAGGATGGATCCAGGCTCTTCTCAAGGTCATCTAGTGTTGTGGGTGCAAGCACAAACATAGGAGGTTCCATATAAATATCAGAAGAAACTTCTTCATAATGAGGGTACCACAGCATTGGAACAGGCTGCCCAGGAGGGTTGTGGAGTCTCCTTCTCTGGGGATGTTCAAGACCCACCTGGATGTGTTCCTGGTCTAGGTGATCCTGCTGTGGCAGGGGATTGGACTAGATGAACTTTTGAGGTCCCTTCCAATCCCTAATGATTCTATGATTCTATGATTTCCAACTATTACAGATTGCCCAGAGCCCCATTCAGCATGACCCCAAATGTCTCCAGGGATGAGGCCTCGACCACCTCCCTAGGCAACCTGTTCCAGCGATCCACCACCCTTACATTAAAGAACTTTTTCTTGATGTCCAACCTAAATCTACGTTTTTCTAGCTTAAAATCATGACCCCTCATGTTTCCGTTTCATGTCCTTGGTACATTCATTAGTTCTTCCATTGCCAGTTTTTAACTGACCGGGTCTAATAAGTACCTTACAGGAAGAAGTGGCCATAATTTCACTTCTCCATTTAGTTCACAGGAGTTGATCTGGAGTTAGGACAGACATAGAGAACAAACTCTGAGCAATGATTTTTCTTTTTTAAATTTTAATATCAAAAATTACCATACTAAGTTTCAGAGCCTGAAGAATTGAATAACTTAAACATATACAGCTCAGTACATGTGTGTGCTCATTAGGTCAATAGGCCATGAACATGACATACATGAGCCTCTGAATCCCAAAGCTCTTCCCATTCATCTCAGCCTATGGAACATCCTAGTGCTCTGGACAGTTGTGCACACTACCAAAGGCAAAAAGATATTACAGTCTTGATCCGCGCCATATTCTGTGATGGTACAGAATCAAAGAATCACTGAATATCTTTGGCTAGGAGACCTTTGGTTCATTAAGTCGAACTTTTGACACAGCACTGAGATCACCACTAAACCATGGCTCTAAGAACCAGATCCACCACCGTTTAAACACCTCCAGGGATGGTGATTCCTGTTCCAATGTTTAGCAACCCTCTCAATGAAGAAATTCTTCCTAATATCCAGTCTAAACCTCCCCTGGCACATCTTGCATCCATTTTCTCTAGACCACTAGACCTATCTCTTGTACAAGAAAGAAGAGGCTGCCCTCCTCCTTGCACAGACCTTCTTTCAGGTAGTTGTAGAGAGTGTTAAAGTGCCCCTTCAGCTTCCTTTTGCCTCACTGCTTATCTTTTGATGTGTTCCAAAATCTCTGTAGTGAGAGGTTCAGAGCTGAGTACAGGGGGACAATCACCTCCCTACTCCTGCTGGACACACTATTTCTGATACCAGCCAGGATACTGACAGCCTTCTTGACCACGGGGTGCAGCTACTGGCTCATGTTCAGTCAACTATCGAGCCGTACTCCCAGGTCCTTTCTAGTGTGTAGGCTTCCATGGGTTTGTTAGGACCCAGATGTGGGACTCAGCCTTTGGCCTTGTTGAACCTCATATGGTTATTGTCCCATTGATCTAACCCATCTAGACCCCTCAGGAAATCTTCCCTAATCTCCAGCAGATCAACACATCTCCCTAACTTGGTATCTTCTGCAACAGTGGGCACTTGCAACTCATCTGCCCAAGATGATGCTCTGCATCTTGCTGCATATTCCCTGAGAGCAAGTAATTGAGTCTGATGTAAATAATATATCGGAACATCACTTCTATAGAAATCTGTTTAGATAAAATGGAATTTTTGCTTTATGTTGTATTAATTCATGGAGAGGATCCATTTTTCCTCAAAAGTTTTACTCTTCATACTTCATGGTCTTCAAAGGTCACGTTAAAGGAATATTTTGATACTGTTATAAATGACTCATCCTGCTTTCTCTTGGTCACTTTAGCGAACCTTAACGAGACTATCTCATCACCTATCCCTGACAACATATAACTGTCAGGATTTACTGTTCAACTTCTTTTTGTCATGCAGAGTTTACCTGTAAAGAAAAGGTTCCTGCCTGTTTATTTTCTCTCCTAAATCACAGAGTCATGACTGCAAAAGGTTAATGAAGTCCAGACTTGTCTGTCAGATTCCAAAGTGGGAAAAATATCAATTGCTGTTACTTAAAAATGTCATTAGCCTGTCGCTTTAATTCTGCAGGAGGGACAGGATTATCAGAGAGCCTCTTGGTTGCCATAGCATGAACAAAGGAAAAGTTTTAAAAGTAGGTCTGGGAGTGCTTTACTGATATCCTCTTTTCTCTTGCTCCTCACTTCTGTGCTGTCACGGGAACACCTGTATGTATGGCATGATCTTTATTGGTGGATCTGAATTAGAAATATACAGAGAAAAAGCAGTGTGTGGGGGGGAAGGAATAAAAAGGGAAGAGTGTGCAGATGAGAAAAAGGGAAAGACACTCAAAGAGAACTGATGGTTGGGAGCAACTGTGAGGAGCAGAGATTGGTTATCCTCTTCTGTAGCTTCTGGACTTCCTCTGCCTAAAACTGGGAATGACAGATGCCAGACTCTAACCCTGAGTGTGATGATTATGTTTAGCACTCTGGGCTCCTTGACAACTACCTGAGCCAGCTCCATCCAGGGGGGATGCAGGAGAATGACACAAAAATGGCACTGGACAGTGTAGGGATTTCTAAACCTACTTTATCATTGATCATGATGAAATCATCAGACAACATTGGAAAAGCATTGTTCAAATACAAAGCATGTGTCTGGATATGGCAGTTCCTCACAACTGATCATCTGGTGTCAGGACAGAATATGAGGACTGTGAAACCACTGAGACTGAGGCAGAAAAATACCTCCCTACTCGATACAGAAAAAGTTCCTTCAGATTTATTCACCTCCATACACAAGAGACTTCAGTACTGTGCCCATGCAAGACTGCTCACTGTGTGTGGCAGCAACTGGATGTTTCTGTAGAAGTTTGAATGTTTAGACATTTGCCCAAAGCTGGAGGGGTACTGTTCTGGCCAACATGACTTCTTGTTTTTAAAATTTAGTTTCCTTGGCAAAGGACTTCACATGACAGGATCACAGAAAGGGCGATTACCTTTACTTTAGAAAGAAATCCAATTATCCAACATTTTCAGGCTTCAAATGGCTTCCTGTGGTATGTGTCAGCTGCTCGCTGCTGTGATGCTCTCCTTGTGGTTCCAAGGAACAGCAGCAATTTCTTGCTTTGCTGGAGCTGGGAATTGCTTCCTGGATACCTTGGAAAGCATGGCTTACCTCTAGCACCTAAGACAGGGTTAAAGATTTTAAAAGAGTTCTAAATAAAAAATGAAGGTGTTGCCTGTAGAAGTATTTCTTGCAAAATACCAGATTCAAATCCCTACCCTGACTTCTATCCAAACTCCAGATTATGTTTCCCATTACAACTATGATTTAGGTTGCTTTTACTTTACCTAAACTCGAAAGGCATATGATGAATAAGGCTGAAAATGTAAATCACCTAAACCCCATGCTACGAAACAAGACAATAGTGATGGCTTGGTGGGATTCTTAGGGTTGTAACATTTGTGGAGAAATTCTGCTAGTGCTTGGGCTGTGGCACCTCTCATCTCTACGAGTCATGGTGCTGCTGCTGTCAGTAGAGGGGAAATCTTTCACTGCAGCACAATTTTGCACTACAGATGAAACTGTCCAAAAGCATTTTCTGGAATGGGCAACAGGTGTGGATCTGCTGTTCCTGTGTGACTGGACTTGGATTGGATGATCTTTTGAGGTTCCTTCCAATCCCTAACAATCTGTGATACCGTGATCTCTGGGCAACCAGAGCCTCAGCACCCACACAGGGAGGAATTTCTTCCTGAGATTCAATCTGTATCTCCCCTCTTCCAGTCTGAAATCATTCCTTCTTGTCCTATCACTAGAGTCTCTCATGAAAAGTCCCCCTCCAGCTTTCCTGTAACCTGTACAGGTACTGGAAAGCTGATAAGGTATCCCCCAGAGTCTTCTCTTCTTCAGGTTGAACAGCCCAAAATCCCTCAGCCTGTCA
>VZRI01001457.1:174467-190309 GCA_013397515.1 Upupa epops
TCACAGCACTGGACCCAAACAGATTCCTGAGGAACACTTGTTGTGACTGAGCTCCACCTGGACATGGAGCTGTTGATCACAGCTCTCTGAGCGCAATCATCCAGCCAATTTCTTATCCATGTCTCTCTATTTTAGAGGCAAGGATGCCAGGTCGGACAGTGTCCAGGGAGATGACATCAGTTGTTCTACCCTTATTCACTAGTGCTGTGACCCTGTCAGAGAAGGCCACCAGATTTGTTCAGGCAAGATCTGCCCTTAGTGAAGCTGTATTGCCTGTCACAAGTCGCTTCCTTGTTCTCCATGAGCCTTCAGCATTGTTCCCAGGAGGATCTTGTCCAGAACCTTGCCAGGCACAGAGGTGGGAGTGACTGGCCTGAGGTTTCCGAGGTCATCTCTTTTTCCCTTTATAAACATGGGGGTTATGTTTCCCCTTTTCTACACTGCAGCCTGTTCCAAAGCCTAATGACCCTTTAAGTAACAAAATTTTTCCTAATGCCTAAACTAAACCCCCCAGTGCAACTTGAGGCTTTTCCTCTTGTCCTATTGCTTGTCACTTGTGAGAGGAGACCAACACCCACATCTCTACAACCTCCTTTCAGGTAGCTGTAGACACCAGCAGTGTCCTTTTCGTTCTTGTGATTATCCAGCCCCGGCTCCCTCATTTGCTCCTCACAAGGTTTCTTTTCCCGATCCTTCATCAACATTGTTACTCCTTTTTTGATCCGCTGCAGCACCTCAATGTCCTCCTTGTATTGAGATGCCCAAAAGTGAACTTAGTAGCCAAGATGCAGCCTCACCAGTACTGATTACAGGCAGACAACCACTTCCCTCCTTTTGTTACTGCTTCTACAAGCCAGGATGCCCCTGGCTTATCAGCCACCTGAGCACACTGCTGGCGCATAGTTAGCCAAGCATCATTCAATACCTAGACATCTTTTTCTCTGGGGCAGCTTCCCACCTACTCTCCACCAGGCCTGTACTAGCATTGGGTTGTTGTGACCCAAGTGTTGAAGCCTTGACCAGCCTGTCCAGATGTCTCTGCAAGCCTCTCTACCCACAAGCAGATCAAACAATGTGCTGCCTGGTTTTTCACAACTAGGCTGTGGGAAATTGATCTCATCCTCATGAGCATGCTGGGAACATACCGATTGGTTTGTTACTGTTTGGGGTACTAACATCCCTCCCTTTTCATTGTTTCTTTAAAGAGAAATGTTATGTCACAGAATAGCACTGTAATGTGCAGGACAATACTGCTTTAAAGTCTCCTGTTTCCCAGCTCTTACCACCCAGCATTTCTTCATCTTTTAATGTCAGAAAGATGCTCTTTCTACGCTCATGGAAAAATTTGCCTTTCTGAGCAAATTTGATGCTCTGCCTGTCTGTGGGTTTTGTTCTCGTGTGGAATGTTTGACTCTCAAGTGCTAGATTTTGGTAACTTTAATAATTGAATCTTTGTTAAAATGGTTTTGCAGTCTGGAAGACCAATATAAGGAAGAGATAAATGTCTCAGGCAAAGATGGAAAGTACACCAGCTTCTTGAATATCAGATCTAAACTAAGAGAATAAGGATAATAAGAATTTTGGGTTTCAACATAGTAGACATAAAGCACTCTAGACACTGTATTTTCACTTTCTCAGCTGAACAGGTATATGCTGATACAGACAGGCTGGCTGCGAGTCCTTTTCTTTCTTTCAGTGCTCCTACTTGGGGAAGAAAGTATTCCTGCTTTGGGTAACAGCTATTTTGAGCTCTGGCACAGAACTGAGATTCTTAAGCGATCATTTGTATTACAAGGGCTCACTCTGTATTTCCTCAGTGCTTAGAGACACATTTCAGATTTCAAACCGAAATCTTTTTATGGTTTTTGAAAACAAATCAGGAGTTTTACTTGGGCTTTTAAGAAAATGTAGGTGTATGAAAGCAAGCAAAACTAATAAAGCATACTGTCTGAAACAGAGAGAAAGTTGGATCATCCTTCTCTATTTTTCAAATTGTTCTTTGAAATACATTTGACCCTCACACAGTGTCTGTGTAAAAGGGATTGTATTTCTTAAAGCCAAATGGGAAAATGATTCATAACATCCTATTCAAGATGACAACTGGGCTGATGGTTTAGCTAACTGCATATCTATTTCCAAATGTACTAAATTTAAATGGATGTCATCACAGTATTTAGTACATACGTGATGTTGCATGATGGCCAGACAGATTCGGTGCATTCTTGCCATAGAAGAGTCTAGCACATGGGGTTTAGTTCACCTATTCTTTAGCCTTCTTGGATGGATGTTCATCCCACTTGTAGGCCAGGCACTGTTCTCAATGAGGCCAATGAAAATTTCACTCAAAAATCAAGGGTTCTACAGTTTATGTCTCTTCAAATTTTGAAAGGGCTTTCTGTTCTATTGTCTGACAACAAAATTTTTGATCTCCAATATTGAATTGGTAATTTTTCAAGTGTTTCATTTGACCTTCCATAAAATACAATGTGTTTCTCTATTTAAGCTGATGTGTTATCAAGGTGGAAATCTGTTCGTCCTTCTTAAATAACAAAAGGAAAGAATGAACCTCCTGTATTAGAGATAAATATAGTTCAATGGAACCAAAATAGGAGGAAGGATATCAGGTTGGAAGTATTTTAAAACATCCTTTCTTTTCTGTTGCTAGTGGTTGATTCCCATTATTTTAAATAATTGATGTGAACCCCATTTGATTCTTTGAATTACTTTTTGGCATTTATGTCTTCATGTTCTTGTGTGCCTTCCATTTTTGAAAAGGGCACTTAGCTCTACCAGTCAGTACTCTGTTCTGAATGAACTATGTGATCTGTGCCTGCCATGGGAAACTGCCTCTCACTGAGCAGCAATTAAACTGAATCATCATCTTGCAGGTTTGATTTTTATCCTCTTTACCATGGTCAGTATTGCCTTATTTTGGGTATTCCGGGGAGTTCAGTGGGACTGCAGTTCATTCTCTGTGGCTCAGGCAGCTGCATCTAACAAATAGCAAGTGAAATGTAAAATTACATTACATGCAAACATTGAGAATCATTTGGCCAACCAGGAAACAGTGACTAGTAGAAATATTTAGGTGCTATACAACACATTTAAATAAGAAATAGTTTTTCTCTGTTTGTATCAGCATACACCTGTGGCTGCTTCTCAGGAGTGTTTTAAATAATACCAGAACTATGTGTTCTGCAGGGAAAAAGCATCTCCTACTGTTTTCATTTCCTACACTTATTGCCTAAACCATTCTATGATTCTATGAAATACTTTCCAACAGCTGTTCTCACGTATCTAAAGGGCTGTGTGTGTGCTAGCCAGGTAACTGCTGGGGCAATCCAGCACATAACACAGCTGCAAATCCCACTAGAATATGCTCTGTATTTCCATCTAAAACAGATTTAAAGGGGGGTGAAGTTTCTGATATTATCATTTATTGGCTTCCACTTGGGAATTTTCTGTCAGAGCCACACCACCTGAATGACAGTGCAGACTGCACTCCCAGCTGATGTGAGAACCTGTGCAAAGTATCTGCCCAAGGTGAAGGGAAATTGAAACGCTAACAGTCAAAGAAATACTTCAGTGAAAGAGATGCTGCTATGCACAAGACATTAAAAAACCTGTGCCTAAGGAATTTGTTAGTGTTTTAAAGTCCTAGTAGGAGGGGTGTGACTGTAGTTGTTCAAGCTATAGAAATGAACTGTCATTAACTGGTCCTGAAAATGTAGTTTGTTCTCGAACTCTCTCTTGGGCATCCATGTGAGGTTCCATTCCACATTCTTTGCTGCTGCTGCTGCTGGCAAGGTAGGACACACAACTGGGGGCACCTTTGTGTAAGAAATGGATGTAGCTGTAAATGTGCCACTGCTGAACCATCTGCACATGTCTGATAAAATCCTGACTTGGGGAAACTTTGGAGAGAGAGCTCTTGGCACTGATTATAGGTAAAAGGCTTTTCTTTTTAGGGTACTCTTCTCTCATTTGCTTGGGTGCTCTGCAGTTCTGGTTCTTATACATTTCTGGAGAAAAAAGTATGCTGAAGGGGTTTTCCTTCCTGAAAACAGCAATTTTTGTGTGAAGTAAACTGGATGAGAAAGTCCTCATTTTGTTAGGATTTTAATGTATGGAGGGGATTGCCTTCCAGTCTTAATAGGCAGGTAAGCTGAATTGCTTCTATCTCAGTTTTGGACCATTTTATTAAATGAATTAAGTGGAAGAGGTTACCTGGCTTATGAAGTGACCATCTAGCATTTCAGATGAACAAATTATATACAGATTTTAGAAATAATTTTGGTGGTTTATTTATGGGAGCTTTTTTTGATTGATTGGCTACTTGTTTTTTGCATTTTGGGGGTGGGCCTGTGGGTTTGGCTCTTTTCATTGTTTTTGGTTTTGGTTTTTTGGTCTAGTTTCAGCACAGGTGTAGTGTACCTGGCTTCTTTGTAGATGACTTTATAGTATTTTGGAAGATACCTAAACACAGCCTAGGCAAACTCACTTTTAAAGGTTACCAGGTTCTTAAATCATAGGATGCTTTTCACCTCACAGTGTATTGCTGTTAACCATGGATATGTATCTCTAAGGGAATTTGAAAAGATTATATGGAAAACGAAGGTTTCACGTAGCAGGTACACTACAAAATCAGTGGCTGTGACTGAAAAATACCTTGATCTCATCTGAGTGCTGATATTAAGTGGAACTGTAACAGAGAAACATGATGCTTCACACTGTTTCTCAAGTTTGAAAAACAGATGTGTGCTCACCTACCATCTTTAAGTCGTACCAGTGTCCACTTTGTCCTGCCATTAGGATGGCCCACCTGTGATACAAGCTCATGCGCAGGTGACAGAGAAAATGTAGCCATACACCCATATATCAAGTGAACGTGAGATCTTCTGCATAATCTGCACAAAGAAAATGTGACAGATCTTGTCTCTCTTCAGGCTCTTTGTTGTTGGTAATTTAGGTGCTCCTTGCAAATGATGTTATGACAAGAATTTGGAGGCCGACTGGAACACAACACTTGGGATGCCAATGCTGGTTTGAATGGCAGTGAAAGCTTTCTGCAGTGCTTCCTGAAATACTCAGTATAATTTCAGTGACCGGTGCCTCATAATTGAGAGCGTTGACTCCTAAATGTCAGAAAAAGTCCTGACTAATGATTCATGTGTCTTAAATAAGGTGGTGTTCTCTTCCTTTAAAAAATCCTTTCCTTTTCTGACCATCTTGTGAGAGACTTCAGTAGAATAGTGAGAAGAGTGAAGTGCTAACTGCAACGCATGTGAATGAGTATGAGTTAGAGATGTGCTTCCCTCAGTTACTCAGTTGTAGCTGTAAGACAACACTTAGAAGACATGAGTTTCCCCATTTATTCTCTTCTCTGTCTGCTTAGTTCCTCCCTAAATCATCTTCATCTCTCCCATCCCTACCTTAGCAAGTCTTATGCAATACAAAAATGCTCTTCCCAGCATCTCATACTATGTCCTGCACTCCTTAGGCATCTCATAACCCAGCCAACCATAGGGTGTTCTGGAGAACCTTTTGTTTGGCAGCTAGTGATGAGTGTTCTCCCAATCTATGGGGCTGAGGCTCCCCTGGGACAGCCCTAGGGGGGATTGGGCTAGGATCCCTTTCTCCATCCTGGCTTTTGGGTTTTCTTTGCCTCCAGACACTTTCCCCTGTGTGTGTGAAGGTCAGCTTTCAGGCACATAAACAGCACACAGACAGAAAACTTTCTGTGGAAGCAAGTGTAGAGCTTGAAGCAGCAGCATTCTCGTGGAAGACATCCAAACCTGGCATGAATTAGGGAAAACAGATCTCTTCTCTTCTGGATATCCACATTTCCAAAGGACAATGTGCATCTACATACAGTAGACACATGCAGCCCTGCAAGTAGCACAGCCAGGAATTGCCATGGCATTGTCTGCATCCCCCAGCTGAGACAGCTCTCACCTCAAAGTCTGCATCCCTACACACAGGGTTCTGCCAGGCCCTGTATGCCATGATGGGTAGCAGAGCATGGTGTGAAAGGCAGGTACTTTGCAAAGGGATGCTGAAGGAAGACTTTCAACAACCATGATGTGAGAAAGGATAGGACTTCAAGCCTGATCACACATCCTCACCTATGTTCATTCACAATCAGTCAGTTACAGACCTTTTAGCTCCCGTTTATTTGATCATCGTTCTGGCATGGATTTTGGTATATGAGGATCTGCAGAAACCATGCTGAGCAGAGCTGATCAAATGATGAAAAAGTAGCTTGGGAGACTATTCACTGAACAAGAACCTGATTATCCCGTATCTGTCCTCTTGTTCTTGCATATATATGCTCCAATGACTGAAAATGTGGTGCATATGAACATTTTAAGAAAGCAAATATAAAACCTTTAGTGTGACTACTGCCAACAAGGAATTATTCTGTTGGTCATCTTTTGTGGAGGCAGAAGTCAGTTGTTTTTTAGCAGCAGAGGTTTTTTTACAGTACTTTCTGCTGCAGGTGCTGAAGCTCTGCCCACATCAGAAGTATTATATTTTCTCTCAATCCTGATGCACAAGGTCAATCCAGAAAAGGGAAGCCACTTTCCAGTGTTGCCAGGTGAAACTCTTGCAGCCATACCTCTAGTGGTGAGACAACATCAAGTGACTTTTTAGGTGACTAGAAGTGCTGTGATTAAATCCAGTTTGATTAGGCATTTTAATATTTGTAATTTATAATATTGATTTATGAATAATCCAGTGGTCAAAGAGAATCCTTATGAGCACTTCAGACTTTTCTATTAGCACAGGGCAAGTAGTACTGTACACAGATTAGAAAATCATGAGTGTGTTGGACAGGAACAGAAGAGGGGCATTGGTAAATCCTGAGATGATTTTCACAAGAGCCAGTGTATCTGGAAGATCCACAAACAACATTGTCAAAACTTTACTCTTTTGAAACAAAAACCCAAACCAAAACCCAGCTCAAAGCTTCCTCACTCTAACAGCAAATGTACAACAGCCTGAAGAGTGAAGATGAAACACTGACACCAATCAATCACCTCAAAGAAACAACAAAAATCCCAGCTCAAACTCTCCCCAAAGCAACAAACGGAGTTGTGCCAGAGATACCAGGAAGGCCACCAGGACATAGTTTCTGGCATATGTAAGCAGTCAAATACAGCTTCTGATGTCTGAAATTGTCAGCAGGTATCTCTGGATGATACCAGACACCACTGAATACATAATACTTCCGAATGAAAGAGTATAACTACAAAAGAAATATGTTCCAAGATATGGCAGGACTTTGAAATTACTTAGCACTAGAAACATAAGTATTTAGTCACTGAAACAAAAGCCTCAGGTCAGATGTCTAAGATGCCTTTGGAAGGTGCAACTGTATGAGACTAGGAAGCAAAAGTGAATTGCTGCTCAGCAGATAGACTGCTTTGGGCCATGCCAGGAGACTTTCATTGCTCTGTTGCAAACATGGAATGAGCTCTTGTTTCTATTATAGGTTTTGTAATTTCAAACTCTAGGTTCATAGTTCATAACCAGTTTTTCAGAGCTGAAAAAATGTAGGCAAAGTATCTGTTTGAGGGCGAGAATCAGGTCCAATTTTCTTTCTGTACAATTGTCCTGAAGCTCTGATGAGCAGGTTAATCACACTTTACCTTCAAGCCTACCTGTACCCTGACAAAGTTTTAATTAAAGAGAAGGATAAATGGCTCCATAGCCTTCTGTTTTTCTCCACAGAAACAGACAAGTTGTTTTGCACCAGGCTCTTTTCAGGCTTCCGCCAGGGTCTGTTTGTTTGCATTTGTACTTCTTCTAATGAATCCTGCCCAGGGCTTGGGCCATGTGCTTGCCAACAGTCTTATTATGTTTAGTGACAGTTCTTCCCCCTCAATTAGAACCTGTGAGTCTGCCAAGCATGAAGCACTGCTGAATTTGTGCTGCTTTTTAGAAACCCGTGTTTAAAGGAAAATGCAAGAGTTAGGAGAATTGTATCATTTACTTCAAAGCTCAAAAATATTATGTTTGCTTGGACTTGCTGATACTTTGAAAACTATGAGAAAAGAAGCATGAGACCATGTGGTTAAAGCCTGCCAGTGTTCCCAGTCTAAGTGACCACACAGGTATGCATCACAACAGCTGCCTTCTCTGTGTGACAGCAACACATCCATTAGCAAATTTTAATCCTGCAAAAATTGGCACTTGTATCAAGCTAAAAATTTACTCCACATAATGAAGGATTTATAATGGAAAAGGTTTACTGGACTACAGATATAGAATCACAGAATTATCGAGGCTGGAAAAGCCCTCTGAGCTCATTCAGCCCAACCCATGACTTAACATCACCGCATTGGCCAGACCAGGGCACCAAGGGCCACAGCCAGCCTGTCCCTCAGCACCTCCAGGGATGGGGACTCCACCACTGCCCTAGGCAGTCCATTCCCTGTCTGATCGCCCTTTCTGTGTTGTTGGCTATAAGTTAGGGGACAGTGTTTATCTGTCATGTCAGGTCATCTCTGACCATATATGGAATTGTAGCTTTCACCTTCTTTCTCTAAGACCGGGAATTTGGAAACATGTCTACTTTTTTTACTGTTAAAAATAAGCTTACATGACAAAAGATTAGTGTCATACATTACACCTACATGCAGATTTACTATAAATGGTGCTTACAATATCTTGCAGGAGCTGTGAATAGGATGCCTTGAGACCAATTTCAGCTCATGTGCCAGTTGCTCTTGCAGCTCTTTGGTGAGTCTGTATCACCTGCAAATTCCAATTTAATTTGAAACTGTTTCTGCAGTTGCCACTCCATATCAAACAATTGTAACTGTCTTCTTCAGAGCATAGATCAAAAAAGTGTGGATCCTCTAACAGGATTTTTTACATTTAGAAACTTGCAGCAAATTTCAATTTATTTTTGCCTCTTCATCTCTACTAACAACCAGGATTGCAGATGGTTTTTGAAATCTGCTGATCAAACTTGGACTGCTCAGAGCAGTGGTGGAGTCTCCATCCCTGGAGGTGTTTAAGGGCAGCCTGGATGTGGCCCTTGGTGCCCTGGTCTGGCCGATGTGGTGATGTTTGATCCTGGGCTGGGCTGGGTGAGCTCAGAGGGCTTTTACAGCCTCGATGATTCTATGATTCTCCGAGTTTGCCTCGCTGCCTCTGTTTTGCATTTCTTTGCAACATTTTGGTCTGTGTCACCGCATGACTGAATAGTGAGAATACAGCAAGATTTGTGCAGGAAAATCACAGAGCCACAGAAATCTTGACCTGACAGTACTCATTGCAACAAGCCTTGTTACCAAACAGAAATGAGCACTGTGAAAGTAAATTACATTATGCTTTTGCTGAGTGGATTTTTTTTTTTGGAAGATACTTCTTGAGTAACTCTTCTTTACCTACAGTCTGAGGGTGCTGATGTTTAGCATTAGGAAACTGAGGCATTTTTCATTGCAATTGATCTATATAAAGATGCTGGAGTCAAAGCAGTCTCTGATTGCTCTTAACTCTGCAACCCTGCTACATTTGTATTAGCTTGAGTTCTAACATTCACTGTTTTGCACTCTGTGAGAAGAAGAACTAGATGTCTTTCTGAGTGAGAAATCCAGTTCAAAGAGCAGAGCTGCAGAAAGAGTAAAAGACATTTTTGTTTCTGCAAGACAAAAATTCAGGGACAGAAAAGCTGATTTCGGTAGGGCACTGCAGTTGGAAAGAGAATGGAAACTACTGATCTGCTAATAGTATTTTTGCCTTGGGATTGATTTGAGCACAGAGTGCAATTACATACCTGGCATTTCAGTTTGGCACCAGCTTCCGCACTAGTGTGAACTAAGTCTGCAAAAAACCAAAAAAGTAAGAGTAACAAAGGTAAGATTTGTTCACTGTGCCTGCGTGCGATATTTGCTACCAACACAGCAACTCTGTGATAGTCAAACTATGAGTGGGTGGTGTGAGATGAAAGATAGTAACAGCCAAAAGAAAGACATCCAAACCCCAGCGTGCAGTGCATAGCCATTGCAGCATGACTGCTAGCTACATACCTAGAATGCTCTGACTCCTTTACCAAAATGTGCTGAAGTTCCTTGCTAATTTGGGAGCTAGCAACATGTAGAACAATTTTTTTGCTGTTTTGTGTGTGTGTGATTAAAATATAAACAAATGATGGGAACTGGTTCTGTGAATAAATAAAAAAACACCTCACCATCAGAAATCCTAATTAATTATTTGAAAAATGATGCATCTTCTGTTGCCAGAGAGGTTTAATATATGCACAGATAGAATAACATCAACCATAAGGAAAGTGGAAATAGACAAAAATATATTTAAACTGGCCTGATTCATGGAACAGAAAGGTATTTGAATTTTTATTTGCACATTTTCCTTATCTCTCTACTTTTCATCTCTTTGCATGAGCTAACAATCACAGAATCACAGAATGTTAGGGATTGGAAGGAACCTTAAAACATCATTGAGTCCAATCCCACTGCCTGAACAGGATCACCTAGATCCAGTTACACAAGGATAAATGTTTTAAACATCCCCAGAGAAGGAGACTCCACAACCCCCCTGGGTAGCCCCTTCCAGGACTCTGTCACCCTCACTGTGCAGAAGTTTTTTCTCATCCTGATGTGGAACCTCCTATGTTCCAGATGACACCCTTTGCCCCTTGTCTTACCACTGGATGACACTATGCAGAACCTGGCTCCATCCTCCTGTCACCTTTCAGTCTCCTTTTTCCCAAGCTAGAGACCAAACTCCTTCAGCTTTTCCTCATCAGGCCATTTCCTCTTGTCCTATCACCACTTCTTACTCCTGAGAGGAGAATAAAACCCTCCTCTCTACAATCCCCTCAAGGTAGTTGTAGACAGCCCTTCAGCCTCCTTTTCTCCAGACTAACCAGCCTCAGCTCCCTCAGCTGCTCCTTATAGGACTTGTTCTCCAAATCCTTTGCCAGCCTTGTTGTCCTTTTCTGGACCTGCTCTAGCACCTCAATGTCCTTCTTGTACTGGGGTGCCCAAAACTGAACTCAGTACATGAGTTGTGGCCTCACCAGTGCCCAATAGATGGAGAAAATCACTTCCATAGTGCTGCTTTCCAAATTATTTCTCTTACAAGCCAGGATGCCACTGGCTTTCTTGGTTACCCAAACACACAGCTCATCTCTTTCTGTTGATCAGCTTTGCAGCCACTCACCCCCAAGCCTATAGTGTTGCACTGGGTTGTTGACCCGCAAATGCAGGGTCTAGAACTTGACTCCCACAATTGACCTCAACCCACTGATCCAGCCTGTCTAGATCTTTCTTTAGGGCCCTTCTACCCTCAAGCAGATAACACTCTCACCTAGTTTGGTGTCCTCTGCAAACTGATCAAGGGTGCAGTCAATTCACTGGTCCAGATCATTGACAGAGATATTAAACAGGAGCGGACCAAATACTGAGCCCTGGAGGCACCACTTGTGGTCAGTTGTCAAGTGAGTTTAACTCCATTCACCACCACTCTGTGTCCAGCCATCCAATCCAGCCACCCAGATGAGCATACGCTCATCCAAGCCATGGGATCCCAGTCTTTCCAAAAGACTGAAGCAAAGGCGACATTCAGTACCTCAGCCTTTTCCTCATTCTCTGTCACTGTAATTCCCCCTGCATCCAATAAAAGTCGAAGATTCCTTCTAGTCCTCCTTTTGTTGTTAATGTGTTTATAGAAACCTTTCTGTTGTCTTTTACTGCATTGTTCCTTGATCACAGTTGTTTTACCCTGTTTCAACTGGTGATAATTGAATCAGTGCCTTTACCTAATGAAATACCAAAGATAATCTATATAATAATAAAAGGTATCTAAAGAGGCTTTTATAGGAACATAGAAGTTACAGTGACTGGCTTCAATGCTGGTTTACACAATAGGGAGACAAGGCTATAGAGGCCAGCAGCCATACCAAGGAGGGTCTATGGTGTTAGTAAAAGGCAGTGGTATGAAGTTTCAGAATGGATCATTCAGGCTGTGAATGGAAATCCTGGGCTGTCTTTATCAAAGCATATCTAAAGATGCTGTCTAGGCTCTAGGCTCCAGCCAAAGGCAATTCTCAGCTGATACCAGCTGCATCGAGAGAGATGAGTGGCTGCTAAAACACAGAAGCTGATGTAGGCTTTCGCATGATGTAGGGCAGCTATAATATTTAAAAAGTCACTGAATGGGTAGAGACAGCGTAGGCTGTACAGGACCCATTGCTTTAGGGCCTCCTCAGATTTCTGAAACACATCACAAAACTACTGGCCAAAGGGGTGCATGTTGTACCCCAGTGAGATTTACAGCATATTAATGTTGGACTGTTCTTGATTCCTTTTGTACCACTGGTGCAATCTATAAAATAAAAAGTACAGCAAATTTTAAAAATACTTAAGAAGTCTGCTGTTGTTGCAAGCATGTTAGAAATGCAGAGCACTGTTGCCCCATGGAGAAAGGGTATACAACGGTGTTTGCACAGAAGATGTTTTTACTGAGGGGTTATTGAGTACATGAAGCCTTCAGAGTGACATCTCAGAAATGCAGTTTAAAAGGAGAAATATTTTCTGTGAAAATGAACTGTATTTCAAGTTGAGCAAGCCACCTATCTCCACTTGAGCTTTATTATTTTTAGCTGACCTTGGTTGTCACCAGTCACAAAATAAATTAATCTATAAACACAGCTAACTCTGCATCTGATATGGATTGTATCTATATAAGGAAGGCTCAAGAAGACATCTATTTTATTCCCTTATGTTCGTGTTGGAGATTGTTTTAATGCAGTCTGGCTATAGATTTGAAATGTGAGACATGTGGAAGGTATATTTTTTTTCAGACAACACTGTACTTTTCTATGGGTTTCTCATTTCTCATTCCCAGAGAAGTAATAAATGAGATGGATAGGCTCTCATCTGCAGTTTCCTTTCAATTACTCCAGGCTAAGTGCTGCTATCGGAACCGTATGCCACAGCCTTAGCTGCTCTGGCTAATCCGGGAAACAGCAGCTGATTTAGTACCTGGACTGTCACGTGCAGAGAGGAAAGGTGGATATGTTAATCTGCAATTCCCCTTGAGGTGCCCTGCCAGCTACTGAACCATTCCCATCCTCCTGCTGTCACAGATGTTGCTGCTGGAGGGAACTGATCCTCTAGTGCACTTCTCCCATTTAAACAGAAACCTCGGTGCTCAGGAGTTTCCACAAACTTAATGCAGAGCCTTGTAGGAAATGGGCTTGATGTAGACTTCTGGATAATGATATTTTTTATCAGTCTTTTTTTTCTCGGTTGAAATAATAGTCAAAGACATTCAGTGGCACAACTACAAATGAAAGCTTGTGAACAGACATTTTAAAGTATTTGTATGGTAGTTTATATTTTTTGAACTGCTAGAACTGATTATCTTGACTGAAAAGTCTTTGAAACTCCTTTAGTATCTGAATTGCTTTGTTGCCATCAAGTGGTTTCTGGAGGCATTTCACCACAGCAATTCGATAAGCCCAAACAATTGAAGCTGCAGAATCCACCAAAATTAAGAAAGTTTGATTTAAAATTCAAACAGAGCCTGCATGATATATTTTCTTTGGGATAATAATACTTTGATGAAGGTAAGATTTTAGCATTTCAACCACTGTGTTTATAAACTACTACTGTCAAACAGATGTTAGAGAAAACGGTATTTATTTATTCTAGCTTTCTTTTTCCTCGCCAAGCACAACGTATTTGCAAATAAATGTTAGAGATCAATGTTGCTACCAGTGCTGCAACTAAGAAAATTATTTTTCTGAAAAATCACAGTACTTTTTGTTCAACGTCTGAATGCTGTCAAGGCAATGCTGCTGCACTTTTTGTATTTAAGGAGTTTCTGATTTTCTATTGATACCTGTTCCTTAAGATTAATCTTATCTTCAGTCTTCTTCACTCTTGTTGTATTGACAAATCACGGTTCTTAAAGCACCGCATCCTCATTCATTTGTATGGCCTTACATAAGTTTAAGTACAGAAGAGCTTGAGTGAAAAGGTTTGTATTTTCGAGACAATTTTGAAAACTTGATCACTTGCCTGGAGACTAGATAACTATTTCATACAGTGATTATTTTATTTAATACTTAATTTTTTTTGTTCATAAATTGGGTGCTAACAGAATCAATGCAAAAAATCTTTGCTAATTAACTGCCTTGGTCTGTAGACTGATGGAAAATAGCTCATTGTGAGTATTTGGTCTCTACAACTACTTGAAAAAAGGTTGTAAAGAGGCAGGGGTCAGTCAGTTCTCCCTACTGGCCAGTGATAGGATGAGGGGAAATGGCCTTAAGCTGCAGCAGGGAAAGTTCAGGTTGGATGTGAGGAGGAATTTCTTTACTGAAAGGGTTGTCAGGAATTGGAAAGGCTGCTAAGGTAGGGAGTTGAGTCACCATTCTTGGAGGTGTTGAAGAAAAGGGTAGATGTTTTGTTGGGGGACACGGTTTAGTGGTGGTAATAGGGCTAGGAAAAGGTTGGACTTGAGGATCTTGAAGGTCTCTTCCAGCCCAAACTGTGCTATGATTCTACAATTCTATTATGTGTATTATTTAGTTTGAACAGGAAAAGCCAGTTGCAGTCGTAGTTTCAAATATCTGGCAGATTTACTTGATTTGATTATAAGATTCAGATTTCCAACATGAGGAGGTTGATTTTCAAGGCCTAATGACTTACCAAGAACAGGAACTGCCTAAAAGGGGTTTTTATCTGCAGACAGGTCCCAAACTCATCCTACTCTGTTCTCTAGCAAATGAAATGAAATGATCCATATGGCAGGGTAGCCCGTTTAATTTTCTATCTAAATCAATTTCAGCAAAAAATTTTGGTTCTGTAAGCTCAGAATTACTCTGCTGTTAGTGTATTACCCCAAGCAGTTCTTGGCTGGAATAGCTGACTGTATATAAATGACTCAGCATTGTCATGTCCTGAGACTCTATGAATGTTGCCTTCCGAGCATTGACTCGAGATTAAAAACAAAATACAAGAGAATACTTTTCACACCTTTTCAGCAGACCCCATTATTATCTCAGTAGTACATCAGACAAATTGAAAAACAGAACAGTGAAGTGCATACTTGTTGTAGGTTAGGAAAAAATAGGTTTTGTGTGCGAAGCTGGAGCCATTGACAGCTAAAATAGCCCATTTGAGTGAGCAAAGGGAAACGGCTCCAGGCAGGAGCCATGGAGGTGGCTCAGAACTGAGAATGGGGTTTCCAGAGGGAGTTGTGAGTTTGTCACTGGATAAGTATGCGGGAGAGTGGGGGTTGTGGGGGGTGTTCCTCTCTGCCCTGCATCCAAATAAAAGGCACTGAGCAAGGACGCGCTCTCTCTTTCTTTGGCTCTTCCTGTCTTTCAGCCTGAAGGGGTGGCCATGTGGCCACACCATGGCTGGGTTCGCCCCCAGCCCCAGTTACCAGGGCCAAGATGTTGCACAGCCAGAGCAGGATGTGGTGGCAGTGCATCCTAGCTGCTAGCAGCAAGCTCCGGCTCCGGCCATGGAACAGAAAGCTTTTTGCCCCGTCTGCATGCCGAGGCGGGTGGGCACAGATAGGAAACATCAAACTTGATTCTTCCCCGCTGCAAGTGGAGCAGTGACTTTGATCGTCACAACCCTGGAGATGCTGGGGTTGATGAGCTAGCCTTAAAGAGGAGAAAAAAGCCAAAATCCTGAGCCCTGAAGGAAGAGGGAGTCCCGTGCTGGTTGGCTGCCGTGGCCACCATTGTGTGCTCACCTGGGCCATGCAGCTGCAGCCATCTTGAGTTACAGAACAGCAGGGGGAGAAATTTTCTTCACAGCTTTCTGTTGAGAAAAGACTTTGGGACTGGT
>VZRI01001459.1:0-50880 GCA_013397515.1 Upupa epops
AGTTCTTCACTGTGAGAGTGAGACTGATGAGAACCTGGAATGGATTGCACAGGAAGGTGGTTGGGGCCCCTTCCCAGGAGGTATTTAAGTCCAGGCTGGATGAGGCTCTGGCCAGCCTGATCTAGAGTGGAGTGTCCCTGCCTGTGGCAGGGGGGTTGGAACAGGATGATCCTGTGGTCCCTTCCAACCCTGACTGATTCTGTGATTCTATAACTTCTTCCTAGTGAGGGTGACGGGGCGCTGGAGGGGGCTGCCCAGGGCCTTTGTGGAGTCTCCTTTTCTGGAGACTTTTGAAACCCACCTGGGCTTGGTCTGAGTGATCCTGCTGTGGCAGGGGGATTGGACTAGATGATCTTTTGAGGTCCCTTCTGATCCCTAATGATTCTGTCATCTTCAGTGTTAAATTGTCTTGTACATCCATTTTAAGTCTTAGAACAATGCAGCTGGTGTTTTTCCGCTGAGATTTAAATATTTGAGGCATTTCATGTCTTGAAATATTCTTTAAGGGAATATTTTATTATGAGGAAAGGAGAGAGACTTAATGAAAGGCTCAGTAGCAAGACTCTAAAAATTGCCTTAGCTGCTCATAAAATGCATCCTGAGCAGGCTATATCTTGTCACAGAGGTTTCTTCAAGAAAAAAACCTGCAAATACAAAACTGGGGAGCAGTTCCAAGTGTAGATAAATTTACTGATTGTCTTTTGGAGACTATAATTGATGGGTTTTAAAAAAAACCTCAAACTATAGCGTTTTATCCCTATCACCAACTAGATTTTTCACAGAAACACTCCAAAACATTGAGGAAGAACTCAATGAAGAGAGAATTTGCTCTGGAAGAATCAAAGGAAAATTATAAGAATGTGAACATAAGAATGTCTCTCTACTTTCTGAACTATCAAGTAGTTATGTGTTTTCTGTGGAGCTTTTTGAGGAGAAATTGATGCTTTATGATATTTAAGGAATGGCTCTATTACAGCTGTATGTATCTTAATTCATCTTCAGAATTGTTTTGTGGGATACTTCCAACCTCCTTTATAAAGTAGAACATTTTTTTGCTTTTCAAGTGAGATTTGCTGTCATATATGTGATGCTGTTAGAATCAACACTGTGCGGTAGAGTCATCCCTTGGTGCCTGCTTCAGCGATTGAAGATCAAATTATCCTTTCATGTTGTTTTCTGCTCCTCCACAGGCTAGTAAGTAGTTAAGGTGTCCCTTAAGGGTTGGTAGTTAAGATCTTGTTAGGTGTGTTTATTTCTCTTTCCAGATGAGAATTCAGATCGATCCCTTTGAATTGGCAACTCTTTAAGCTGTATGTTAGGGGCACATTACAATAAAAGGTCGGACCTCCAGTAACTCTGCAGTTTTCTCAGCTGATACTTTGATAGAATGGAGTGATGTTTACAGACAGCAACAACTCATTACATTGTTAAGCCCTGCTGTAAAAATTTTAAGGCTTTTTATTTTCAAGTGGAAAATTCAGCTTCAGGTTGAGAATTAACTTTGAAAAATTCAATTGAAAAATAGTGTGATACTTTTTGCTTTATATTTGAATTTAATTCCCTCTGCTGAACAAAACTGTAGTTTATTTTACTGGGCAGCCCTGAAAAGTTGGATCTGTTTTTCCTGACTCAAGTGATAAAAAAAGATGTCTTATGTTCTGTACATGGCTTGTACCCATCCTTTTCTGGTGTGCTTGTATTCTTCAGACTGATTTATCTGAAATCTGATGACTTCAGGTACTCTCAGTCATTAATGATGTATTGTTTCCATGGGCAGCTACTGCTGAGCTTGTTTCTATCATGAACTTTGGGAGGGGGGAAAAAAGCACACCACTTGTCACCAGAGTCCTACAGCCAGCCAGCACAGAACATCCCACCTTCATCTGTGACCTTGTGACCTTTTTCACTGCAGAGCTGACAGAGCATCATTGTTTTAATCCAGTCAGGAGAATTTTGGTAAAGGCTTAATGTTTCTTGTTTCCTTCTTAGCTTTTATCAAGTGGTGATTTTATGCAATGGCATCAAGCCACAGTTCTTCACCAGTGCCTCTGTCAAACAGCAGTGATGCTTTCTTCAAAAAGGAAATGGATGTCACAAAATGCTTTCGACCTGTGCAGTCGCTGCCTGATGTGTGTCCCAAGGAACCTACAGGTAATGTGGCTGTCCAAGGAGATTGAAATTTGCTAATGGATTTACAGTTGCTTAGCCAGATTTTCTTGTAGGTCGGGTATTTTAAAAATGTCTGTAATTGGATTTTTTTCTTTTTAGTAGAGGCTAATATTGCTCTAAATGTGTTTGAAGAGTGTAAATACACTGTACTTATGTTGGTTAATCTGATTGAAGAAATGAAAATTAAAGGAGGAGAATATTGTATGGCTCTTGCATAGATAATTTTGATTCACTGTGTCATTGTGAACTCAGAATCATTTAGGCTGGAAAAGACCTTTAAGGCCATCAACTGTTAAACCGACTGCCCCATCCCACCACTATACTGTGTCCCTAAGCTCCAGATCTCCACGGCTTTGAAACACATCCAGGGATGGTGACTCAACCCTCCTTCCTGAGCAGCCTGTTCCAAGGCCTGATGACCATTTCCATGAAGTATTTCCTCGTGTCCAACCTAAACTTCCTTTTGTGCAACTTGAGGCCATTTCCTCCTGCCCTATCACTTCTTCCTTGTGAGAAGAGACCAACCCCCACCTCTCTACACCCTCCTTCCAGGTAGTTGTAGACAGTGAGGTCTCCCCTCAGCCTCCCTTTTTTCAGACTAAGGGGCCCTAGCTCCTTCAGCTGCTTCTCACAAGGTTTGTTCTCCAGATCCTCCAGCAAATCTGTTTGCCTTCTCTGGACATTCTGCAATACCTCAATGTCTTTCATATGTTGAGGTGCCCAAACCTGACCCCAGTACTCAAGTTGTAACCTCATTGTTACAGAGGTACAATCACCTCCTGCTGTCCATTAAGAACCACATTTTAGTATGAATGCAACTTCCAGTTTCTCACTTTAATGAACTGTCTTGTCTTTTGTGCTGCAGGTGATCACAACAATTTATGTGACAGCCCGTCTTTAGTTGCGGATCAGCACAGATGGACTATTTATCATTCCAAAGTCAATCTCCCAGCAGCACTAAATGACCCTAGGTTAGGAAAAAGGGAATCTGATTTCTTTACAAAAACATGGGGAGTGGACTTTGTGGACACTGAAGTCACACCTTCATTCTACCTCCCACAGATCACCAAGGAACATTTTGCATTATACCAACAGGAAATCACTCCGGTAAGAACCCAAAACTGAGATGCATGTGGTTGCTAGGGACCAGAAAGAGACTGTGGAGGTCCTTTGACTAATTAGAGATGGTCTTTGCTAGTAGTCCATGGAACAGTTAGCTAGTCATTAATTTTCTCTTCAGTGCTTATTGACTCTTCATTAGGTGCTTTTTGTTCTAGAATCTCAGTATTCCTAGAGGGGAAAATGCTGCCTAAATTCTGTTTTCTTTTTTACTGTTTGTATTTCTGAAGACTGAACTTTGCACCAGGACTTTCTTCTTTTCATTTATGAATCCTTTTTCTGTAAGGATTTTTTCATGCTACGGTGCAGCATAGCACTTGCTGACTTTTGGATCAGATAGAAACTGTGACTGTGTGCTGCAAGGACAAGAGACTGTCTCTGAATGTTTATAGGGGAAGTTCTCAGGCAACCAGAAAGTTTAAGCTAGGTGTAAGGACACCAGGACCAGCAGGCAACTTCTCCAAACTGTTTAAATACAGTTGTCAGTAACTATGTGGTATCTTCTCTTTTCTTCTTCTTAACCAAAAGCTCATGTAGAAGTCTCCCACTGTTTTCTGCTTCTGTGGTTTGTAGCTTTTTAAAAAATATATATAAAAAGAAAATATATGTAAAGAAAAGATAAATACATAAAAATAAAATATTATTGGTACAGAATTAGCTGCAGGAAGTGTTTAGTTGTGTAAATCATAGTTAAATTATGTAAAAGCAAATTGTCTGTAACTGGATTATTGCAGTCACTTCACACATTGAACATTTAAAAACTCATCTGTTTAAAATTTAAGTGTAATGCAATGACTGCTAAATGAAACAAGATTTTGGGGAAGAGGGAACTGCTTCTAGCAGAGATTTGGCCAGCATCAGTGCTCCCCAGAAGCATCATTTCTCACTGCTGTGGTCTCTTAGTGGTGCTTACACTCATTGATAAAATTGGCAGCTCAGCATGATGGGACAAGTACTTGGTAGTAACAAGTGGAAGCAATTTCTACTCTAGTTTAGCAATGAAAAAACATTTTGTTGTGTGTTGGTGTGATTTCTGGATTAGGTGTGATTTCTGGATTAGATAGCAAATAAATGTTTGAATATCTAATGACAGCTATTCTGTGGTTGTGTCATTATGTAGAAAAATTCTTACACCTTGTCAGTAATTTGTTTTTTCTTGAGGTAATGTATCAACTACAGGTTGAAATTGTTGGTACTCTTACCTGGACAAATGTGGTCTGACCTTTTAAGAGGGGAAAAATACTATTGTGGGCTTGTCAGGATTATTTGTCATAATGTAATTTGTTTTAATCGTAATTGAAAATGTTCTGAGTACTTTTTTCAGCCTCAGAATAGTTCTTGAACGTATTTTCTTTTTCCAGAGAGAGAAGGTTCATGAAAGATGCAAAAATATTTGTACACCTAAAGATACCTTCGACAGGACTCTATTACACACTCACGGTACAGTTAAAGCCCTTCCTTAGTCATTAAGAAGTAATTTCTTGATCAGTATAACATTCATTATTGATATATAATTTCCTTTGCTTGAGGGTCCTTGTGCAATACTGAATAGTTGCTGCTGATCAGGTTTTTTTCTAACAGTAACAGAGTATCAAGGCACAGTGACATGGTTGGCTAGAAGTATTCAAGACCACTGTTGATACTTTGTAGGTCAGTCTGCTTGTGGTACCTGCTTTTAGGTTTTCCTTGGCATGGTGGCATTCATGGCAGGTCGTGATGCCCCTGGCAGCATTTTCTTTCACTTTTTTGTATTCAAGTTCAAACTATTGCATCAAATTTTTGTCAGCTGTTGACTTTGCAGTGACGAATGGCAGCACTGGGCCATTCCTGCCTCTCTGCCGTGAGGATCAAAGAATGGCTGAAGTGGGAAATCTCAAAATAGTATGTTCCAAACCACCTCCTTCAGTGGGGTTGCCTGTGGCAGGAGTGTGTCTGGTTTGGTTTGAAATTATTATCCATGAATGGGTATACAAAAATTCTCTCTTTCAGTGTTTGACCAGCCTCACAACAAAAGTGTTCCTTTCCGTAGGCATGAAAGTTTCCATCTGGGTATCAGTTTTTCCCCATTGTCTCTTGTGCTGTCAGTGGCACTGCTTGGATAAGATCCCCAACGAGAGCTCTTCCAGGATGAGGAATTTTGGCTTTCTTTTTTAATATTTGATTTATTTTTATTGCTAACTTATCCCATTATGAGAAAGTAAAAGGTTCATTTGCTGATCACTGTTTGATCAGGCTTGTTTGTATCAATATCTACAGGTAAGACAACAGTCACCAAAGTTACTGGGAGTGTCTTTGCTGGGTGGACAGTTCCTAGCAGAAGCATCATTTGTTAAACTAAAGTTGTTTTCTATAGTTCCTTTTGTTAGTGTTGCCTGTCCTCCTCTAACTGCAGACCACAAGTCTTTTCACTTCCATAAGAATTGGTTTGTTGGAAGAGTGGGGACAGGAAGTTGATTCCTGTGTCGCCTTATTTCAGTTCAAATAAAGAAACAAACAAAGAACCAAAGAAGTGAGAAAAACATGAGAGATAATGCTGAGATAGCACTTAACCTGTTTGTCAGGGATGAGTACAACTTCCAACTGAGGTATGGGGTTGTGAGTTATAAATTCCTCACCTGTTTGGGCCTCCAGTGTTCCTCCTCTTCATAATGCACAGTAAGTTAATGCATAGAAGAGGATAAGAGGGTTTTGGGTGAACCTCAGAACTCTGAATTTGCCTTTTCCTAAGCTTTGCTGAGGAACAGTTATGCACCTCTTTTTCCCAGCTTGGCTCTCACCTTCTGTTATTGTCAGGTCAGTTTAATACAAGAGAATGCTTCTGGGAATCAAAATATTTTGGGTAGCAAGGGACTTCAGAATGTCTTTTTTGCACTTGCCATCTCAAAGCAGTTGAGCTGTGAGGTCAGGTGAAGCTGTCCAAGACTTTAGCCGTATGTGCCTTAAACCTCCAAGGATGGAGAGTACCAAGGACAGAGCAGCAAACTTTATTGGCCTCATGGTGAAAAACATTTTCCTTGTGTTCAGTCAGAACATTTAATTTCAGTTTCTAACCACTGTTCCCTGTCCTCCTCCTGTGAGGAATCTGGTGTCATCATTGCCTTGAAAACTTTGTCATGGGGTCTGATAGTGTTCAAGGGAATTGAACAATTTCCGTTGTTCACTCATGAATGACTATTTGTGTTTTGTTTTAATTTTAGATAAATCCAGGAAAGATCTGGAGCAAGTACCTAAGGTATGGATCCCACACACGGTGAGCTTTCATAAGGATTTCTCACATGTCCTCTTGATGAATAGATTAATGGATTCTCTTCTTTGTAGAAGTTCTGTCCAGGCTGATTACTTATGCTGATCCTCAAGAGGATTGACATTGCTCAGAATTTTAAAAAGACTAAGAACAATATTCTTGTTTTTTCCCCTAGTTTTGATTTTTGTCTTTAATTAAAATACAGCACAAACTCCTTTTTTTTCCCCCATCTTTAATAGTGAAAACCTCAGAGCTGGGCGACATTAGCCATTCTGTTCAGAAGGAAAGGAAAACTGGGAGAGTTTGTGGAGAAGCTTAAATACTGTGTAGTGTCCAACTTAGTGTTGGTTCAGCCCCTTTGATCCTTTGAGTGTAGTGTGATGCTGTAGACTATGTTAAACCTTTTAAAATTACACCTCATAAATAGAGGGAGAAGGGTGGCAGAGCCCACCTGGAAGCTGGGTAGTTGGTATCAGTTTTGTGAAGAAAAATAACACCAGAGAGAATTTGAGGTGTCCCTGTTAGCTTCGTGAGACATGCTGTGTGTTTATCTGGGGAAGAAAACGTAGGGGTGAGGGAAGCACGTTTATTCCTTGTTCTTTTTTTATTTCAGATTTTTATGAAACCAGATTTTGCCTTGGAAGATTCCTTAACGTTTAATGCCGTTTTACCATGGTCTCATTTTAGTACTGCTGGTGGAAAAGGAACTCGTGATGTGGCTTCCTCCAAGTTACTTCAAGAAAAGGTAACATACAAGATGTTAGTGATTGCAGCTCTTAGTTACTACAAAGAAAATGGGGTGGGGGGGGAATGGTGTAACTATTGGCTCTTTGTGACTGCTAAAGCTTAGTGGAGCAGATGTACACTGAGAATTTCAGATATTTTTGTTATGGAGGAAAAGCAGTTCCATGAGGAGGGAAAGCTGGAGGGAAGCTGGGAGGTATTTAGTTATAAAAGCCTTGCTTTCTCACATCTTAGGAAAACTCCAGATTCAAGGCACTGTGGTTTTTGTGCTAAAAGACACGTGCCATTCTGAGTTTACTGTTTACACTGGTGCATTTTTGCATTACACAAAGGACTTAAGTGCATTGGAGAGCGTGAAAGCTGGGCTGTCTCTTTCGTATTGGAAACCGAAGTCATTATTTGGGTTGGGTTTCTTTGTTAGTGTGGTGCCTTAAGGAAAACAACATGAGAACTTCTGGAAGGTGTTTTCAAATTTCTGGGAGTTAGTCTTCTTGCTTTTCTGCCAGGTCAGGAGGAAGAGAGAGGCTCTGCTGGGGCTAAACTTGATCTCTCACTGGATTGTCCATCATACCTAAAGTTGAAGGAATATTTCTTTGGAGTTAGAAGTTGGAAAAAGTGGTGACTAGCATTTGCTTTAAGCTCACAAAATTTAAAAGGATGGGCACTCAGGGACCTTGAACAAAGGAGACCAGAGCCCTCTCAGATGCAGTGGAGTGAAAAAGCCACTCTTGTTTGGAGAAGTGGTACAAATGTCTAAATAGCATGGAACATTCCTGTTGCATTCAAAGCCATATGTCTGACTAATTATAACACTGCTTCATAGTACTGAAAACAGGCTCAGATTTTTGTGTTGCACCTTTCAAGGTTCTGAAATTCACAAGGTTTGTGCTTAACCTCCTGTAAACATACATCCTGGTGCTGTACTTGTCCTTAGCTACAGGACACTGCTTTTAAATGGGATTTTGAAAACCCTGCCCTAAGCACACACCCATCAATACGGTATTAGTGATTTTTGAACTGCTGCTTCACTACTTGAGCAATTTCTCCATGATGCCTTTATTTACTTCTTCAGTGTCGTCCTTGGGACTCTTAGTTCTTTAGGGCAGGTACTATCAATTTTTTTATGTTTGTTCTAACTCTTGTAGTCCTTTCCCTCAGTGAAGGGACCTGGGTCATCTGCTTGGTACAACCTCATAGGTAAATGATGGTGATCACCCTTTCTCTGACCCCCAGATGACAGTCTGTCACAGCTTTTCCTGTGGACTAGGTGTGTCATAGCTGGCTGGTACAGGAGACTGGTTCTAATTAAACCTCTTAGAGAAAAGATGAGTTTGCATGTTGTATCAGTCTTATGATATGGCCTTAGTTGTAAGGGACCTCAGAGATCATTTAGTTCCTAAATCACCCAGTGTTAAATATACACAAGATGAAAAGAACTTTAAGAAGGAAATGTTTCTCCAGCTGATTTT
Source organism: Upupa epops (assembly GCA_013397515.1). Lineage (NCBI taxonomy): Eukaryota > Metazoa > Chordata > Aves > Bucerotiformes > Upupidae > Upupa > Upupa epops. The sequence goes on from VZRI01001459.1 coordinate 8,746, forward strand.
CTCTCCATCTGTGGATGCCTTTGAAGTTCAAGATGAGGTTTGAGTGCTTGGCAGCTCAGAAACTTGGTCATCCAAGTATTAGCATTCAGATGAGCATCCTAATGCTATGGTCCTTTTGAGTTATGGTCTTTTGAGTATTTGGTGTCAGCCAGAACACAAGAGCTTCTACAGTTCAAATAATCAGGCCGGCCCAGTGGTCTGGTAACCATTTGATGTAGAGAATTTGAATTTTACTTTCTGAACACATAGGCATGCTCCATCTCTGGGAATCTCACAGTGCCAGCACACACAAAACACACCTCATAGCAACTCTGGCTGATTGGCAAAACTCAGCTGTTGCCACACATATCCTGAGGGGTTTTCTGCCAAAAAATGCTGCAGCCTTTTAAATGAGCATAACTGTTCCAGAGCCAAGTCCAGTGTAGTTGGCCTGCATCTTTAGCAGCTTCAATGACCTGAAGTACATGGTGTACTGCATGTGGACCCTGTTCCTTACATGCATGCCAGTACCCAGAGCTATCTCCTGGGTAGTGCCCATATTCTAACAGAATGAAACCATATGGTATTTTAGCATAACTTGCTTTTCTACCTGGTTATGGTCAAACAGGAGAAGGCATCAGGTCAGCCTTTCCACAGTGATCTCAAGCTCATTCAGAAACAAACGATCCAAACACATCAGGTGATTCTTTGCTTGCAAATCTGATAAAGGGCTTTATTTTTTATGAGCAACATTTCCTCATAATGCAATAAGGCAAACACCCAGCAAGTGTATTTACGCAGTGATGAATGTGCCAATTCATCACAATACTGTTTTTCTCTTTCTAGCTGAGCCATTATCTGGACATTGTGGAAGTCAATATTGCTCATCAGATTTCTCTGCGCTCAGAAGCGTTTTTCCATGCAATGACCTCTCAGCATGAGCTGCAGGACTACCTCAGGAAAACCTCCCAGGCTGTAAAATTACTTCGAGAGAAAATCTCCAAAATTGATCAAGTGATGTGTGAAGGATCCCTTCGAGTTTTAAGACTGTCACTCACCAGAAATAACTGTATAAAAGCATACAATAAACTGAAGCTAATGGCTACTGTACACCAGACCCAGCCCACAGTACAGCTGCTGCTTTCCACCTCTGAGTTTGTTGGAGCTTTGGACTTAATAGCAACAACACAGGAGGTTTTACAACAAGAGCTTCAAGGCATTCACAGTTTCAGGTAGGTAATCAGGTAGCAAATTAATAAAATGCAGGTAGAGTTAGAATGTGTTGAGCACATTATGTTGGCTGAAAGAGGTTTGTTTTACATTTGCCCATTCTGGTGCCTTGAAGATTTTTTTCCAGCAAAAGCCAGTGTAGAGCTATCAAACCAGGTTTGAGGTGCAGTCTGAGATTGACAGCTTGTCAGGTGGGACCTGTTCAGCCAGGGCCACTTTTGTGCAGAGATTTCCAGTGGCCAAGGGTTGCTGCTTCTTGCTCTGTCTGATTAAGAGATTCAGTTGTGTAAGCTCCTCAAGTAGGGAAGGGAAGAAACAGTGGGAAAGTGCCACACAGTCTGCTGTATCTACTGTTTTTTCATCAGTGTTGCCTATGAGTGTTAGGAAATAGTGAGTCCAAGGTCCTGGGCTGCCTCCTGTTAACAGTTAATGCTTAAAGCTCTGCTTCGGAGATGCTGCTGCGCCAGCCAAGGTCCTCTGTGATATGTAAGAGCATTAATACAGTGGAATCGTTTCAGCTGATACAAACTATCTGTCCAAAGGCCAGATACTGTCCCAAGGCCACCAGTAAACCACGTCCCTAAGCTCCACATCTACATGAGTTTGAAACACGTCCAAGGATGGTGTGATTCAGTACCCTCACTGGGTAGCTGGTTCCAGTGCAGCCCTTAGCTGAGTTACCATGATGATAGTCAGTGAGCTTGTACAGCCCTGTGACAGCACCAGTCACAGCTGAGTTTTGCAATAGAACAACCAATTTGCTGCATCAGCAGAGTGTGCAGGGCTGTTTTCGTCATTGTTCTTGTGATTGATGTACCTGGTGTCCCAAGAATGTGCTGTTATTTTAAAACTTACACTCAGATGTGGGACATATTTGCAGGTAAATATTCATCACATCTCTAAAAAGTAATAACAGTTGAGGAATGGTGATTTAATCAATGTGTTTCAGAGTCATGTAGATCTGGAGCTTAGGGACACAGTTGAGTGGTGGCCTTGGGACAGTTGAGGTAATGGTTGGACCTGGTAAGCTTGAAGGTCTTTTTCAACCTGATCAGTTCTATGAGTCTGATTCTCTGATTGCTCTGCTAAGTTGAGTCATGTTAGAGAATCATCAGTATGAAGCAGTAGAAAAACTACTCAGAGCATCCATATACAACATTTTTTTCTGTTGTTGTCATGGTATATGCAGAAAAAAGAAGAATTTTATTCTAGGTAGAGCAAAAAACTGAAAACACCTTAATGGTCCTGTGAAGTAAGAGGTTATCTTTAAGTTAATATCCCCAGTGATTATATACATCAGTCGTAGCTGTATAATTATTGCTTGCCACCACTGCAGGATAGAATTATTGCTTTGAAGCTCTGTAACCTTTTCATATCTTCTTGGACCAAGCAACTGGCTTGGATTTTGTAGAACCTGTGTTTTGTTCCAGTTAGATACTGGAAATGTGTGTGCATTATTCATTCAGCCAGTTCCTGACCAAAAAAAGGGCACATTCCCTGTCATCTTAAAATAGTTAATCTGCTTAACTCTGATCCAGCAAGAATCATTCAGAACATCTCAACCCTGGCCTTTTGGGCTTCTGCAGGGAGGAGCTACCCTGACATAGTGCTTCCTTGCACACTGATGTAACAGCCATATTTTTAGAGTAGCATAAAAATAGCAAATTTGAAAACTCACGTGTGTGTTGTCTGAAACCCATCCTCTTGTGTATAGCTGTCGTAGCTCATTGATTAAATCTGTACCTACTAAAAGGTCAGATGTCTGAAGTGCAAGAACTCATGAACTGAGGATCTGGATGAGCAAAAGAGTTCCTCCTTTTATAACACCTTTATACTGACGGGCACTGAGTGTTCCCAGTTCAGTTCATTTTGATGAGAATAGTAGAGGTACACAGCACCTTCCTTAAAAAAAATCCCCAATTCCAATTTTTCCCTTTGTCAGTACTCAAGTCCATAGCTTTTGCTGTAAGGTGACAGTGCTGCTGAAAAACACCCAGTTTCAGCTGTTTCAGAAAGTGAAAGATTTGAGCTTCCCATTAAGCCGGTGTTGATTGCATGGAAATTACTTGATGGGTTGTTATTTTATTTTTTTTTGCTGTGAACTTGCAATTAGTTTTCAGGTTGATTATTTAGCTCCTATCTCAATGACTGTTTTTCGTAGGCATCTCGGCTCTCAGCTTTGTGAACTGGAGAAGCTGATAGATAAAATGATGATTGCAGAGTTCTCGACTTATGCTCGCAATGATTTAAATAGGCCCCTAGAAGATGATTGCCAAATCCTAGAAGAGGTATGTCTGTCATTGAAATGTGCTGTCTGATGAATGTGTTTGCATCTGTAACATATTTAATTAGCGCTGAGTAATTCGTTCAGGTTCCTAGTAGCAACATGATAATTTTGTACTATTTTTCTTCTCCAAACCTCCTCCTCCTTTTTTTTTTTTTCTGTAGTGCTTGAGAAAATTAAGTAATTGTAGCTAAATTCATGGAACTGCAATCCTACAATGCTACTTTATTTCTTTTTCCAAAATAATCACTTCTCTTTCCTCTGATTAAATGTGCAGTGAGTTCACTTTATGAACCTCAACCTGTGAGTGGAAAAGCACATGGTCTCCCCTATCTTCCTGACTGTCAAATTTCCCTTTTGCAGTGAAAGCTGATGATTGTGCATCATTCTCATTCTGTTCCACATACATTTATGGGTGCCCATATCCAAGCATGTGGATGTTTAGCTCAAGCATACGTTCTCCCTGAATAGATGCTCCATTTTCAGTGTATGTGCGTATATGTATATTCCTCATTGCTCTGAAGACCATAAATATCTGAAGATGAAGCTACTGTGATTGTTTTTCAAGCCAGAAAAAGATTTTTCTGGATTTTGCTTCACTAATCTTGAGAAATCTCCATGTTTTTGGGCACAACTAAGGAGCAGACATGAAAGAGGTCTAAAAGCTGATCTAAATACTGTTCATTACTCCTGTGCAATTTCTTAAAAGTCTTTCCCATCTTGATGTTTTTAGTGTGTTGTTTGTATTTTATTTTTTTCTTGGTAGGAGAGACTTGTATCACTGGTGTTTGGACTTTTAAAACAAAGAAAGCTAAATTTTTATGAAATATATGGAGATGAAATGATTATTACTGCAAAGAACATAATTAAGCAGGTAAGCCAAACACTTCTGATGTATCTCACAAGTTTTCCTCAACCTTTTAGAAACTATTTTTTAATAATTTGGGGTGACTGATAGTCTCTCATTCAGAGCATTTGGGTTTGCAGACTTCTGAAGCCCAGAGGTCTGTTGGCAGAGAAGAACTTACGGAAGGAGTAGGTAGCCTAAGTGCAGGAGGTCAGAGTTTTTGCTGGATAGTTACCATTGTTCTAAACTCAGAGAATTCAGCTTTTTTCCTTTTCCTAGTTGAGTCATAACACTATGCTTAAAAAAAAAACACAAAAAACAACCCCCAACAAACCCCAAAACAACAAAAACCTCAGAATCCAAAACCACACCTGAAAGAACCCCACCTGTGACCTGAGAAGCAAAACCTACAAGTTCTTGGTATAAATACATAAAAGAGAATAAAAAACTCACCAGAGGAGACATAAATTCCCAACAAGTCCTACAGAAAACCATCCTTGCCTGAATGTTAGTGTAGACCTTGCACAGGCAAGTGATAAAAGGTTGAGAAATGTCTTTGCCCCTTTCTGAGGGAGCAAGGTGAAGTAACAAAGAAGATAAAAAAAGAAACATTTAAATATTTAAACCCCAAATCCTTGCCCATGTTGATGTGGTTATTTCCATTTAGGGTGGTGTGACCATCTTTTCACATGAAAATTCTTTATGGATAAAACCACCTAAACTAAGCAAATGAACAAAAATCAGGTGACTTTTTGGGGGGCAAGAACACATGGCCTAGTTTGGACAGGGCCACAGTGGGATGGTTTGGGGTTTTTTTGCCAAAAAACCCACTAACCTGGACTTGAGTGTGTGTTTGGTACTTTTCATTTCACTCACCTTGTTTGTGTAAGGGAGGATTTTATACCCTCAAGGTAAGTGAATATTTCTAGAGATCTGGTCTGATAGATAGTTTGCCATCAGATGAAGACAGTCTGTCCTGTCATTATAGCAGATTAGGAACCACAGCTTTTAGCACTTTGTCTGCCCATCAGTCTCCATTGGCTGTGTCAGCAATCATAAGGAGATTTTTTTTGGTTTGCCTGTAAACTCTTTGTTTAGTCATGTAACAGGCAGCTAGCACTTCCCATTTTCCTGCTGCTTCTCATCCTAAAGTGCTTTTCCTATTCCACTGGTGATATTCATATTTATGCTGGATTTTTTTTTAAATCAGGGACAGACAAAGCTTGATCACCTTCCTTCAGGTGAAAGGTGATCACCTTCCTTCAGACATCTCAGTTTAGGCTTTTGTGAGATAAGAAAAATGGAGTTGGAGTTTGTTAAATGATACAAACACATCTTTCCTTTATTGTTTTACTTTTACTTGTTTGACTGGACCTTCGTTGTCTATGTTGTGAAACTCAGCAGTGGTTAGAAAGAAGCTAAGCTCTTTCTTTGTTTTATTCTTTTCCCTCTTAAATTTGACAGTGCGTGGTTAATACGGTATCGCAAATAGAAGAAATAGATACAGAAGTTGTTGTTAAGTAAGTATATAGCCAGATTTTAATTGATTTTTCTGTTTGGTGCAGGTGGGGATAGGACACGTATGGATTTAGCGTAGATAAATTTACTAGTCTAATTTGTGTCTAACTTTCCGTGTAATTAAGGATCTTCTTTCTCTTTCACCTTAAGCCTCTGTGCGAATATTGTGTATTCCCCTTGTCATGCATGTTCTGATACCACCTTGAACTTAACCTTTATAATAAATGCTAACATTCTGTGAGTTTTGCTGCATGAAGTGCAAACTGCTGTATTCTGTCGTATCTGCCAACTGCTTGCAGGTGTTCCATGTTGTTGCCATCTGGGATTTTGCATTAAAGCACATCAGGTTTTCAATTATACAAGTTGAATAGGAGCTTTCCAGAGGGGGGATCAGATGACTTCGGAGATGCTCCAGCAGGGACCTCATGAAGCCCAGCAAAGGCAAAGTTCTGTGTCTTGGAAGGAGCATCCCCTTGCAAGAGGAGAGACAGGAGATGGTTGGTCTCAGAGCAGCTTTTGAGGGTAGGAGATGGGGTTACCTGGTAGAGAACTGGTTAGTGATGGACCAGCAGCATATCCTTGCAGCTGCAGCTTGGGCCATGGTGGCAGGTCAAGGGGCAGCTAAAATCCATCAGTGTCCACTGCGTTGGTTAGGAGCTGAAGTAATGGAGTATCATAGAATCATTAGGGTTCGGAAAGGACCTTGAAAGATCATCTAGTGCAATTCCCCTGCCACAGCAGGATCACCTAGACCAAGTTGCACAGGAACAGATGCAGGCGGGTCTTGAACATCTCCAGAGAAGGAGACTCCACAACCCCCTGGGGCAGCCTATTCCAATGCTCCGTTACCCTCACTGGGAAGAAGTTCCTTCTGATATTTATATGAAAACTCCTACGTTCCAGCTTGCACCCATTGCCCTTTGTCCTATCAACAGATGACCTTAAGAAGAGCCTGGCTTAATCCTCCTGACACCCACCTCTCACATATTTATAGACATCAATGAGGTCACCCCTCAGCCTCCTCTCTCCAAGCTAAAGAGACCCAGCTCCCTCAGGCTTTCCTCATAAGGAAGGTGTTCCACTTCCTTCATTTTCTTCATTGCTCTACACTTGACACCCTCCAGCAGCTCTGTGTCCTTCTTGAACTGAAGGGCCCAGAACTGGACACAATACTCCAGATGCGGTCTCACCAGTGCAGAGTAGAAGGGGAAAAGAACTTCCCTTGATCTGCTAACCACCCACTTCTGATCCCCCCGCAGGATGCTGTTGGCCCTCTTGGCCACAAGAGCACATTGCTGGCTCATAGTNAACCCAAACTAGCTGGAAGCAGAACAAGACATCTCCAGAGCTTTCAGATCCAGAAGCCCCTGCTTTCTGCAGTTCCTCAATTCATTTGGCTCAGCAAAGTGTTATCCCAAGATAGTAAAACCAGATAAAGCAGAGAGGCAGAATCTATGTGGGCTTCGTATCCAGACTGGGAAAGGACTGGACACAGGATCATTTTTAAACACTGGGTATTTGGTCACCATTCTCCAATGCTTACTATTCAGTCTCAACTGTGTTACAGCGGTTAACTTTTGTTCTCTCAACTTTTCTGACCTTTGCCATAATCAGCTGACTCGGTGCTTTAATAGCAGGAGTGGTCTCATCCCAGTGCAGCAGAACGCCCTTCGTAACACCACTTCTGTAACACTTGAAAATATTTTCATTTAATCTTTTTCTACCCCACATGATTTGTTGAAAATGTCTTTGACTGCCTCTCTCTTGTTGGTAACAAGTACTTATCCTAGGGAAAAGTATGTAAAACCCTGGAAAAAAAAAACCCAAAGAGTAAATGTGAGGCTTTCAAGTGGTTTAGTGTGATCTATTTTCATAGACTTGTATACAGTGTGTTGATCCTGACTGTTGTTCAGGTGATGTCTGTTGTTCTGCCAGGTAAGTCTACAACAGTTTCCCTTATATTTACAATTCCACTTAAACCATTTCTTTTCTTTATGTGCCAGTAAACATTTTCTCACCGATTACTTTGTTTGTTTGGTTGTTTTTTTTCAGGCTTGCAGACCACATGAGGATGATGAATTTTCCTCAGTGGTTTGATTTGCTGGAGAATATTTTTTCCAAGTTTACCATCTTCCTCAAGAGAATAAAGGTAAGAGATTTGTTTGCCGAGAGCTTCAGACATGAAATGAAGTTACTTTCCATTTGAAGTAAGGTTTTACTTTTAAGGTTTCCATTTTAAGGTTGTGCTTTATAGAGCTTAGACTGATTGAAAGAAGGGGATGTGAATATCGACGTCCCGGGCATAAAATGATTAGTGCTGAGAATGAGAGCAGTGGGAAGGAGATAATAAGCTGGTGTTGGGTGATTACATCCATTGGAGATTGTTAAGGATTAGACTAGAACTTCTGTATGTGTTAGATTTCTCCAAATGAGATTTCTCAGAACCATCTGATACTGGTTACCAGCTGTCTTCTTCCAAATAGTAATTGCACAGTAGAAGAAAAACCCAGGATTTCATTGAATTTTGAGGGGAAGAGAAAATCTCTTTCTAGCAGAAGCTTGTGGCTTGTTATGTTTTTTGTGGTGGTGGCTTTTTTTGTAATAGAAGTTATATTTATTTCTAGGCAACGTTAAATACTATCCATAGCGTGGTTTTCTTGGTTCTAGACAAGAACCAAAAAAACAGAGACTTGGAGGATACCTTGCAAAAGAATTCTGCTAAAGACAGCATGGTGGACACAGAAGTGGCTTACCTGACTCACGAGAGCATGTTCATAAGCGATGCCTTTGGCGAAGGGGACCTCCCACCTGGGGTGCCTGATACTACCTCGCAGAGAAATGCTTCCCCAAACAGTGAGCCCTATAGCAGCGACTCAGTCTCAGAACCAGAGGGCACTACCGATTCCTCATCCAGCAAAGAGCAGATGTCCTCTTCTGTTACTTCAGGGGGACTGGAGATGTGAGTAAACGCGCTGCCCATCTCTGCTTTGCAGGGTGTTATACACAAGGTGCTGGTGTGGGCGATTATTCCTGATGATGCAGGACCAAGGTTGCTTTGAAGGAATGTGTTTTGCTGGGTAAATGAAGTGCAGAAGCTCTCCATCATCTTGTCCAAAGGCTGCCTTCAAACTGCTTGTCCCCGGCTCACCTTTTTTTGGTTGCTTGCCTTGTTTTCACCTCTACACGTAGTGGTGCAGGGACTAATTATGTTACTTGTTTCAGAAAAGGGTTCCTTCTCCAACTCTTCTGCTGGAGAGCCCACTTCTGTAGAGAGTAGGAGAGATGGCAAGTGTAGCCTACTTGAGAGATTGTCTAGCCTTTAGCAGAAACAGCTCTGCTTGCTGTCTGTATTCCCCAGGGCTATTTTTTCTGGGTTTTTCTCGTTTTGTTTGTTTTTATTTCATGAAATACACTCAAATTCTTAAGATAAATGTGCTGCTTATTGTCAGATGTTTTACTGGCATGGTTAAACAAGTCCATCTTGGTGCTTTGGTATCATAGAATCCTTTAGGTTAGAAAAAACCTTCCATGTCATTGAATCTAGCTGTTAACCCAACTGTCTCAAGGCCACTGCTAAACCATGTCTCTAAGCTCCATGTCTGCAGTAGTGCTGACCTGTGACAAACTTCCTGTGACAGTTGTGACCTTGACATCCTTCTTTTGTTTATGCCGTATTTGTAGCTGGATTTGAAGCAATGTTTTTGAAACAACCAGGCATGGTGTGTGGGACTTTGACTTTAGAAGCTGCTCAAACCAGTACTTCTGCATACAGAGTTATAAGAACCAAAACTGAAATATCACTTGATAACCTGATGAAAAATGGAAGACAGCAAATGCTACACTTGCTCTACACTCAAGTGCCTATACTTGAGTGTTTAAGAATTTGTCGGTTTTGATAGAGACCTTCCCCCTCACATCACAGCACTGGCTGTCACAGATTTAAAATAAATACACTTTGCATAAACCACATGCAGGGTTATGGTAAGGAGCAGGGAAAGAGAAAAGGGGGATGGATCCAAACTGCTCTGGAGCACTTTGCCAAGTTTGCTAAAAATATACTGCCTGGATAGAGCTCTCAAGCAATAAAGTTGGTTCCAAGGCTGGTTGCATAATTTGGTTCTAAGATGAACTTGTTTCACTCTTCTTCTGGTTGTCTCTGCACCTCTGCTCTGCATTTGGAGTAGGCTAAGTAGGGCTCTGCTGCATCTCTGTAGTGTCTCCTCTCAAGCTGTCAGCCTTGAGCAGCCCAAAAAATTACCTTAATTAATGACTGGTTACCCTGGAGGTAGCAGACAAATCACAAAAGGCTTTTTAAAAAGCACCAACTTAGGAGCCTGAAGGTTCAAGAGAAGGACAACCTGTAGGTGAAAGTGGTGGCGAGCGCAAAGCATCTTGTTTAGGTTACACACTCACACTGGAAGAAGAATGTTGGGTTTTATCTCAAAAGCTTGGGATTTGGAAGTATTACCAGAGCTGAGTAAATTTTAGCACCAGTATTTGATTCCAACATTCAACTCTCAAATTCAATAATGTTTAATGTGTTAGTAATGGCTGTGTTGTGGTTTCTCTTAGACCATTCATAGCAATTGGAATCTGCAAATCTAAGGATGTGCAGCTGTGCATTTCCTTGTTACAGTGACTAACAGGACACAGACAGCAGCTTAGAAGATCCCATCTAGGCAGAGGGATTTTGGTGGTTAACTGGCAGTTGCAAGATTCTTTCCTCCTTCAACGCATGAGCAGAAATATTGTTTGGTTTGGGCTTTTATTTTAATAAATTGATGCTCACCTGACTGTTTCTGACTTTTGTAGGATCAGTGATGACATGAAGCTGACTGACCTGGAACTGGTCAGGCTGGCAAACAACATTCAAGAACTACTTTACAATGCCTCTGATATCTGTCATGATCGGTCAGTCAAGTTCCTCATGGCAAGAGCCAAGGTAAGAGCTTGGATCAGACTGCTGTGGGTGTGTCAGCCTTAATGAGAACTGACTCCAAGTTACTGGTTTAACAAGTGAGAGTTCTGAAATGACCTCTTCAGATGGAATTAACTGTTTGTGCTGCCACAGGTTCTTGATGTTAATGACCATAGCATACTTAGGCCATTGTAAGGCAGTGTTGGTTTCTGCTACAGCTTGGTTTGGTTTTGTGGGTTTTTTTCAATACTCTGACTCAGTCAGTGTTTATGAAGCTTTGTACAAAGAACATTCTGTCTGACATTTGCCCTGCAATCTGCCTTCTCTGTCCCATGTAGGGTTAAATAGTGTGTCTCCTGAAACACTAATGGCCCTCAGACATGCTGACTGGTCATTTCTTTACTTCTCTGAATTTTATGGTGTTAACGTCTCCTTCCAGTGGTTTTCTCTGCATTACAGGATGGTTTCCTAGAGAAGTTGAATTCCAATGAATTTGTGGCTCTCTCTCGCTTGATGGAAGGCTTTATCTTGGATACTGAGCAGATCTGTGGCAGGAAGAGTATGTCTCTGCGAGGAGCTCTCCAGAGCCAAGCCAATAGATTTGTGAATAGATTCCATGAGGAGAGGAAGACAAAGCTAAGGTACCTCTGGGTGTTCTTACATGAATATGCCAGGCAAACACAATCTTCTGCTGTCTAGAACAGTGCAAGCTGATTGGACTTAAAATGAACATGTGAAGAAAATGTGTTCAAACCTGATTATTTTGAATTGGTTAGGATTTTTACCATTTTCATAAATTAATTCCTTCAAAGTGGGCAACAGTTTGAGTTACCCAATTGGAAAACTCAAGTATGGATCCAGTTATCCATAGCTTACTTAAGTAAACTACAGTTATTTAAATAATAAATACAGTAATAGCTATGGGAAATACTGCAAACTGACATTAAAGAGCAGAATTGCTCTGTCTCAGGGGTAAGGATAAATCACTTCTAACCGTTTTAAAAAAAAAAATCCCAAAACAAACATATACAACAAACCCCAAATCAACCCAAGAAACCTCCAGCAAAAACCACAATTACAAAAAAATCCCAAAGCTTAGCACATAGCCTTTCCTCAATGTTGAATCTTCTCCTGAACTTACTATTTACTTTTCTTGCTGTCATCCATCAAAAGCTCTTAAAATTCTGCTATTAACAATTTATTTCAGTGGCAGAGATGTCATAAGGATCCTTATTGCCTGGTGTGGTCTTATGTATCATAGACTGAATGAACAAATTGTGAGAGCTCTAGGCCAGTGTTGTTGGGCACCTCTTTCTAATTAAGATGAATAATAACATTTTAGATCACTGTCTTTCTTCAGATTACTGCAGTTTTGATTTGATGGGATCACAAGCAAGAGAAGTGTCTAGACAAGGCATTTGGTTAGCTTCCTTTCTTTTGTGTGTTTCATCAGCCTGCTTTTGGACAATGAGCGCTGGAAGCAAGCAGAGGTTCCTGCTGAGTTTCAGGATCTTGTCAATTCAGTGTCAGATGGCAGAATTTACCTCCCTGAAAAAAAACCAACAGGTGTGTGTCTTGCAGTCCTGTTCTTAACTGAATTTATTGTCAGCAAATGCTGTACTGAATGTTGATGGATATTTCCTGATGTGACTCTTCAGGGGGGGTCACAAAGGGGTTTATCCTGCCCTCCTCCCTGCCCTCCTCCCTCCATGTTGAAACTTCTCCTGAACTTAAACAATTATTTACTTATTTTCTGAAAACCTGTGATAGTGTTAGCACAGGGAGGGAACTCTTTTTTTTTTTTTATACAAACACTGCCCATGTAGAGCCTTACAGTCCTTGCACAGATTGACTCCTTCCCTCAGAACACATCACTGCAGCTTGGTGAGGGACCGAGGAGCAGGTGTGTACGCTCACTCCCCACAAATCTTGCTCCTTCCCACTCATTGATCTGCTGGTTGCTCAGATGAGAGGCACATGCAGTGTGACTGCCTGTAGAAGTGACATCTCACACACCTTTAATTAGTTATCTTTCACTGAAGCCTCATTTGACCTCAGACAAGTCAAGACTTTTTTTTTCTCCTCATACTCTGTTTCCCTGTGTGCGAAATGGAAATGTGCAATGTGTTTTTACCCTGTGAGGATGCTCAGCCCATACTGCAGTGAGGAACATGTGAGAACTAGCTAGAGATGGGTGAAGATGTACATAGAGAGAGGAAGAAGAATGGCAATAGAGGACAAGAAGCAAAGTGAATGAGGAGGTAGAAGCCCTGACTCCCACACAGGAATATACAGATTGTGTCTCGGGCAATAGTCACTGCAATTACGGGACACAGTGCAAAATTGCTCTTGAAATAAGCTCTTGCAGCTTCCTTCAGAAAAGTAAGAAACTGGTGGCATCAAATTTAGCGCGAAAAACTGCATCAGCCTGAGCCTCTACTGTGAAGCCTGAGGAAGAAGTGGGTTGAAGCTAAAACTGTAAAAAATTGGAGCACATACAGTAGAAAACCTGGTGACATTTTCTGCTCTGCTACTTCTGTTTGTAACTTTTTGTATTTGAAGCTTCTAAGTCCATAATGACTGTGGGACTTGTGGAATTTTTCATTTAAAATCCCAGCAGATAAAGTACCTTTATGATTGATAATTATGATGGGTGACCAACTCTATAATAAGTATTGTAAAAGAGAGCAGCATCCCAAAGACAGGTTGTGATTTTCAAGCTTAGCAAGTAAATTTTTAGATACTAACATTCTTTGAAGTTGTTTTTAGTTTGACTCACCCCTTTTTTCTTCCTAAAATATTTAGCTGCTGAAGAAAGGAAGCCAACAGAATTCCTTATTGTTGAAGGACAAAAATATGCAACAGTTGGGTAAGATGCACTTTTTTCTCTTGGCAATTTGGATCAGTTGACAAGAACCTTTGGGTAGAACTGATGAGAATCCTAACAGCTTCAGCAGTCTTGTTTAAATTAAAAATACCCTCTCCTTCTACAGATGGGTTCTCTTTTAGTTCCTAAACAGTTACTGTAAAATCATGGAGTTAAGCATTGAATCCCACCATTACCCCAGCTGTCCCAAGGCCACTGCTAAACCCAGTCCCTAAGCTTCAGGTCTCCATGACTTCGAAACATGTCCAGGGATGATGATTGAAGCCTCATCCATGGGAGCCTGTTCCAAGACCTGATGACCCTTTTGAGGAAGAAGTTTTTCCTCAGGTCCAACCTAAACTTTCCGTGGTGCAACTTGAGGACATTTTCTCTTGTCCTATCATTCATTAGTTGTGAGAACAGACCAACCCCCACCTCACCACACTCTCAGAAGTTGTAGACAGTGTAAAGGTTTCCCCTCAGCCTCCTTCAGATTATCTAGCCTCAGCAATCTCAGCTGCTTCTCACAGGGTTTGTTCCTCTGGAACCTTCATCAACCTTTCTTTGAACCCACTCCAGCCCCTTAACGTTTGTCTTCTGTTGAGCTGACCAAATCTGACCCCAGTACTTGAGTTGTGGCCTCATCAGTGTGCATTACAGGGTGACAGTCTTTCCCCAACCTCCACTGAACAGCATGCAGTGTTCCTGAAGACTGCAAGGCTTTAAGCATCAAATAACCATGAAAGTGGTTTTGAGAGTGAGTAAAACCTGAGAGATCTCACTGTCCAGAGCCTTAACATCACCTTGCCCCAAACTTAAAAGTTCTGCTTTAGATCAAGTCTGTGACCAGCTGTCATTCTATGAGTTCCTTCATGATGCTGCATCATTGCTCAGTTAGAAGTGAGTGTCTTAGAATGTCTGTACCAGCCACCTACTGTCTCTGCAAAAGCGTTTCAGATTGAGTAGAAGCACTTGAACATGCCTTGAAGGACAAAGTTTACCTAATAGATGATGTGTTGGATAATCCATCTCTGTTCATTCGAAACTTGCTATATTCATCTCTGTGAGGCAGTTGATGGCTTCATGTTGGTGCACATACTTCTCCTCTTTCTGTGCTCCTCTTCGCACAGTTCCATTGTGCCTAATGAAATAGATGTTTCCCAGCCATTATCCAGGTATGTACCTGTGTGTATTGAAATTGTATGTGTTTCAGTTGATGGATCATCATTTTTCTGAACTGCCCAAAGGAAGAAGAAGGTTTAACTCTGAAATGTTAGAAATCTGCCCTGAGTGTTTAATCTTGCCTTAGTTCCTGCCAACACCCATGTGGAGACTTCCACTTCCACAGCAGCTTTTTTGGAGATTAGAAAGTTACACCAAGGAACCTTAGATATTTTCTCTCATATGTGTTAAGTGCTTTTTCCACACACCACCCTGTGAAATTAGGTGACTTTCGGAATTGTCTGTATTTATCACTTTCACGTTTCACTTCTCAAGATCAGTTCATTTCATGCTGTAATCTCTATCATTTGGTAGTTTATATCAACGCAACCTGTGTTTGATTATTTTTCAATGTTTTCTATGCACTGAGATGATATATCTGGCTCTTTTATCTCTTTCAGGACTGTATTGCTATTAATAAGAATAATCCTCGAGTACTGCCAGTGCGTGGATAACATTCCTTCTGTCACCACTGACATGCTGACCCGCCTGTCTGATTTACTGAAGGTATGGATTTTACTAGTCAGTAGAGCTATAGTCAGTAGGAGCATAAAAAATAGCATAGGATGGACTTTCTACTGTAAAATGTGAAGATCATGAAAGACCAGGACCTTTCAGTCATTTATTTCAGGAAAGCTGGTAAAGCAGAGATGCTGCCAAGGTAAAGTCAGCAAACAATTATAAAAGGAGCACATGAGTGCACCTTAAAACTGTCAGATATATTTCTTTGTTCTCCAAAGCCTACAATTTTATGTAGTTCAAGGTTTTCACTGGAGTCTTTACCCAGAGGTTATGTCAGGTATTTGAGTTCTGAATGTACCGTAAAAGATAAACAGATTCTACTCTACAAAAAGTGTATTTTATATATGGGACAGGGAGATGAGGGAGGGGAAACAAACCCTTAGGACCTTAAACAGCCCTACCGTTGGTTGTTCCTATCTGAATAACCAGACATAGGTACACTCCTGCCTGCAGCCATCATTCAGGGTCATCCACAAACCTTCCATCTTGGGAAGCACTATCCAAGGCAGATCAGTTGTTCTTCACCTCTTGTTCCCTGGTTGGTGCTTCATTCATGTCTTGCAGCAGGTGTCTTAACCCTGGCCACATTTGAATCTGTGGTGCCTCTCTTTCCCCACTTTAACATGTTCTAGCTCTGTCATTTGTGTTTTATTCTCCAGTGTTCACACACTTGTATTTCTGATATGGCAGCAAGGTGTCATCAGCTGAATAGACTACAAGAACAAGCTGGTGGAAACAAAAGCTCATTTATTACACTTTGGACAAAGCAAGAACCACTCAAGGTGTCCCTGCTGGTCACTATGTCTGATGACTGCCAGAGCCAGCTGTGCAGGGAGCAAGAACTAGTTTTTAGTTGTGATGGAAATGACCAAGTGTTTCCAGGCTATGGAAATTCCATATCATTTTTAATGGTGGCTGTAACCAGAGCAAAGTGGCATTTGTGTGTGGTCACAGGATCACTGATGAGTACTGATGGTCACAGTACTGATGAGGCTGGAAAAGACCTTAAAGATCATCCAATCCAACCTAAAACCAACCAAGTAACCCTAAACATCTGACATCTAGATCATGGCACTCAGGACCTCAACCAGCCAGGTCAGACCTGGGCTCATAATTGCTGGTGCTGGTGCAGAGAGAAGGCTGGATGCAGGAATACTTTTCTTCAAGTAGTCACAAGGAGGGGTTGTTGCTCTTTTGATGTTTCAGGCATGTTGCTTCCTCGCAGTCTTGCCTGCAGCAGGAGTCAGGTGACATTATCTACAGAATGCAAGGGGAGAATACCAGAGTCCTCAGCCTGTATGGAGTGAGGGTTTGGTGGTCTGAACACACTGCCGGTGAGCTCAGTACCTCAGGAAGACTTCGACTGTGTTCCGTTTGGTTCAGTTGATTTTCTTCTCTAGTCCACCAGGGGGCAGAGGAAAAGCTCCTGCTTTTCAGGAGGAGCTGAAGTGGCTGTTACGGCAGTTCCAGACCATGTGCAGAGGAGGGTGATGTCTCTCTCAGGTGGGGAGGCCTCAGGTTCAGTTGTAGCAGCTAGACCTGGGCTGCTTTTTGGCCCCACATACAACACACTAGCAGCCTAGAGCAGGGTCACAATGTGTCCTCTGGCCATGAGTTTGTGAGTGACTGCAGGCAACAATCAGAAAAATTGTTTCAGGTTCTACTCCAGGAAGGTTGAAACATGGAGTTTGTTCTTGCATGATTGTGAAGCAGGAATGTTGTCATTGGGTGAGGAAAACCCTCTGTGGTGCAGACATGAGATGCAGGACAATCTTGTTGCAGTTTCTTGAGACTCTCTCTTCAGATGCATGAGAAAGGACCAGCTTTCTGTAGGTTTTGCTTCCCAGTGTTAACAGATTTTTGTTCAAACACAAGCCCTGGGACTTCCACTTTCCATTCAGTGCAGGAATTGGGGACAACAAAAACATTTCCACTGCATCACCCAAACTAGTCCAGTGCCTCGAGGTGGGTGATGGAGCAGAATTCCAGAATAAGACAGAATGTGCAAAATGTGTTTATATAAGAATATGCACAGTGTGTGCATCTGATGAGAAGTTTTCTTGTCCTGGAACTAAGTTGGGAAGATTGTGCATGGTTCACTATACCTGGAATCCTCACAGAGAAGCAGAAACTGGTACCTGAACTGACATCACAATGTCTTTAGTAGCAGTATTTCTACTTCCCTTTGCTGAAATGCTGCCTTAAGGCTTCAGCATAAACTGAGTCAGAAAATGCTATGACCCAGTGACTGCTGAGTGCAGTGAAAAGTTTCTTCTGTCTTACTGATCACGCTTTCCTCTGTAGTAAGGAGTAGTGAAACCCTGGACCCCTTCATGATCATCTCTTTAATCTTGCAAAACTCTCTTAATGGCAACCTGTGAACTGGTTTTTAAAGGGTTGGGATGTGTTCTCATCAGCTTTTTTCCTCTCTCTCACAGTATTTCAACTCTAGAAGCTGTCAACTAGTGCTTGGGGCTGGAGCATTACAAGTCGTTGGTCTGAAAACCATCACTACAAAAAACCTTGGTACGGATGTCTGTGTGGAAAATGCCAGAGCTGAGGGACTCACTGAGACCCATCCAACCCCTTTGCTGTCTCCAGGGTCAATTAAAGCTTCAGTGTGTTACATGAAGGAAACAAGAACAGATCTAAAGGATAACAAGTTTTCCATTAATGTCTTTGGATGGCTGAAGGTGACTTCAGTGGTGACTTGGGATGAAGCAGATGTTTGAACTTGCAGTTCCCATGTTCCAGAGTGACGAGTCTTATTTGCCTTTTCAAAAGGAAGTAGCTGGAGGAGGATGTGGGTTCTGATCCTACCCCCATGGGCCATAGCATTGGAGCAGACAGGAGTGAGCAGAGAAAAGCTGGGTTGGGCCTTCGCTGCTGAAGGCTTGGACAACATGGTGACCACATTGTCCTGTTGCTGGCCACAGAAGAAGCTGAGGTTTGGGAGTCTCGCAGGCACCACAGGCAGGAGTAGGCTGTGGACAGTGCAGCACTGGGGGGGAGGGTGTTTACTTATAGCTCCTGTAGAATAAGTATTGGTGCCTTGAGAATGTGACTGTTGAATTGAGGCAGCTGATGAGTCAGGTCTTTTGAGGTCTCTCTGATGTCAGTGTGCGCTCCAGGCTCAAAATGTCAAGTAAACACTTCAATACTCTTGTAACATATCTTGCTGAAGCTGGGGATGAGTATTCTGGTACCAGTATGGCATCTTTACTGAGAGTGGGGGGTTCCCAGTGGAGTGACCTGGCAGTGCTGGGTCGAAGGTTGGACTTACTGATCTTAAAGTTCTCTTCCAACCGAAGAGATTCTGTGATTCTGGTAATCTGAAACACCATGTTTAGTGTCAGGCCTGTTACTTGGTTAGAAGAAAGACAGTCTGTGCAGAGCAACTCTTCCTGTGTAATAACTGAGTTATTTTTCTTTCCCTCTCTTGATTTTGTGTCTCTAGCCCTCTCTTCACGCTGCCTGCAGCTTATTGTACACTACATCCCGACCATCAGGGCTCATTTTGAGGCTCGGTTGCAGCCCAAACAGTTCAGCATGCTCAGGCATTTTGACCACATCACCAAGGTAAATTTGGTGTTTCCCAATGAAGCACCAAGTTCTGCCTTTAAGCCCCACTTTGAGGAGCAGGACTTGTGTTAGGCGGTGAATTGGAGCCACTCTTTTCTCTTGCAGGACTACCATGACCACATAGCTGAGATCTCGGCAAAGCTTGTGGCCATAATGGACAGCCTGTTCGACAAACTGCTATCCAAGGTAAGCGATCTATGGAGATGTTCCTGCACTCTCTAAATTGCCCTTGGAGATCTGTTGCCACTCGATGTTGCAGATGGAGCCCAGAACATTCCTAATTGGGACTTGTTTGAACATCTTTGAACCATATAAACACAGAGCTCTGTTCTGCACTGGCAACTGTGTTTTGTCTTAGCATTCACCACCTGGGTGTCGTTTGCCTTCAAAAAAATTAACTCAGTGGTTGATTGCTTCAGCGGCAGCATAAATGATCTGGCTGGTGCAGATGCTCTCAAGTGTTCTGCCCTCAGCAGTTTTATCCAGTGACAGCCTTGTCTGCAGTTGGTCTGACCCACTTCCTAGAACTGGGAAGCATCTCATTTCCTGCAGTTGAAAGAACTAATGAGGTGGAAGAGGTTTTGGAGGAGCAGCCCATTGATGGGGCATCAGGTGTCCAGGAGTAGCTCCTGGTGTGTACTAGAACTCATCAGTGGGACAGGCTGGTCCTGGGCTGGATCCATTCACTCTGACTCTCCTCATAGTGATAGGATGGGACCTCCTGGGGCCACAGATTTGACAGATAAAATTAGATGAGCTGTTAGAGCTTAGCATTGGGTTTTGTATGTTTTTAAAAAGTTTATTTATAAAATATTTTTATACTGACAGATTCAATTGATTGTGGGCAAGCCTCTGCCTTGTTAGGAGCTTGTGAGAACTAGCAGCTGGGGACAGGCCAGTGGAGGAGGTAGAACAGGCACCATTTCTCTCTTCCTTGTTTTTTTGTATTATGAAGTAATCTGGGGATTTTTGGTCTTTTTTTACCTCTTATTTATTGAAAATAAAAGACAAGAGCAAGAATTTAGAGTCTTGATGCTAAATCCAGTGTGTTCATAACTTCTCTTGGAGCTGGCTGTCTTGTGACTGTCTGGCAGTAAAGTTTTGTCTGATCCCTCATGATATTCCATTCTCTTGACCTTAGCAGGAGATGAAACCCTGGCCAGCACCTTGCAGAGCTGTAGCTCATGTTTCTTTCTGTTGCTGTTGCTTTTTCCCCTGCAGCTATGAAGAGTTCTTGGTTTGTAGTTGTGCAGACAACTACAGACACTAAAGCCAAGGGGAAGTGGCTTTACAACATGATTTCTCTGCTTCTCCTCTCAAAGTGAGGTCATGGGTGATTTTCCATAAAGACTTTGTCAGAAGTCCCCATTTCTTTTTGTTCTTTCCCCTCACACTGAGGGAAAGTCTGTGTTCACAGCTGGGGCTATGATGAGAGCAAGTGTTACCTCTGGTGTGCGTGTAAATAATATGGAGCACATAGCCCTTCTGTCAGGTTGTGTGGGGCTCTGCAGGGAAGTGTCACTCTACTGAAGATGACCTACTGATGTGGGTCAAGCATGGCCCCTCCACCAGCAACTGAAGAGCTGGTTTCACTCTTCCTGGGGCAGGTTTCTTCCAAAATAGTGTTCAGATCAGGGGTGGGGAGGTAAGAAAAGTAAAAGGGATTGTTTTCTCCAGCTGCAGTTTAACAAAGTAATTAGCAGAGAGAAGCAGTTCAGAGGCCATGTAGGGGTATGCTCTGGTTTCACACTGCTGCTGAAAGATGGTCTGATGTGAGTTCTTGGTGGGGTCACATCATGGTCAGTGACAGGTTTATTTGGTGATGGGCTAAATGAACCTTCAGTCAGTGTTACTAGCAACACAGGAGCTCAGCTGGCTGTTGGAGACTCCTATCTACATACACCCTTCTCAAGTGGTAGGAAGGAGTAACTTGTATTTTTTCTTTGCAGTATGAAGTGAAAGCTCCTGTTCCTTCTGCGTGCTTCAGGAATATCTGCAAGCAAATGGCCAAGATGCATGAAGCTATTTATGATCTCCTTCCTGAGGAGCAAACTCAGGTGAATGTTATTTTTGAGATGCATGTGACACCCCCCTTGCAAACGCACATGGTTCTCAGTAACAGAGACTGATCTGGGGCTGGGTGGCGGGATTCTTTTTTGAGTTTCTCTGAAACCCACACATTGAAGGGGTTGGCAGTAGCCATGCAGACAGCTTGGACTGAGTGTTTGGATGTGCAAGGAGAGTGATGAAGATGCTCCACTGTGGCTGATTTAGGGCAGTGTTTTGAGCTGCAGTTTAATGGCTACAGAGGTGAATCTTCAGTTTGGGAATTAGTGCTCCAGTTCTGCACAAAAGGCAGCCCTTTCAGGGAAATTTCCTGTAACACTACTCAAACCTGGTGGCTTCTGAAGAGCCCCTGAATGAACTGTGCAGTCTGGTGGTACCAGATACACTCTTTTGGTATTTTGCTGCAGTTACTGCTACTGCAGAGCTGTAAATCTCTACAGGAAGAACTGTTTGCCACTGAATGTGCTCAGTTGTCGTTTCCCTCCTGTGCTAAATTAAATGGTCATTTCAAACTGGGTTTCCTACATTTTTTTCCCTCCCAAGACAAAGACTTTAAAGCAGTGACAGTAGGGGAGAGAGATGTGGCATCCTCCAACTTAATATGTCACTGTAGGCAGTGCTGTGAGCAGGGGGTGGTTCTTCACACTGGTTTCTTTTAGATGCTGTTTTTGCGCATTAATGCAAGCTACAAACTCCACCTGAAGAGGCAACTGGTCCACCTCAACGTGGTCAATGACGGAGGACCCCTGAACGGGTACGCTTGGGCGTGGTGTAGCACTTAATTTAAATAAGCAGGCTCAGGCTTTGTGCTGCAGAATGCAGCCTCATGGCTTAGTCACAGAATTCAAGCCATAGGGCAGGACTTGGTGCTTTGCAGGCTGTTCTCATCCTCCTCCTATTTTGAACTGCTTGTTTCTGTGACAGTGAAAGCCCAGGTCTCTGAATCCTGGTTCACTGTTTATTACAAAAATGTACCTTCTGTGCCTACCTACATGTGCTGCTTCCTAAGTGGAAGCACCATGGCCACATTTCTGCCATCCGCTGGTATTGCAACAGTGAATGAGAAGCTTTTAAACTCTGTTACAAACACCCCTGCTGCCTGGTTTTTTTATAGTAACCTTGTAGAATTCAGTAGCTGATGTTGCAATAACTAGTATTTTATGTTGCAACAGAATTGGGTTTAAGTTCAGATAAACCTGGAGTAAGGGCAAGAAAAGTTGTAGTGCTGAGTTTTCTGAACTTGTTTGATCTTCTGTCCCTGTAACTGGTTTTATACTGAGAGCAGTGATCATGTTGACTGCCATCACAGCTGTAAAACAAACCACCTCCATAGCCTTAAGTTTTGAACTGACATTTTAAAACACCTGCTCCAGGCCCAGTGTGTGACCATGTGTTGTCATAATTGTGTGCCCAAGTCTCCACTACCCTCCAACTGCTCTGACTGCTCCAGGTGCCTGTGGGGGCTCAGGCTCTGACCCTCTTGTGTTTCACTGCAGACTGGTCACATCAGATGTAGCTTTTTACACTGGAAACCTTCAAGCCCTGAAAGGCCTTAACAACTTAGACCTAAACATGGCTGAAATTTGGGAGCAGAAGAGGTGATGATCCCCTGGGAGCAGACGATTGGCTCTGACCACAGACTGACTTTCTTCTGCGCAGTGGGACGGCTGTGAGGTGAATACGTAAGAGCAGCACCCAAGAAAGGGGACTATTGATAGTTGGGAGAAGTCGGCTCAGAGAGAGCTGCAGGGAGCAATGGGTTTGGCGTCCTTCAGCGAGGAGAACAAGCGATCAGCTGTCTGTGCAATGGTTTCTCATTTGTCTCTGGAAACAGACTCAGGTTTCTTTGGACCAAATCCAAATGAACACATAGCTGTAACACAGCTGTAGTTGTCTAGAACAGCTCTGCATATCTTTATATTAAAAAAATGCTTTGCATTTCTTCTAGTGCAATGAAATTCATACAGTGTCCTACCTTATTTAATGATGGTACAATATGTATAAAAAATAACCCTGCAGTTGGAACTCTGTAGAAAATGTTTGGGGGTTTTCTCTATGAAAAAATGCTGTTCTAAAATTTATTTTTTTACAGAACTTTATATGAATAAATGTCTTTTGATTGCTTGCACCTAGGCTTGACATTTGTTAGGGAGCAGCCCTGTTCCAGGGGATTTCTCACAGCTGGGTTCTAACCTGCCAGGACAGGATTTTCTAACAGGCCTAGCAGGGTGAACAAAGCAGTGAAAGCTGTGATGGTGTAACTGCTGCTGCTGGTGGTGGAAGGGAAAGTCCTGCAGCTCCCCAACCTGGATTAGGCACAGCAGGGAAGTGCCAGCAACTCCCCCTTTAGGCACCCCCTGTTGTGTCTGTAAAAAGTCAAGAGGACACAGACAACAGTGTGAGAAGAATTTTCCAAGTTATTTTTAGGCTGCTTTTAAAAGGTGCAACTGAAATAAAAGAGTTTTTTAATACTACTTTTACTTTAGTACTGGCAGCATCCAGTCTTCAAAAGTGCCTGTTTTACTTTACCTCACCCCTCTCTCCCTAACCATGGTCCCAGTGGTAATGACATGCAATGGAACGGTCTCTAGAGTGTATGCACACATGTGCTGCTGGTTCCTCCAGTCAAGCCTGGCTACCCGTGAGCAAAACAATGTCAGCCCCAATAAAGCAGTAAAAAATAAAACTCACCGTTGTTTTTAAAGACCAACTTGTTTAATGATACATACCAGCATTAGACTAAGCTTATAAAATAAAGTTGTCTGCATGTAAAGACAAGAGGAACATAGTAAGAAATCAATAGTGATCAGGACAGGGATTTAGATTCCTGTACAAATTTAGAAATGACTCAAGAGAAGATAAATTAATGTACATGGCTGTGACAGTTTGGACAGGGGGGTAGAGGTGGTATGATCCAGCTATTGAAGAAATAAGGAAGGTAGATCAAGATATGAATGGAAAATCCAGTCTTAAACAAGATGTGAAAAAGCAAACAACACGTGGATACTGAGGCTCTGTTTTTTCAACTCTTTGGGCAAATTCTGAACAGCAACAACTTGCATTGTGACACTACAGAACTGGAGGTATTGACAGCCATATCAGCTGGGGTGGGAGATCCCACCTGCACTGTGAGGGGATAAGAGAGGGCAAGGATGGTTGTGAGCACGTGAAGTACAGGGGGTCGTGAACAGCCCATGGAGCAGTAGTGAGACTGTTTTTCCACCTGTGCCTACACTTTATACTTCATCTAAAGAGTCATGTGAGTAGCTAAGTGTCATCCCACTTGTGTTGCTTCACAGCTTTATTTCTGCAGTTACAAGCAATTCAAAGCTACTAAGTGTTAGAGGCAAGCCTCTTAACAACTCCTCACAGAAGATCTGTCCATCTTACTGCAAGACAAACAGTATTGCACTTCAAGGTTATATTAACTGAGTTACAGGATGTCTTTAAGGACCAGAGCATTACTTACGCACATGCACTGTGCCATCTGTCTGCTTAAAGAGATAAGCAAGAGTAATTAATTTTAACCTAATACTGCAGGATACTGTGAAGATGACAAAGCATAGGCCCTCCTGTGTACGTGGATTTCTAATGCTTAAAAGGTTCTTCTGTGACAAGGCTGGTTTAGTAGAACCATTGACAGACCTGGCCATGCTCTTTCCCTGACTCAGTGGTCCAGGATCCGAAGATTGCCAGACACAATTTTGTTCTCTAGTAGAGCTCCAGCTGGGATGTCAATCCTGTCACCGTGGTTTGCAATGATGATAACTGTTCCCTGGAATGACAGAAAACACAGCAATTAGAAAAACTTTACAGCACCTGTTGATCAGAAGAAACAGTGGTGTCTAACAGCCCCTATCACACAGCCAACACCCTGGATGTGTTGGGGGGTACTGGTTTTGCACAGACTGCAAGAAACACTGCTGGTAGCAGTGTGGTTGCCAGTGCATGGGATACTGCCTGCTTTCTCTGACACCCCACCCTCCCTTGCTTTTAGGTAGATAAATGTCACCTGCTGTGGGTACAGCACAGCCCAGCCTCCGTTACAGCTGCTGGGCACAACCATGCCTGGGGGAGCCTGCATCAGTTCAAACACTGGTTGCTGCAGCCACTAAACAGCTCCTATTGGAGTCAGCAGCAACTATCCTGGAGCATTCCCAGGACACTGACAGTTCTGGGGTCAGAGCAGAAGGAAGAATTCAAGAGAACTCCTTCAGCTTCAAAATGTAATACTAAATCAAAACCCCCAAGCTGATGACAAGGGCCTGTGGCTGTAGACCTGGCCTGGGAAGCAGTTTAAGCTGGTTTGAGGCTGTATGAGCCTTGCAGAGTGAAAAACAGCTGTGACAGCTGTAAGCATTGTTCTGAGCACAGGCAGGAGATCTAAGGGGTTTTCAAGGTTATGAGATAGACCTCATCCCTCCCTGGGGCTACACTGGGAAGTAGCTCTGTGGTGGCACCTTGCTTTCCTTCCTAAGACACACTGTTGAGCCTTGGGGCCGGTTCCTTAATTCCTGAGAGTGCTGCTGCCTCAGACTGTACAGCAGTACT
The DNA here is from genome assembly GCA_013397515.1 of Upupa epops. Taxonomy (NCBI): domain Eukaryota; kingdom Metazoa; phylum Chordata; class Aves; order Bucerotiformes; family Upupidae; genus Upupa; species Upupa epops. The sequence continues at coordinate 34,331 of VZRI01001459.1, forward strand.
GACTGCGGGAGGGCCAGTTACCACAAACAAACAGATACCAGTCACGGGGTGTTCCCAGTTCCACACTCACCTTCAATGAAACATTCTTCCCAAATGTAACATCACCTGAAACCGTGAGATGATCCAGCTCCAGCATGTCTGGGATGCTTTCAAACCTTCGCAGGTAATCCTGAACCTTTAGGAAAGAGAAAAGGATAGATTCCATCACGGATTCAGACAAGTGCAGCAGCTTCCTGAAGCTCCTTTTCAGGTATTCTGCTGGAATCCACAACTGACACACGTATGGGTTCTAACAGCTCTTTGCTAAGAGCATAAGGGCAGAGGTGGATAAATTAAACCTCACTTTTGTTTATTGCTAAAGGCTGCCAAGAGAGATAAAGCCAAAGTTTCATTCTAGGAGTTTACCTTTGTGAAAGAACTACCCAGCTTGACAAGAGGCACTGTTGGAAATTCACGCTTCTCGCTCATTGTTAGTGACCCAGCGTTAAGGCTGTACAAATTGGACATCACAAGCAAGAGATCTGACGTGGTCTTAACAGGCAGGAAACGACTACGAGGTACGTTTATCCCCAGAGAGTTCTCAAAACTCTTAATAGCAGCACCAACTGCAGTCTCCAGCTGGATAACGTTCAAGCCTCCATCTAGAGTCTGGAAGACAGGAAAAAACAGCCATCCTGACATGAACACGAGCAGCAGGCAATGACACTAGAGGTGAGTGTCAAAGATCTGCAGGTACTGACAGCCTGGTGCCTTTTTGACAGCAGTAGTCCCTGTCCAGGTCCTAGAAATAAACAGTTTCCCTCCAACATCTTTCTAAGCCAATTACCTTTGGGTTAACGATGATCTCCATGTCGATAGCATTTTTCTCTTGCAGCCTTTTAATCGCAGACAGAGCAATCCACAAATTGTTGGTGTTGAAGATTTTAAACTTTGACACGGACTTGAACTCATCCACATGTGCTTTTGGGACCTGAGCTATCTCCACCAGACGCAGCTTGTTCTCATACTGTGTAAGCGTGCCACCCTGTGGGGGCCAAAGAAGAAGGGTCGAGTTCTGCTCAGGCAATGCCAGAGGAGCCCTCCCCTCAATCCCAGACAGATGCACTGTGGTGTTGGCATTGGAAGTTGAACCTCAGTGAAAACGCTTGCGTCAGCTGGCAAGTTACTAATTATAGGGTTTAAAATACAGTCAGACCTGTCAAATGATTATGTTTCAGCATTCTAAGACAGCTAATTCTTCTCAAGAAAGTTGTCAAGAAGCTTTTGCAGACAGTGCTGTTGTCATAAAAGTTGCTTTCAGCAGCAGTGGAGTATGCCAGGTGCCAGAGCAAAACTCTAGATCAAAATCTAATAGTCTTGATGTTCTAGGACTCAGTTGGAGCTTTCCAAATACCTACTGAATACAGAGACAAATGGCTTTCCTTCCCTCACATTTAAAAGAGCAGAGGCGAAGTACAGTTATGAGACATTACTGCATGCTTGAGGTTACTTATCTATGCCATGAACACCTGACAAGTTGCCAAAACTGGACTCTGTAAGGCTGAGTTGTGCAATGCACTTCTCAACAATCAGGGAACAACTCAAGCAGGTTCCAGTCAGCAGCAACAGAACAGCTGCATCTACTGGTACCACCTGAAACTTCTCCTCTGTGCAAGTGACAGTTTGGGGAAGGTCTGGGGAATGTGACGTGCACCCTGTGTCATCAGTCCAAGCTGTCCTTGCCCAGAACAGAGATCCAATTTGTTCTATGAATTACAGTTTCACAAACTCGCTGATTTTGTGCATCTCAAATTAGAGCACAGCTGATGTGTTACACAGTGCCCAAAATAGCTGCGAGAATCTTTAATGTATGTCTGAATCCATGTAGGCAGAACAGCCCAGGAGTTTTTCATCAGGCACAGACCTAACCCAACCAACCCCGCCTTTACCTTCACATCTGCCCTGGTTTTGTTTGTGACTTCCATGACAAATTCACAGCGTTTTCCATTGGGTGGGTTCATAAGGTGGTTAAGAATGTAAAGGTCCACGGTGGCACCCAAGTTATCGATATTGGATACAAAAATATACTCCTTCCCCTCTGCAATGAGGTTATCCAGCAGACCAGAGTTATAAAAGCTAGCATAGATATCTCCATGCCCTGGGGGGTACCAACACTCTGTGTTCTCTCCTGAGTAAGACACGTCCTTGGCTATTGGCAGCAGAGTTTCCTTGTTAATTCTTGGATACCTGGAGAAGTAATGGGAGTTTGTTAAATCCTCACCAACCCAGTGGCCAGCCCCCAGCACACCACTAATGATGTAGTTCTTAAAAACATTGTGTGTCCCCACAACTTCAATACATTGGCCTCGACTCTGCTTAACACTCATGTTTGTACCTTTTGAAGTTGAAACCCAAAAGAGGCTGAAGATGGAAACAGAAGACACTGTTTCTACCTCAGTGTCTCAAACTCAATCCCTACACCATGTGGATGCTGTGGTGCTTAGAGACATGGTTTAGTGGTGAGAGGCTGAAGGTTGGACTTAATGTTGAAGGTCTCTTCCAACCAAGAACAATCTGTCAATGTTACCTTTCACCACGAGCAGAGAAGATTCCTGATACCTGCTTTGGTTAAAAGTATATATCTTCACACGGCTGTGGCTGTACTTCTGCAGGATTTTCTTGGTGTCATCATCGGTGTTGAAGGAATTCATGAGAACAAGAGGAACATCAGTGTTGTAGGATTTGTTTAGATGCTGAGAGGGGAATAGAATGGTAAAGCTAATCATAATGTGCCAAACTGACAATTTCTGACATCTACAATTTGGAGATAAATTAGATAAACCAGACTGGAAACAGTAATTGCATGAGAGAAGAGAGAGATGCCCTTCATGCTGACAAAGGATAATAAATCAGGTGAAAAGTAATAAAGATAAGGTCACATTAATTAATGTATAACTAATCTGTGTTTCTGCATCAAAATTCAAAATTTGAAAAGCACACCATCGCAACACCATTATAAACACTCGACTGCTGCTGTTTACCAAAGACGTGTTTTCCCTCCAATTATGAAAGCCTGTCATTTCCATGTGGACAACAGAGAAAAATAATCAGGAAACGTGTCAGTGTTCCACCAAAAATAGGGTGTGCATTAAAAACAAAGTTTTAAAAGATACTGCAGTGAGTTCAAAGCTCTGTGCATCAGATCACCCGTGAGTGCTAGGGAACAGGGTGCTATCATTACCTCTTGTAGAGTTGGGACACTTCCTCAACAATCCATAGCACAGAGGGTTAGGCCTGTGTAAGCTGGATAGAAATGTGTGTCTGGTACCAAACTGTCTGACATCCATGGGAGATTCACCCAAAGAAACACTGCATGGAGGCAAAAACTGTTGGAGCTGCAGCAGCTGTGGAACAGACCCACCCATCTCCCACCCTAACCATCATCTGCTGCAAAAGAAGTATTCTGCATTAAGAACACCAGCTGAAGTGTCCTCCCTCAGCACCAACAGCTGGTCTTTCTTTTACTTTTTGTTCTTCAGAGGAATGTGATAGCAGATCACTTACAGCTTGAGCTTGAATTCAACAAGGAATTTGGAGCATTAAAAAGTATTTTTTTAATATTTTTTTAATATTTTAAAAATATTTTTTAAATAGTTTTTAAAAAGCCAAACTTAGAACTGTACCTAGAGGAGTGGGTAACCCTGGGGTTTGCTCACATTTCTGGACAAAACTATCAGTGCCCAGATGGTGCGCTCAGGTTAGATTTCATGTGCCAACATGTACCAGGTGGACAGAGCTGGATACTGGTGGCTCTGTCCCTTTCATGCGCACTCTTCCCAAAGCGGTTCTCCACTTTTCGCCACTAGCACTGGGACCAGACCACATTTCCCTTTTCCACCACTCACAGTGTCTCCTAAAGGGTCACACGGGAGCAGCTCAGTGTGTCTTGCTTCCTCTGATGGAGACAGAAAAGCCTATCAGATTACCTCAATCTGCTGAACTGTCAGGTCCAAGAAGGTGTTCTCATTCCGCACCCCAATAAGACTTTTCGGGCCTTTACAACCCATGCTTGTGCCCAAGCCACCATTGAGTTTCACAACCACCAGCTTGTTCAAGTCAGAAGCGATGTTATCAGGCAGTCCTCTAGCCTTTATCTTTTCATATGGCTGGATCTGTTAAAAAAACCCAAAACACTAACCAGTTATATGATTGATGACAGCAAACACATTACAATAATCTTACAGTACAAGCCACGTGATTTGTTACTACAACCACCTCTTCTTTTGAGAGGACATCTTCAAGACACCAGACACCATTGGCTTCACCCAGATGAAAAGGTGTCTCTGCTCTTTCAGAGAGAGGGAACTCACTTGATAGTGAAGAAAGGTAAGGAAGAAGAGTGGCCAGTTACACTGCTCATCACAACTGTCCTCTTGCCCTGCAGAAGAGGAGGACCTTATTCTTCACAGGAAGGTTCGTGTTGGAAAGGACCTCAGAGATTGTCTAGTTTCAAGCTCCTGCCATGGGCAGGGACACCTCTCCCCAGACTAGGTTTCCAAGTCCCATCCAATCTGGGCCTGAAAGCTACAGAGAGGCTTGTGAGTCCCAGAACTCCCTTCCTCAGCCAGGAGACACCTTAAGAACATGCAGGACAAAAAAACTTCTTATACCTGAACAGCTTAAGCTTACAAATTTATTATTTTCTCATAACACTTTGCTTTGAGGGTGTCAGAGGCAACATTCTCAGCAAGCGGTTGAGTCTTTGCCTGTTTTTATTCCAGTTCCTAATCCAACATAGTAATTAATCTCTCCAAACAGCGAGCCACAAAGCAGAAGAAAAGTTTCTAGTTGTTATCCTATTTGTCAGGATGTGTTGATCCAGCTCACATTAAACCACAGAAAATCTTTTACCCTGATGACGGCTGCATCCTACAGGTTTGCAAACAGACTGCATAGAGCTAGTGACAGCAAACTCAGGCTTGTAATAGCAGCCTGCCTTGTACTGGGCATCACTCATCCCCAGTGCAAAGCACCCAAGCCAAGGAAAGAAAGGTACTAACACACCAACCAACATTGTACCAGAACTTAGAGCAAAATCAAGTTACTCTTTACCCTACCCTTCTGGAGATTTTGAGTGTGAACCCCAGCATTTCAGTGCCATGTGTACTGTAGCAGCAGGGAAATTATTTTAGTTCTGATAAAGGGTGTGTAGGACCCACAGCTAGTTTCCAAAACCAAATGCATACAGTAGTTTTACAAATCATGTTTGCTTTGGGCGAGTCCAGCCAGGGTTCATACAGAAACTTACACTGCACTGGGATGACAGTCAGATATCTTACTGGGATCTGCAGGGACAGAGACAAGCCTGTGCAATGCTGGTGCTCCAGTATGCCACAAGCAGCTGATTAGAGTAATCCCTCACATTAGAAAAATTCTGCCTTACACAGGATGTGGAAATGGAAAGCTTGTGGTACATATTTAAAGATAAGATCACTCCCCATGGAGTAATCATGCTCAGGCAGTGGGAGGTAACACAGTCAGTCACTGCCATGACACAGGGGACACATGGGGCAACTTCCTTCCCAGGGACAGAACTGGGCAAAAAGCAGAATCAGACTGTTTCTCAACAACAAAAATTGTCTTCAAGTGAGACAGACACCTTGAAAAACATTTGTTCTTCTCACAAAGAAAGGAGATAATAAACACTGATGTTAACGTACCGAATTAAGGACATCAGAAGCTTAACGAACAATTCACTACCCGCAGTATCTACAAGGATTTGCTAACTCCCCATCCACCCTAAAGGTCAATATCAGTCCATATCATAGTGGAAGTAGATTTAAAATAATTAGGTTTTAGCTTTAGCTGGGTGGGATGTGAGTTATACCCACAGCGTTCAGACACCAACCCAACAGCCAAGAAAAAATTATTTTAACTTTCAAGCCTCCCTATGTTTCTCTTCCATCACTCACTACAACTCTCCAGAAAGGAGACAGTCTGCCAGTTCAGGCCAGGCTGCTGCAAGATTGCTTGCTTTTGGCTCAAAAGCCAATCACCATTTTATGCCTTCCCCACCACCTCAAACTAGCTTAGGTAGAGAGCTCAGGTAAAGCTCATGGTTCCATCCAGGCACTCCACTAAGAACTTATTTCACTGCACATCACATCAGCCACAACCCAACATTTGTAACTCAGCCTCACTAAACATCTCCCTTTCTTCTAACACAGGCACTTGAAGTGACGACTTGAAACAAAGCCCTGGACCTTGAAGGGTCTTTCATTCAGAAAAATAACAAAACGTCAAGAACTCAAATTCAAGCAGGATCCTCACAGCGGGGGGACTGCTGGAAGACAGTGCATCATCTCACACTTCCAGTCATGTGTGAGTGCTAATAGACAGAACTACCTCATCACCTACAAGCATACTCGTAAGCACAAGTGCTCCATAGGAACAAACATCAATTCATGCTCCAAGGCTTTGGAACAGTGGACTTGACACATCAGTGTGGATGGAGAGATCTTTCAGAAGCAGAACCGGGGCAGGAATGACACTACAGATGCATTACTCATCTGAGATACCTCAAAACCATAGACTGGGACTGCTCTGAGATGACATATCTAGCTACTTCTGGTTGTGCAAACAACACCACAGTAGTGATTTTTCAGAACAGTTTGCACAAGGTGATGTAGGGTGTTTGACCAACAAATTTCAGAAGCTCTTACTCCTACTGCAAGGAAGTTCACAGGAGTCTGTCAGAGGGAGACAAAATGAGCATCAGGCCTGTCACTGTGGGTAGACTGGGAAGGAATCCACCCATATCGGTCATTACGTACTCACACGACAACAAGGAAATATTTACTCAGCACCAACAGACCACTTTGACAGAAAGTACAAAGTGAATCCTTAAGACCCATTTCCAGAGTTGAAGATTAGAGAGAAATCTTGAGCAACATTCTTTTTCTTCATGATGTCATGCATTGATATGACAATCTGACAAGAATCCAAAGCCTCTTCCACATTGCTCTGGATCTTCTCACATCTGAGGAGGGGTTTTGCTTGCTGTTCTGAGGTTAACCTGATCACTGCAGTTCTCTCCGGGCAGGAATTTGCTATTGCTTCCAATTCAAACAGATCACTGGAATCAATGGGATTAAATTACACTTGCCATGGCCACATTCTTTACCTTCTCCTCCTTGTTAACAGCACTCTAAGCCTACTCTCTTCTCTGAAGGCTGCAACAGTAATGAGTCCTAACTATGCTAGATAGCACTGGAAGCTTTTGGACATAGCATCTGGAAGGAAAAAAACTAGTCAGAGCTTTACCAGCACAATGAGACACAGGTTCAGTATTCCATTATTGCTGTCTGGAACTTACAAGTTGCTTGCACACAGGTATTAATTGTTACATTTATAACACATGGAAATCCTGTTCCTGCACAGCACAGTCCTGTAGCATTGGGGAAAAGGCTCAAACATCTCCTGATCTAATGTGAAAGTCAAAAGTAGCTTATATAAAATAGAAAACTAGAAGTCAGAGCCTATAAATGCAATATGCTAATAATATTTCAGCTGTTAAAAACAAGCAAAGACCCAACCACATGCACTAGCACGTTTCTGGTTGCTTTGGTTATTTTATAGAGAGACATGCATGTATCTGTACATATATACTCTGTATCGTATACACGACCAGCTATTCTGAGCTCCACTAGGTATCAGCTGAAGATTGCCAGAACTGTCAGTGCATTGGAATGACAAAGCAGCAAACCAATTCTCCAAACCAATCAGAGGCAAATGAAATCCACTCTGGGGAAAGAGTAGTCATTGCTTTCTAGGTCACAGTCCATGTAGCGCAAGTTTCTCAAAAGCAGCAGAGCACCACCTCCAAACAAGGTCACCTGTAAAGTCCACTAAATCATTTGCAAGATCACCAGCTAACTTTCCAAAGTATCTGTGTGTGTACCAGCCTCTACGCTGTTCAAACAAGGCCAGAAGTATACTGTGAGGTTTCATAGCCCAAGAAAATTCCACTGGAACCGAACAGAAGCACTCAGAGCACATACAGACGTATACTTGTCCCAAAGAAAACAGTACACTGCAATCTTTATTCCAAAGTCCTTCTAAAATTATCACTCTTTATCACTTCTCAAAGCTCACACTACTTGTACCTATGCTAGAGTAATAATTCTGATTCTGTAAGAAATCAACTTTTATGTAGTAATTCTGCAAATCAATCCCCACCTCAGCAAAAAGTACTTTGGGAGAAGTTACACTGCAGGTCACTTAAAAAGTGTTTGAGGTATTATGTCCCCTATGTGACTGACATTAAAAAAGGAGATAGAGGCAGAGTAAGTACAGGCAGGGTTTGAGAAGGGTATGGAGACGCAACATTTATGGTCAGCAAAAGAAGGAACACAAGGCAGTCAAGTTTGCTCTTAGAACAGAACCCCTGTCAAATTAGGTAGTGAAAGTGCCATCCCAGTAAATCTAAACAAAGATTTATTATGAAGTGAAGAAGCATGGAAGGCAGTTGTTTGCGGTTATTTCCCCCAACTTTCTTCCATGACATTTACCAAGTGTGATTATTTGATCTGGAGCTCGTGCTAGGAAGCAAAATTTCATTTGAGATCACGGGTGCATCTCACCCGACTCAGACCGACCTCATTTTGCAAGATTCTGACTCTGGTCAAAAGTTGCACCATAGCTAAGGGGCATATCTGGCCATAAGAAAGAAGCAAGACTGCTTCTAATCTTGCCCTCTGTGACCATAAGCGTCCTCTATGCACGTAAGTTAGACCTTGTCCAAGTCCTTTTTCCACTGCTTGCCTTGCCTGGAAATCCTGGAAATCTATCAGCCTATTCCAGTGTCTTACCACAACCCTCCTGCTGGACCTCTGCTCCCCATGTCCTGTCCTGCAATTTTCATAGCACTTGAAAAGTTTTTCCACTGAAGGTGTGCAAACCTTTAAACATAGACAACAGCTCTCCCTCTCCACAAAAGAAGCCCATTCACTGGTATCAAATTACTGTAATTTAATCCAGGCCCAGGGAACAGTTTATTCCTTTCATTAATGCAACTACCTTTTTACATACTTAAAAAAGTCTCCCCACCCTTTAGAATCTCAACAGCTCTAAACACCCCCCTTTTCTTCAGCCTTCCTTGTAAGCCATGTTATCTAGGACTCAAATTTTTCACCTTAACCTCTTCACTAAAGGTCATTTTTTTTTTCCCCAGAAGAGGGAAGCATCACATGGTTTTAAAGTTAAAAGAAACCACACAACGTTGGAAAAACCCTAGACTTGCTCTGAAACAGCATCATTCTTCAATGCTTTAGAAAGCAGCACTACATCTGTTCTCAGAGAAACTGGGCAGCCTTGCCTTTCAGTTGTGAACAGAGCCTCGACTGAGTTGCCATAGACTAAGAGTAACCACAAATGCATGAGGACACACAAGTCCCACAATATGCCAAGATCACTACGTGGGGAAAACCAGGAATTGGTAGCACAAGTACACCATTAGTTCCATGGGAGTCAAGAGACAGCCAAGAGCTGCAGAAGGATCAATAAAATGAGGTTAGGTGTAAGAGGATGTATTTACTTTAGTAATAAAGAGCACTGAAAAACATTTTTAGTGCTTTTAAAGCAGCAGCTCAAGCGTCAGTTCATAATAACACAGATGACATCAGAAAATTCCGCTCAAAACCCCCCCACAATCTATGACTTATTAGAGACCCCTTGCTTTTACTGAGCTGCTGTAGACTACAGAAGTTGCTGAATGAGCTGTATAACCCAGCCCACTTGCCATATGTTCCTTTCAAACTATTTGGCAGAATGGGTTTGGGTTTCTAGAAAGGGTGTTGTCTGACACGTGCAACCTTCTTCTACAGGCAGAAGGGAAATGGGAACAAGGGTCCTACCTACTTCCCTTCTAAAAGGAGTTATCATTAACTACAAAGAATCTACCAAATAGTGAGAAGGCATCCATCCCATTTTGCTCCTGTGCTCAAAGAACAGCTAACAAAGTAACACCAGAGAACTTGATGCATATGTTAAGCAAGATCCGATGTTCAGGAACACATATGACACATGTTAATAAATAATTATTTTTCTGTTAGAACCCAGTAATGTGCTACAAGGTTTTACAAAACCATGGCAGGTACATCCCAGCTACTCTACAGGTAACTATGTTATCTTCAATGAGCGGCAAGGAGTAGTTCTGTTTCCTCACAGGCTGTCACTTCACTGACTTACTGAATCTTCTGGAGGTCTTTGTATCTTTCCCCAGTCCACAGATGGTCCCTTTTCTTGTAAGAATCTATGAAATAGCTTCTTAAATCCTTCCAGGTCCTTTTTGGTGTGCTACAAAGAGAAATGCACTAGTTAATGCTGGTATTTGATGCAGATGTTCATAAGAGTAATTTTATCAGCACTGCAGCAGACATGCTGAAATTAACTCAAATTCTTAAAAGGTATCAAGAGGTCATTTTTACTAAAAGCGTGGGTATCAAAGCAACCTGCACACCAAAAACAGAAGTCTGTAGCGTTGAAACCATAACCCGTCAGAATTTGGCCCAATCTGTAGGATAAGAGCTTTACCCTCCATTTCAGTAGTCCATTGAAGATTATGTAAAATAACTAAAGGTGATTAAACACTTAACAACTGTCATCCAGTTTGGATAGAGCCAAAAGTCTCCTACTGACATTGTAACCTAGCTATTCTTGCACACAGGATCAGAACATGTCCTAAAAATAAAGAAAGACTGCAGTATTCTGTGATTTGTCTCTCTGTATAATATTTGCCTCAGTTTCCTGCATCAACTACCTTCTCATGCTCTAAGTTGCACCCACGTTGCTCTCCTTACCTCTAGGTCATTTGAGGATGCAGTCGCGAGTATCTTATCAAGTTCTATTTTCATTGAATACTCCAGCTCTTGCCGAATGACTTCCTGAAACTGTGAAGTGCCAGCTTGAGACATTGCTTTGCTGAAATCTTAAATAAAAATTAAAACAAGTATTAGAGAAAAAAGCAACTTATTAATTTTTATTGAAGTCTAAATAAACTCATAACCTTGTCTTGTTTTAATACCCCAAGAACCTAAAGGTTTTGTTCTTAGTAACTTGGACAACAGACCTTAAATTGGTGCTACTGAACACAAACTCTTCTCTCAAAATTAAAGAGTCCCAAAAAATCAACAATCCATCCCAAAAGGCACACAAAAAACAACACAGCAGTGGTTCTCACTAAAGACCTAAAATTCTCTTATGTAGAAAACCATGATGAAGAGTACCCTCATGTCACACAGGCAAACAAAAACATACCTTTAATTGTTTATACTGTGTGCTTTTGCACGATCCTCACTTTCTTCCAGCAAATACATCCCTTGCTTGATCACGAGTATTTTCAATGCTACAACATGCTTTCAGTTCCTAAGCAACCCAGAAAATGAGTCTATCACTTCAGCATTTGGTTTGCTATTGAAAGTGATAAGCTATGTAAATGTGACAGAGTAAATACACCAATGTTCTGTACATTAAAGTCCACACCACACAGAGAAACAGGTGATGACAGGGTTTTATTTACAGCAGGACTTTATTTTCCAACAAGATGCATTTGAAAGCTAGTCCTCCAAAGACATTCTGTGTATGTTCTCTAAAGATCTCAGTTAATTTAATTTCTGTCTAATCCCTTGAGTAATCACTTATCTGTAACACACGGAGTGATGTACTGCTAAATATAGCTGTATTTTAGAAAGACCCTGAATACTAGTGCACAGAAAAGGGGCAGGAAGAAACTTTGCAGGAGTGATCCTGCCAGAAAATCCTGCTGGAGGAGGAACTTGCTTTTAAAGTTATTTAGAACAGGCATTAAAAGGCTGAGGGTGCCTAAGAAAGCCAGAGGCAGTTCATTTTTATACTATACTGGTTTTATTTTTTAAATATTTTTAAGCAATGTATTCCAGAGCCCCAGACTCAGTGGCAGTATCTAATCTTCGCTCTGAAGCCCATAGAAGCCATTTTCCTGACTGCACTGTTTTGCAGGTAGGGGAGGAAAAAAAATCCCAAGAACAAAAAAGACAGACAAGTGCTGCAGTGCACAGTCTGTGCATGGTGCAACACAAGGGGAAATGCTGTCTCAAGACGAACAGTACAATTAACAATAGGTGGTTTGGATATTTACTAATCAGATGCTTCCTTGAGTAGTAAGACCAGGTAATAAATTCTGTTGGGCACAATCCTGCCAGGTCAGATGTGCAAAAGCACAGGCAGCTCTTCATTAGGAAGCAACTCCTTCGACAGAAAAAAACAAGAGGAGTGCTATATCAGCTTAATATTTTCTCTCCAAACTGCAATGAGTAACTGTTTTTCCATTCATCCTCTCGGCATATTAAGTAGTTAAACACCATTCAAACTTCCAGACTTTCACAGGATGAAAGATGTTGTAACACATAACTTCTGTTCAGCAATGGCAGTGGCGATTTCTCACAACATTCATCAGCCTGTAAAATATCTGAACCTCCCAATGTGACGTAACCTTCCTCGGAAGAAACTCTGAAATAGGAAATACTGACAGATCATCATTTGTCCTGTTAAACCTGGAGAGGCTTCCAAAGGCAATCAGTTAGCACCTTGCCCAGGCTGCCATCAAAGTAGAAAACCTTGGTAGCTCCTTTTCAGCCAAAAACTTGTAGCTACCAGATAAAAGCATTTAGAGATTAAGAAAGAGAAAAAAGAAATCAAGAGGAATTAAGAGGGCACCACAGAAGTAAACACATGAAAATATCCTTGTTAGGGGCTTCTCTTTCATAATACTGAAGTTCTCCACAAATTGCTGATCACTAATTTCCTGACAGAGAAGCTAAGCAAACTCATTGTTTTTTCCAAATACCAAGTGTAAATTGCACAGACCAGTCAGCTGCGAGGGACATTTCTTACCAAACCCAGACCACCAAAGCTATTGGTGCTGTTGACACCTTTGCTGGCAACAAGGAATATTCAGGTTTGATGTTGCCCATTTAACAACTACTGCAACTACCTTGTTCCAACCAGGGTACAGTTGCCTGGGGAAAGTGTTAGTAGTGCTCTTAGCACTAGGAGTAGTTTGGACAAGAGAGGGGAAAGACCTGGCTGGAGTCCATGTGTTTGCCAGGTGCAGGAAAAGTATCTGCTCTGCATATGCAAGAATCTGAACGCTCTATTTAAGCAGCCAAAAGGAACAGCAACTCAAAGCTTTACTGCTTTTAAAAGCCTCTGCCTTGCAATGGCATGTTAACATTTAAAAGATGCCCCTCAGGATTTGGACTGGGTGGAGTTCTAGAGCACTCTAAAAGCTCCATAAAGCAAGACCTTGTTGCATCTGCTCCAAACAAACCAACTCAGTACTAGTTGTTTCTGTGCTCCCTCAGAGTTTCTGGAAGAAGCCCATAGTTATCCACCTCAAGGCTGATTTCCCTTTTCACCTGAACTGCAACAAGGAAGTCAAAGCAGCCAGAACAACCACATTCCTGAAAGCAGTTATTTACTACAAGCAAGTTAACATTTCCTAAAGGCTGTAATGAAAAGGAGTTTACTGTGCTTGGAAAAAACAAGAGATCGAAGGCAGAGGTGCTGGATAATTGCAGGAAGAAATTTCCAAGGGTACGTGCAGCCATAAACTCACAAATTTTTTTTTAAAAAGAAATCTCTCTTCCAAGATTCTGCACAACCAGAGCCTCAGATTTCAGCCTAAGCCCACCAGCATTCTTGAACACTCATCTCAAGGAAGAAAAGGGTGGGACACGATACAGGAAGAATCTCGAGAAAGGGTTTTAGGTGCAAGATTAGCACAAAAGTACATGACTAACAGCAGAGGGTTCAGGAGACACTGAGCATTGCAAAAGTGACCACTCAGGATATCTTAGTGTCTTCAGCAGAAAGTTGTCCTCAAGAAGCAGAGGAGAGCTCTTGAATCAAGTTTATTGTGGTGACAGACATGTGGAGAGTTTCCCCTCAAACCCTCCTGCTCCCCCTGTAATTTCTAGGGCACTTTTATGCTCAGAGATAACCTGGCCACTGCCCTCAGTGCAGAGCCAAGCATGTACTGGTTTATGATATAACTTTATTATAGATATGTGAAGGAAAAATGATAAGTAGGACCCAGCTAAGGAAAAAGGAGGTCTCCAAACATTATCTGAAACAACAGAAGGGACAGATGTCCTCAGAAAAAGTGCAGAGCAGCAGTGACCCCTTACTTAGGAGTAAGCATTTATTTCCTTTCTGCTCTCCCTCTCACATTTTAAAAGCAGAGAGTGAGTTAAGATTGATCACTTTCATTAATTCCCTCAGCGAGAAAACTGCTGCCTTGGCACTCAGTACAAAGTGTTTCCCAATACAGTGGGGAGTTGTGGGATAAGAAAAGCAAGACCTATCTTGTGAAAAACTGGGAGTCTTTTGGGCTTAGAGCTCTGAACCATGATTACTTCTGCACTGCAAGAAAACACACAAAGAGGTACTGCAGGAAAGTATTTCTGTGTCCTTGGAGCCAGACTACTCACATAAAAACCAAGAAGGGTGGCCAGCAGAGCTCAAAGCTGAATGTTAAATTTAAACACACTATCCTTGAAATCTGTACCGGGAGTACAGAGTGAATGCCTCAACTTCCATTGCCACTGAAACTTCAAGGCAATTTTTATCTCTAGGATTAAAACCCTCTTTAAATACCCCATGTGGCAATGTACAGCACTAATTTGCCTGATTTTTAGAGCAGAACATGCTCACTCAGACCTACCAATATTTCGTCTTACTACTAGAGGCAAAATTTGTCAACATAGGCTGGACTGAAGCATCCATGAAACGAAACCTTTACACTCCCTCTATCTCCTTAACAGATAGCACATTGTCCTGAGCTTATTTAGAAGTTTACAACTTGGGAAGCTGCTGCTCATGCCAAGAGTTGAGGTGAGATGCAGCTGGATTTCTCAGTCTAGCAGCTGATCCTTGGGCTAAAAATATCACCTGATGTTGGCAAAGCGTTTAAATACTGCTGGCCTGATTTCAAAAGTACTTAAATGGCACATACTTTTTTTTTAGAAAGGGTTTTAGTTAATTTCTGGTGATTTGTAAAAGCTGGTAGAGATCTTTACATGGGTTTCTTCAGCTTACAGCCTCACAAATAATATCACACACCCCCACCCCCCCGCAAGATGGCTACCTTCAACAGCAGGCTGATAAGCAAATTTCACTTAATCAACATACTTTTTGCAACATATTTCACAGCAAGGAAGGACTTTCCTTGATAACTTTCCAATCAACCTGGCTGTAACACTTCCCTCTGTGGCTGTCCATGCTTTGCCTAGGTGCTACAGGACCTTTGCAGGCAATTGATTCATTTACACAGCACAGACTGACATCCACTGGGTGACAGCGTTTCCCAAAGCCCAGGAAGGTCCCTGGTTGCATGCAGTACCCAAGTTCATACAGCAAAAGACCTTACCACCTTCCTCCTACAGACAACATTACATTTGTTGATAGGTCAGCACAGATTTATATTAAGAAAGCATACAGGCATTTATTTAATTACAAAAAGCACACAGGCACCATTTGGAATATGGGAAGCAAGGAAAAGAAACCAGCTACAGCAAAACATCACAGTCATTTTTCTTCCCAAAATGACCTCTTGTGGGCTGCTTCCCTGTTTCACAATAAAGGAATCTGAAACTCAGACCACGTACGCGCACACACACACACTCCCAAATGCACAAGAGCAAAGGAGAGTGCTGGCACTGATCAGGAAACACAGAAATACACTCGAGTCTCTGGAAAAAAAGTGAAGACACTTCTCAGCACTCTTCTTGCTCCAACTTTAAAAGACAGTGGAGTAGTGAGAGATGTGGCCTTTGCAAGAGACACCCCTGCTTCAGAGCATCAGCTGTAGGTGGAAGTAGCAATGCCAAGGGGAGTGAATCGATCGTTCACTGTATTCACTAGGCTGAATAAACCATCAGGTTCACTGTATCCACCGTTTCACTGCATCTACCGGGCTGAATAAACCGATCTGGGCAAGGAAAGAACGAGCAGAGGTGCCACTGCTAAATAATGAATCTCACAATCCATCCTAGACTGGTGGGGGTTGGAAGGGACCTCTGGAGACCACCCAATGTAACCCCTCAATGTAAGGCTCTAAGGAAGCCCCTCTGCTCATTACCAAACCGGGCTGCTGGAAAGAAGGGGGAAACAAAACAAACAAGCGCAAACATCTAGGTCCACACAGCAGAAGAGTCCAACAAATAAAGAATTACAAAAAATAATTACAAAGCGCAGCAGCTTACCTGTCGCAAAGGACGACATTTTTGCTCTTTAAAATACAACAAACCCTTTCCGCTCTTATAAATACCGGGGGCGGGGGCGGCGGTGTGTGGAGAGGAAAGGAGGCGGAAAAATCGGTTGGAGAGGAAGGAAAAAGGCGACCCCCGCCCCGCTGGGCTCTGTCCCAGCCCCCTCGTCCCTTCCCTTTGGCTTCCCCGGGCCAGCGGGAGGGAGGCGAACCCGGAGGAATTTAAATTTCATCAATGGAAGAGGCGGAACCCGCCGCGCCCCGG
>VZRI01001460.1:0-60056 GCA_013397515.1 Upupa epops
TTCATAATATCGAAGACATGAGATATTTGGAAAAATAAATAGCAGGATCTTCATTGTGATGAGGATCAACCTTGTACGTCAGAAACAGGCTTCAGCCAACTTTCTGGCTACTGGTTCATAACAACCTGATCTTTTTGCCAAAATTACTCAGAAGACTGCTGTCTTCCTTGCAGGGACCCTGGCCCAGGACCACCAGGTGTTACTGTGCCAGTGCAAGAAGGAGACCTACATTAATGAGTTCCTAGAACTGTTTTAATAACTCAACACATATCTCAGAAACTTAATGTATATGTATGATTATGTCTTTGTTTATGCATGAGAACATCCAATATAACCACAACAAACTCACGGTTTCATGCTCATGGCTTTGGAGCATGAGCTCCTGAGTGCCTACCAACAATAATAAATTATCTCATCAAAATTTCTACCCTTGATTCCTTTCCGCACTTCAGGGGTTTCAAACTAGAGAGAGGTAGATTTAATTGGATGTTAGGAAGAAGTTCTTCAGTATGAGAGTGGTTGAACACTGGAACAGGTTGCCCATGGAGGTAGTTGAGGCCCCATTCTTGGAGATATTCAAGGTGAGGCTTGACAATGCTTTGGGGAACCTAATATAGTTGAGGCTGTCTTTTCACTGCAGGAGGGTTGGACTAGATGATCTCTGGATGTTCATTCCAGCTCAGGCGATTCTATGATTCTATGAAAATCTCTGTCCAGCTTTCCTGTAAGCTGCCCTCAGGTTCTGGAAAGTTGCGGTGAGATCCCCTTGGAGCCTGCTCTCCTCTGGGCTGAACTGCTCCAGTTCATCCAGACTGCCTTCACAGGAGAGATGCTCTGGCTCTCTAACCTTCCTTGTGGCCCTCCTTGGACTTATTCCAACAGTTTCATGTCCTTATATTGGTGACTCTGGAACAGGACCTATGACTCCAAGGTCGCACAAGAGTGGAATAGAGATGGAGAGACATCTCCCTTGACCTGGTAGTGACACTTCTTTTGATAAACCCCAAGACACACTTGTTCTTCTGGGCTGCGTGCACACATTGCTGGCTCACATTGAGCTTCTCATCTACCAACACCCCAATACCTTCTTCCTGGGACTGCTCTCAATGCATTCGCTACCTAACATGTATTTGTTTATTGGATTACACAAACCCAGATGTAGGATCTTGCATTTCTACCTGTCAAAGTTCATGTGGTTGACATAGGCCAAGTTCTGAAGCCTGTCAAGGTCTCTTTGGATGGCCTCCCTTCCCTCCAGCATGTCAAACACACCATAGGTTTTTTATTAAAATTATATGATATACCTTCACTTAAAAGTTTGAAAAGATAAATTCAAATTAAATTGCACTGAAGTAGAAGAAACCTGATTGACTCTTACAGTATTTAAGGCATCTCCAAATATTAATTCCAGTCTAATATTTTTGGTTTATACAAAATGAAAAAAATACTGACACATACAACTTTTTGTTTGCTTTTTTTCTTGCTGGCCTGACATAGAATCATAGAATCATAGAATCATAGAACCATTGTGGATAGAAAGATGATCAAAAGATCATCTAGTTCAATCCCCCTGTCACAGCAGGACAACCTAGACCAAGTTGCACAGGAATACATCCAGGCTGGTCTTGAATGTCTCCAGAGAAGGAGACTCCACAACTCCCCCTAGGAAGCCTATTCCAATGCTCTGTCATCCTCACTGGGAAGAAGTTCCTTCTGATATTGATATGGAACCTCCTCTGTTCCAGCTTGCACCCATTGCCCCTTGTCCTATCACCAGATGACCTTGAGAAGAGCCTGGCTCCATCCTCCCGACACCCACCTCTCACATATTTATAAACAATAATGAGGTCCCACCTCAGCCTCCTCTTCTCCAAGCTCAAGAGACCCAGCTCCCTCAGCCTTTCCTCATAAGGGAGGTGTTCTACTTCCTTCACCACCTTTGTTGCTCTACACTGGACATCCTCCAGCAGTTCTGTGCCCTTCTTGAAGTGAGGGGCCCAAAACTGGACACAATACTCCATGAAATGGGCTGTCAATCATTAGCATGAGGCCACTAAAAAGAATTGTTTGGACTGTGTTTAAAGCCCATGAGACTAAGAGTACAGAATGTCTTGGAATACTTTGGGCCATGCTCCCAGTGAGTATTGCAGCACAGGCTAGCCATAAAGCAGACAACTGAGTGGGAGACAGGGCGAAGTGGAACATGTTCTTCTCGCTGTGATACTAAATACTAGCTTAAATATGTGAATATAAGTGTATGAATATAGCAATTTTAATGTAGTTAATAACTTCTATATGCATCCAGAAAATGTCTTTATGTCTTAATATAAAGAAAGTCTTCCAAAGATTGCTGAGTTGTGAGCTCTAGACACCACAGATCCATTGGTACTGTGTTTATTTGCATCCTTAATAATATGTACTATTTTCAGATTTGTACTTTTATTCCTATTTATTAGGAAAAAAAGAGGAAGGATTTGGTAAGTGGAGGAAAGTATAAAGCAAGAAACACTGAAACCTTTAGTGACACACGGTGGTGCTGTTGGATAAGAAAAATGCAGAGGTGCAACAGCCAGAATGAGAAAGATCGTTACGGGGAATTAAATAAAATTAAAAGTGCGACAGCTTCATTCACCTCTGTCATATCCAATAATTCTTTTCTTTTTTTGCCACAAAGATTTTAAAGCGGCCAGAATCCTAATTGCTGGTGGCTTGTATTCTTGATAACTTGCACAGGGGATACAGACCTTTAACAAGAAATTCATGCCTCTGAAGACTGATAGCTAATGAGGCTATTGTTCTCGTTTTTAAAATGTCCAAATGCGAGGTAGAAATTTGGTGATTTCACATCCTTACTGTCATCTTTCAGTGCAAATTTTATTATTCATCTTTTTAAACCTTTTATAATATAGGGTGAATGCCAAAATCATCAGATGATTCAATAGCATATTTTCTATTGCAAGGAATATTTCATTAAGCCAATAACCTTGTTTCCTAGATGTAAGTGGCACATGTTTGGAAAAAAAATGAGTATCTATTCAGATTTCTTTGGCTGATGTAACATCTTGACATTGAACTGCACATTCAGAACCCTGCTATCATCTAATTTACAATCCTTCTTCAGAAATGCTCTTTTTCTAAAAGGTGTTCAGTGCAGTAGCTATAAACAAAGTCTTCAATTTGGCAATCATCTCTGCTTGTTATAGTTCAAGCTAAAGGCATTAAAATTCCAGCAAAGCACCTTCAGATCTTTCAGTAGCTACTGAACTGTTCAGATGTCCATTTTAGAAAATACTGAATAGACTAATTATGCAGTGGCAGTTTTATAAAAGGGGGGTAAATGACATATTTGGGGTGTGAGGTTTTGTGCTGAAGTTCTTTTTAATTATAAAAGTAATTATTTTGTTAACTCTTTCATCAGGTTTTTGAACTTCTGGTTCTCCCTCTAGGATTACATTATAACACTTTATGTGAGGTCAGAAAAGGTGTCAGAGCTTTAGCAGGGATTTTCAATGACAAAACGAAAGTGTTAGAACTATACTTGGCTTCAAAGAAAGGGTCTCAGCAGTGGCACTCTTTGTCACACTGGTAGGCAGACACATCATTAGCATCTTTGACTTATAAGAATAGGAAGCCTGAGGGCATAAATTTTGCCACTTTACAGTTAAAAGATGAGGCACTCAGACTGTGCCTGTGGCCAACTGCTGTTTTCAATATAAGGGGCAGAATAAGCTTACAGTGTGTTTCCACCTTTCACCTTGGTGTCCTACGTGTAATTGTATTTCTTTTTTTGTTGTTGTTGTTTTTTGTTCCAATCCTGAGCGAGATCCTGATCATTTGAAATCCCATGGAGACCCTTGGCATTTGTAAAATGTAGAGTATGCTGTAAGCACATTTTTAAATGTGGAGTATGTTATTGGGACCTCTTGGGATGTGGTTCAAAGCCTTGCTGTGTTTGATTTCTTTTGGATGTATTTGATTTGTATTTTCTTAAAAGAAGCACCTTCAAAGGTAATGGATAACATGCTTCAAAGACAAAATGCACTTGTGATCTCACATAAACAGTGTGGTCTATTGGGTCAGCACTAGCCTGGGAAAACAAGACTGGAATTTCTCGGTGATTCCAACACCATTCATTTCCCTGTTGAATGGCCTGCAGCAAGCAGTTCCCTCACTGTGGTTTGGGTTTTGGGATTGCTTTTTTTTTTCCTATCTGTAAATATAATCTAATGATAAAAAGATGATGTAAAAGTTTGGCATGGTTACTACAATCAGAAGTTAGAGCTTTTCCACAATGCTAAAGATAAGTGAAGAGCACTTTTTAAAAGACGTGTGAATTCTGTATGTTCCTCTTTACATGCATTTGTCTTTAAGAATCCCAGTGTTCAGTCTCTCTCCTTTCTGTGTAAGTGAATATTTGCTAAGCATTTCTAAGCTATCTGTTGTATGTGAAACATCTTTTAAGGAGGCTAAAGAGAGCAGTCAGTCCAGATACAACGCAGAAATACATTTCTTACGGTACACATATTCTTTGTTCCTCATCCATTATTCAAACTGCTGTAGGAAAGGCTTGTTTGTGTGACATGAGACTAACAAAAAACCGTTGCAGTAGTCAGTTTTTTCAGATCTCAGCATCTAATCTTTTGTCACCTAAATCCGTGTGAGCTGTTTTCTTCCTACTGTGGTAAACAGTCTCCTTTTCATGCCAGTCTTTTAAACACTGCCATCATGGAGAATAGCTGCCTCTCTAGGGGATGTGTATACTACAGTTTGTACCTCCAGACCCAGAGTAAACATAAACATTTATGCTGTTATGTCAGTAATACAGCCTCCCTACTCCAGCTGAGTATTCCCCTGATTATGCAGCCCAGATTCACATTAGCCCTTTCAGCCACAGCACCACACTGGGAGCTAGCAAGATCGTGTTCAGCTGTTTTTAACTTAAAGGAACAGATTGTTAGAAACTAGCATGTCCTCAGCCTCCTTGATTTAGAGCCTGGGTAAGCCTCTCTGAAGCAAGAGTTTGGGGACTTCAATGAGATCAAATGGAGATGTGTTCTTGTCTAAACAGGAAATATTTAAAGCAGTATCACAGTCTGGCTTATCTACTTATCATCACTTTGTGGCTCTCTTGTTTCTAAAGTACATTTTCTTTTTGTTCTCTGTCTTGATGCAGCCAAAGCAACAGAAAAATGATCATGAAATGTTAGTTTTATTAGAAGATGGAGGGACAGGTTTCAGTGATGCTGTTCCCACAGCCAGAGCAAACTAGCCCCAAAGCTGCTGTAACCAGTCTGGCAAGTTCATTACAGTGCAGAGGTGATCCAAAACTAAAAGGCAACAGGGATTTTTCTCTCTCTTCTCATGCCTGAAGCTGGAAAAATCTGGCATTTCTTTAAGAAAACATAAATGACTGGTGTGGTTTCTAGCCAGAAGGGTTTTTTTTTTTACTTTGTGAATGAAAAGAGTTCAAATATATTTCCTTTTTATAGTTCAATGAAAAGAACACTTGAGATATTTTGGTTTCCATAATGGCTTCAGTTAAAAACTTAGTTCAAAACTGAATCGATAATCTAATTCCTTGCTGATGAGGAATTTTGCTGCTAATGTAAGCCAAAGGGGCATCACTAGTATCACAGTAAAAAGGCTGGAGAAGACCTTAAAGATCATCCAGTGCAACCTAAAACCAACCAAGTAAACCTAACATCTGACATCGAGATCATCATAGTGGCACAGCATCTGAAGTACTGCGTCCAATTCTGAGCCCCTCAGTTCAAGNACAAGGGGCAGTGGGTGCAAGCTGGAACACAGGAGGTTCCATATAAATATCAGAAGGAACTTCCTCCCAGTGAGGGTAATGGAGCATTGGAACAGGCTGCCCAGGGAAGTTGTGGAGTCTCCGTCTCTGGAGATGCTCAAGACCCACCTGGATCTGTTCCTGTGTGACTTGGTCTAAGTGATCCTACTGTGTCAGGGGGATTGGACTAGATGACCTTCCAATCAAGGTCCCTTCCAATCCCTAGTGATTCTGTGATTCTATGATTCTATGATCATGGTGCTCTGATTCAATACAGAGCATTATGCCTCCCATTCTAACTGGTTGATATACTAGCTGATATTCATATATCACCTACATTTACCAGTCTTAGGAAGTGATCTCACAGAAGAAGAAAAATTCTGATGTATCCATACTGTACCATTTTTATCCACACTCTAATTTTCATTCATACCCAGAACTAAAAATACTGTCTCTGTGTGCTCTTCAGCACTGTAATCTTCTGTAGCCCATCATGGTCCTAATTTTTTTTTTCCCATACTTGCCCCTGTTCCCTAACTTGTACTATTTGAGGGCTTAAACAACCACATCGTTGTCTTAACTGTTTCTGGGAGCTCATCTAATTAAGGACAAACATCCTTTTTTCTTTACTTCACTTTCTTCTTTTGCCAGGTGAATTTTCATTCATTCAGCTCCCCATAATGTTTCAATAAGTGATTACAGAAAACACAGTGCCAGTGCAGTGCAGTAGAGTGCACAGCTGGGGATGAAAAAGGCAACTGAGATCACAGCAGTCTCAATTTAGATTTGTTGCAATGATTATGGATACGCACCTTTCATTTCCTGAATTTAGGCTGCTGCTGAGAACAGTGATCCCTGGGGAACAGTTCAGGAACCTGTACAAAAATACTTCTAACCAGACAAGTTAATCATGCGGTTATATGAACCTCTGTGTTGGCAGTTAGATGGTGACAGAAGCTGGAGGCAAGCAACTGAGAGAACAAGGTATACTTCTTTAGTGACAGAACCAGTTTATTTCATCCTAAACCAGTATTGGCACTTGGCAAGTTTTAATTAAAGTTGTTTCAATTAAAAGAACAATAACAAAATTCCGCTTCATGTTTTAGCTAGTTTAAACAGAACACGGCTTTTGTGTTCTTTGAAATCGTGCATGTTTACACACTACTTAAAATTTCATCCTGTCCATCTTTCACAACCTTCCTTCTTCAGTCTTTCTTCTTTGTCTTTTCAACTCCTCTAGATCCACAGAATGCCAGAAATGATGTGTAAGGACATAGGCTGTATTTCTATGCTGTTATTATCTGGATGTTATTATGGTCTGATGTTATTATCAAGATTTCAGGTCTATTGGTATTCAGTTCAGAGAGAACCAATTCTGATTCTCTCTTTATTAGTTGCTATTGAATGGTATTCTAACTTGGATGCAACATCACGCAAGAAAGTGGTGATGGCACACAGTGCAAATTAAATGCCTGTAGAATTCCATATCAGATAGGTATATTTCTGTATGCTGCATAAGCTTCTAGTAGACTTTCAAACTCCGAAGGATACAATTCCACCCTTAAAGTATCACCATAAAAAGATGGTCTATTGTTTCTTAAAAGATTATACACCACTAAAAATACTGCTTTGTGTGAATTATCCATAGGACATTACAATAATGTGATTGTAAACAATATTTATTCTACTTCCTTCAGGCTGAACTTCAAAACAAAATATAACTGATCAAATGATGTATTGTGAATAAACCAAACATGGGACATTTTCCTTAGGTAAATTTATTGGCTTTTGTTTTAATTTTCTTGGTTACTATAATGGAAGACAATATTAGTAATTTGTAAGGTATTTAATCACAACATTTTACCAATTATGTAACCATAACATTGAATTTATCAGAACTGAATCACTGATATGTACTCTGTTTACAAACACTTAACGAATGTTAAAAAAAGGAAATAAGCTATTTAATATGAACCCTGTTGCTGACACTAAGTCAATACTCTCTTTCCATTTGAAAATTCGCATTTTGTAATGAAATGGATTAATGTAATGTCACAGTAAATGTGAACTTTCCAGAAATGAAGAAGTTGCAATTAGGGCACCTGCAGCAGACAGTGAACTTTACTATATTCTACAAGTCCTAACTATATACTTCTATATCAGACTGTGTATTCACTGATGTAGCTTTTAGTTTTAGTTACTTTCTAATTCTTTTTGTCTATTATTTGGCTGTTTATGGTTTAATTAAATTATCTTATTGAGTAGTGTGCAATGATCTTCTAATACAATGCTCCTCTTATTTTTTTTGCAATTGAATTCATTTGTTGTTTTTATTTAGTTGCCCAAAACTCCTATAGTATCTTCCAATTTCACTAGCATTCTTTAGTGAAAAAACCCATCAAGCAGTATAAAAGCAGAAGTACATCTTTTACCACAGTGTCATCAGCAGCATTTTAGTCGCTGTCACAGGTCCCTAGGCTAACTTCATCAGTCAATGTATTGGTAAGATTTCCTGTTAAACAGAGAATAATTCATGCATCAATATTTCACAGATCTCGTGCATAATTTGTTGTGAAAATTAAATGCACCTTTTGTGCAAAAACCCAATAAAAATATCTTTATAACATGTAATATCTGCATCTTGGCTTTAGAGATGAAGGAGCTGGAGTGAATAATCTCTGGTGGAATATGAGTGTAAGGATGTATGTGTGTAAACCAGCCTCTACTCCTTTCAATTGGCAGCAACAGGTTTGACTTCTTCCTCCATATGTCACTTTTGAGGCAAAATAATCAGTTGCTATTTTAAGAATGGCTTTGTAGATGTGCACACCAGAGATCACTGGAGCCCTGGCACTGAGATGCTTGCAAGCAGCTTGTCAGTGATAAAAACAGAGGATTTTCTACTATAAACTGGAAAATTATAATTGGTCAGTAAAGGCTCAGTTCAGAATATTAGTAGCAACACTGAAGAATTTTTGTTGGAACAAACCCCTAGATCTCAGCTACTCCACCGCCTGCTCAAAGCTCATTTCTGAGTTAGATCAATTTGCCTAGAGCCCTCCACAGCCTCTCAGCACAGCTGGACACGGATCCCAGCTGTTTACTCAGAAACACAGGGTCATGCTGAGGTAAAAGTGACTTGTTAGCAGGTGTCTGGAAAAGTCCCTCAAGGGGTCTTTCGGTTTTCAAATATGTACGCATAATCCTATAATCTTTGTGCGCATAGAGAATACATTGCAACCTTGGAGATGCTCCAAACTCCACAGTTTATGTTAATGTGTGCTGGAAGCCTTGGACAGGTTCAGTCATCTAGTGTTCTGCATCTATCTGTTCTCATGACATCAAGACTAGAGTTAACTCTCAATACATTTCTTTTTTCAGTTTGTTGGGTTTTGTTTTATAGCCATTTCTCCAGCTACATCCATAAGCACCTTATGGAGGGCATTTGTGCACACATACACAGAAAGGTCTTTTCTAGCACTCTTTGCAGCTTCAGACTGGGAAAGCTGAGGAAGAACATTTAGGCTGAAGACAGCACTACCCTAGAGACAGATGAATCAACCAGGAAAAGATGCTGGTATTTTGCATCACTACTGTCATTATGCTGAGTCCACCATCTTCAAGACGTTTGTTCATGGCCTTCCTTTCCAGTTCCCATGATAATGCCTTGTTTCTGTTTTTTCATAGAATCATAAAATCATCAGGGATCGAAGGAACCATGAAAGATCACCCAGTCCAACCCCCCTGCCACAGCAGGATCACCCAGACCAAGCCCAGGCAGGTTTCAAACATCCCCAGAGAAGGAGATTCCACAAAACCCTCGGGCAGCCCCCCACCCTGGTGTCCTGTCACCCTCACTGGGAAGAAGTTACAGAATCACAGAATCAGGATTGTTCTGCCACTGGTTATTAGAGCTTCTTTTCTGTTAAGTAGGGAACACAGCATGAGTCTACCTTGCCCTCAAGATGTTCTGCTGAGCAGAAGACTTCATGGGGTCATTAGTTTCCCTGTCAGGGTTCATAACCCTGATGAGTCTGTTGCATGCTTCTCTCTCTCTTGCCATGCTCCAAGGGTGTCCTTATGCATGAGTCTATAGTCACAGGGAATATTTTGGACCTTGCTGGACTTCAAAGTGTAGTTCACTTGGAATTACCTTTTCCAGAACATACACATATAGGTATATTTGCTATACTCGCTACACACGTCTTCATTTTCTTCTGATCAATTTGTTTAGGTTTTCTGTTTCTTGTGAAAAATGCTAAGCTTGTGCCTTTTTCTTTTATACAGCAAGCAATCTCACCTAGCTGTTTTATACACTGTGTAAATATTTTCTTCTTAATTTGCACCTGCTTTAAGAAAATAGTAATTTAAATATGCATTTCTCTGACCTCTATCGAAGTATCTGAGTTACATATGCAAAAAATATTGAATTCTGGGCAACAACATCTGAGCAAATAATTTGAAATAAACGCCTTACTTAATTAATCTTTTCCATTTCCAAAATATCTATAAGCAAGTCATTATTTCCTCACATTAATTCAGCATTCAGATTTGCTCTACAGTTTTCCATTTGATTGACTGAAAGCGTACGTGAGAGCAACCCGAAGTACCCGTACATGGTTCAGTATTCAACTTTGCTGGCAATTAAAGGGCTATTTCTGATCTCTGCCTGTTCTATAGCACTGTTATCAGAGATCGTTTTCTGGCCTGTATACCACAGTATCTGATGACCTTCCAATTTTATACATACTTACTCTTACAGCTTCTGAACTTCAGAATTCTTCCTTTTTTTTTTCCATTTTATAGCTAAGGAGCACCTATATCAAAAGCTGGGTTTTTAAAAAGTGATGCTTAGGCACAGATCCACTACAACTGTGAAGCAGCAGCTCATCTATTGCCAGCTTATTTCCTGGAAAATTCAACAGTCACTAAATGTTTTGGCTCTCTCTATGATATAAAGAAGCCAAGAGCCAAGTGCCTAAGGAATGGATTTTCAGAAACCCATAGGCTAAACAAATCTATGTCAGTTAGATGTGAGACAAATCCATACAGAAGGCCATAAATAAAAGCTGTGACTTACAATACTTCCATTCCAGTCATCCAGAAAACAATTGATCCAACAAGCTTAGGTCTGAGGAGCTAACGCTATTGAAAAAATGAGGACACATCTCTAGTGCTAGAAAAACATAAAATACCCACCTCACCCGTGGGGATCAGTGGCAAGTGACCAGCTGTTTCAGAAAGGCAATACTTTCTGTTTTTCAAAAGGACACCAGAGCCCTACAGACACCAATAGGCCTCAATATCCCTGATAAGTTTTACCCATGGTGTCTCTTCTGTGACCCTAGGGTCAATGCAGCCATGAGTCAGGCACCCAGACCATACAGGTGGAATGTTTGGTTTTACAAACTATTATATGTTCATAGCTCGAGAGCTGTGAAGAGAGGAAGAGAAGAAACATGTTTTATTCTGTTACAGTTTTAACTTCATTTTTGGAGATGCAGTTAATGGTGCAAATTTGTTCTCTTTATGCTTAGTAAGACCTGACAAGTGCAAGACAGAAAGACTCCTTTTGTGTTCACATCTCCATCTTGATGGACTAAAGCTCGCACATGTCTAGATGTTATTAAAGAACTGCCTTGTTTATATTCATATTGGTAATTCCATATTCTTTCAAATAAACCTCTATGGCACTCACTATCAACAAAGCTGGAGACCTTAGAACTATTCAATAAAGAAATCAAAAATAATTTAATTTCAGCAAAGTTAGGGACGAACTGATGACTCAGTAGACAAATTGCTGCAACTCCAAATAAAATATCCTATGAATAAACCACAATCTTTCAGATTCCTCCAAATCAATAGGCGTCATATTTCTTAGTCAAATGTTGACTCTCAAGAATATAATTCATTGCAAAAATTGCTTTTGAAACAACCTTTGACATACACAGGAATGAAAATGTGATAAATATTTCAATATCAAATATAAGCTTGTACAATTATTTGGAAACATGAGCCTAACTCCTCATATGAGATTCCAATGAATTCCCCGGTAAAATATTTTCCAGAGCATGTGAAAGAAGTAAAAAGACTTAAATAAATCATAACGTTTTGGATAACTGCTGTAAAAATGTTACACTTCAAGCACTTTATCTGCCTGTGGTGATTTTATCTTATGATTCTAAATTTGTACTTCAGAGAGCTTATTGTCTTACAACTGACTCATTTTTCTTTCCTGAAAATATTTAGATACTTCCTAGATTAGATTCCCCAAAGTTATCTATTGTTCTTGTCCTGTTGTTCAAGAAAAGAAAAGACTATACGAAGTCACTGTAATGAATCAGCTGAAGATTCCCTGTTGCAATATAATTTCATGGGTGTCCTGAATCTTGTAATGTGAAGTTTACACTGTGAATGCTTTTTCCCCAGTAAATCTGAAGAAAGAAGTGGAACCTGGCTTTGTTACAAGTAAGTTTTCCAACTCAGGTTCCCGTGCAGAACATTTCCCTTTTCACTTATATTTCATTTTTTGACTTGGTACCTGAACACAGAGCTGATTTTTGTATTGTTCCCTCACAAAACCATTTTTCATATGCATCATAAAGGAAAACTGAACATAATGATCCTCAAGATTTTATTATTTTATTAATAGGATTAATTATTCTAGATGGATATTTTCTTTTCATATCCTGATTTCTTGGGTAGTGGACTCCGTATTTTGCTACCTCAGAAACATAGTGTAAAATAACTAGTTTAAGGTAATACTCAAGTTATTGTAGTGCCTTATTCTAGTTAATAATTTTTACAGATCTGAAGGTTTTTCAGTTGTATTGGACAGTAACTGCTAATTATGAAAACAAAATCTTTCTTTAAAAATGAGTATTTTTAAAAATCCTATAATTGCCTGCTCTAGTGATGTGGAATGTAAATTAATGGTTTTGGAGCAGGTTAGATGGCTAAACACTACCTTAATTACTTAGTGATATTTAAAGTTCTCTGGTACTTCTCATATTCAGGACCTTCACCTAAGGGAGACAAATAGTCCCAAACTTATGATAGACTTATATAAGGTGTGTGGTGCCCTTGGCTGGCACCTTAAGGCTAGGTGAGATACTTCCTTTCAAAAGGTGATTTAAGTACCTGAATTTGCCTTCTCCATTATCTCACAAAGCCTTTCAGAATATTTAGATCATGTGTCATATGAATCTCCTATACTATTAGAATCGAAACTCATGCACTTGAACCTTGANCTCCTATCTCACAAAGTCTTTAAAAATTTTTAAATCATGTGTCATATGAATCTGAAACTCATGCACTTGAACCTTGATTAAAAAAGAAAATCACCTGAAAGATGCATGTGGGCCCAGATTTCCTTGTTGCTTTATTCTTCATGTAAGAAGTTGTAGGATTCACAGCTCTAATCAAGATAAAGCTTGATATTTTTCATTATTAGAACATTGACTATTATCTTTGTGCTGCAATCCTGTGTGTGACATAACCTATGTTTAGATGCTGAGTGTTTCACATAATAATGGGAATTTTTTGAAGTATTGTGTAAGTCATGGAGATGTTTCAATTTCTCTAGGAGACACAGAGACATACACAAATTGCTGCTGATTGGAATTATCCTTATTCCTCCACTGAGAAGAACAGGTTCCACACAGACTTAGATTGTAGAAGTGATGATGAAGACAGACATGCAATGGCACATGAGGAAAGCTGACAACGGAGAGTTTGCTACAGGAACAGGTGAAATTCAACTAGTATTTTCTCATCAATTTCCCTGGCCATTAGGAATAACTGTCATCTTTCCACTCTGCATTCATGTCAATATTCATCCCATTATTGAGCTACAGGCTTGTCAGGCAGGTAGAATGTGGGATACAATTATTTTTCTTTCTGCTTGAAGGACTTTATTTAATCTGTTAACAGGCTTTGGAGCATCTTGAGATTTAAATGCATACTCTTAGCTAAGATCTGCACCTTAGCACAAAATGTTGTAGTGTTTGGGGTAGGCAGGACTGAAAGCCCATGGTATGTGGAGAGATCCTTATAACACAAATAAGAGCTTTTAGGATCTGCTGTAATGAAGAGGCCTGGAGGATGAAAGGCTGAAACAAGTGGGATGAGTGTACCACCTACTTCTCAGCCTTCCACTTGAGTCCTTATCTTGCAACATCCATTGTAGTGCTGGAGTGCTAATAAAAAAAGAGTAACCCAGCATGGAAGGGATGATCATTTACTGAATGTGTGTGTTGCCCTTCAAAGAAACCAAGTTACTTGAATACTTTGCTCTAGCTAGGTGAAAAAACCCTCATGTACTGCGTTTCAGTAGCAATTGCTGTGGTACAAGTCTTCCAAGAGGATCCTGCAACACAGCAGGAAAGTGCATTTGACAGTATGATTTAGAAGTGTATTCTTCCCCAATCCCCTGACCAGCTCTTTGTTCAGATAAAAAAGGAATTTTTATTCTCACTGATAATTCTGACACAGCTTGGGGCTGCAAAATTGTCAGATATTGTAGGCTTGCTCTGTATCTCTTGATACATGGTATATTTTATAAAGATTCACATGACTATCTGATGCTCTCTGTTTTCATGAACTGAAAGGCTATTATTGCTCTTGCTACGAGTCTGATTCCATTTTCTAAAGCAGCAGCAAATAAAACAACATAAAACAAAATCATAAAAAAGACAAAAAATGTCAGTTTATCAGATTTGGAATCAGCAAAAAATACACAACGTGATAATTTTTTAAAAATTTTTGATTTGTAAGTCAGTGTTACTACTTACACTTGATGGATGTTTTGGGTTAACCTCTGTGGGCAGTTCAGCACCACAGGAGGAAAATTTAATAAGTGGAGGGCAAGTGGGAAAAGAAGACAGTAGGAGAAAACCTAAAACAAGTGATACGCCACCACCTGCAGATAGACTGATGATCAGTCATTTCCCAGGCAAAAGTTCATTCTCCTTCTCAAGATCCCCTCTTTTCCCTTTTATTGCTAAGCACACAGTACAGATATCTCTCTGGTTTGTTCTGCTCATCTTCCTAGTTGTGTCTTCCCCCAAGGGAAGGATTGTACACCCCCCAAGATATTCACTGAGAGAATAGCAAGATGAAGAAACAACTTTGACACTGTGCAAATACTTGTCAGAAAAAGGTAGAACATCAGCATGTTGTCAGGACTGTTTTGGTCACAAATCCGAAACACAGAACTGTATGAGATACTACTGAAAAAAAAAATACCATATCCTAGCAAGGCCAGTACACTGGCATATTTTTCATGGCAAGTGGATTTGCCACACAGTCACTAGGAATTTCTTTTTCTTTTGCTTTCTGTTTAAATCTGTGTACCTGACTTTCTTAGGCTTAGGGGTTTTTTAACTTTCGGATAAACTACTGAGGCTTAAGTGTTAAAGTAAAACTTGATGCAGCTAAAGGAACCTTAAATTACACTTCCATAGAAACCTATATAGTCTCACAAACAACTATTTTTCTTCTGTAGTGGGAGATGAATCACTTAGGATTAAGAGATCCTAAAACTGGGGAACATAGCTTTCTCTGTATTCTTAATGTAGAAAAAGAAGAGATGGCAATAGCCCAAGCAGTTATGTAGCATATCCACATAAGATTCCTGACATTTCATATGTTTACTTAGTCATTTTAATTGCAAATTATAAATTTGCATACCTCTTAAAGTACTATGAATTAATTTTTCCTCTTCACATTAATTAGAGTTTGGGACTTCTGTCTGGTATCCTTTTCTGGTACACCTTCATAAAGCATTAGTGTACAGTATTCCTGAACTATACTGCATATTCTTTGATACTACACTAGTCCTGCAAAGATTTCCCAGAAGCAACCTCTGTAATCTGTTTCTGGAACCATCAGAGTGTCTACATGTTACTCTCAGGCTGGCATAATGAGCTAAAAATTATAGTTATTTCTAACTATACGTGTTCTGGAGTCTAGTAATACCAAAGATTCAGTTTCTAACTCCTCTTCAGTCAGTATATTGTATAAGAGCCTTTACTTTTGTTAAAGTGAAGCAGGCACACAAAGCAAAGACTCAAACTATATTTATCTTCTGTGCTAGGCCAGCAACCATGGATGATCATTATAGTCTTATTTTGTGGAGAAAAAGAAAGAGAGATTTATTACAGAATGTTGTGATTTAAGCCTACACAGTTGGCCACAAAGAACCATGCAGATACTCACTCACTCCTACCCACTCCAGTGGGATGGGAAGGAGAACACACAACAAAAGGCTCCGAGTTCAGACAAAAGACAGGGAGAGCTAACTCACCAATTTCTATCAAATCACAGAATCACTGTGGCTGCAAAGAACCTCCAGGATCAAGTCCTGTCCTCATCCCAACATCTTCCTAATCCCTAGACCATGGCCTCAAGCGCTCTATTTGCTCGTATTTTAAACACCTCCAGGGATGGTGACTCCTGGGCAGCCAGTTCCAGTGCCCAACCACTCTCTCAGGAAAGAACTTCTTCTTAAGATCCAATCTAAACCTCCCCTGACACACAACTTGAGGTGATTTCCTCTAGTCCTATCATTAGTAATTTAGGAGAAGAGACCAGCATCAGCCTTGCTACAACCTCCTTTGAGGTAGTTGTAGAGAGCAATAAATTCTCCTCTCAGCCTCTTCTTCTCTAGACTAAATTTGCTCAGCTGATCCTCATAGGGCATGTTTTCCCGACTTGTCACCAGCCTCATTGCTCTTCTCTGGATCCACTCTAGCACTTCAATGTCCTTCTTACCCTGTGGCAACCAAAACTGGACACAGTAATCAAGGTGCGGTTTCACAAGTACAGAGTACAGGGGCACCATCACCATCCTTCTGCGAGTTACACCATTCCTGATCCAGGCCAGGATTCTGTTGGTCTTCTTGGGCACCTGGAAACATTGCTGGCTCCTGTTCAGCCGGCTGTCAATCAACACCCTCAGGTCATTATTTGCCAGGCATCTCTCCAGCCACACTTCCACAAGCCTGTAGCACTGCTGGGGGTTGTTGTGACTGAAGTGCATGACCCAATACTTGGCTTTGTTAAATCTCATCCCATTTGCCTCAGCCCATCGCTCCAGCCTGTCCAAATCCTGCTGAGCTTTTGCTCCTGTAATGTTCTTTCTAAATGACCTAACTAAATCCCTATACTCTTCTTGAGTAGATTGACCCTTCTTTCAAAGGTGATAGACTGTCTCTTTCTCTCCTCTTTCTCTCTTTCAGCAGAAGCTCCTTGTTCAGCAAGGCTGGGTGTTTTCCCTTTCCGTTTGTCTTGTGATATATAGGGACAGCCTGCTCGTGTGCCTTTAAGAGCTCCTTCTTGAAGAAAATAAAGCCTGCCTGGATCACCTTGTCATCCAAACTGTACTCCAAGGGACTTTGTCAACCAGTGTTCTAAACAGGTTGAAATCTACCCTTTGGAAGTCCATGTGAATAAGTTTCCTGTCCCCTCTCTTCACTTGCGAACATTTCATGGTCACAAAGCCCGAGACAACTTCTGACCACCACATCATCCACCAGTCCTTCCCTTGTAAACAACAAATCCAGCAAGGTCCTTCCTCTGGTGGGTTTGCTTACTAGCCGAGTCAGGAAGTTATTTTTCACACATTCCAGGAACCCCCAAGACTGTTTCCACTATATTGTATTTCCAGCAAATGTCTGGTAAGTTGAGGTCCCCCACAAGATCAAGGGCTTGTGATTTTGTTAGTTGTCTCTAGAACAAATCAATTAATGCCTCATCAAGTCCAGGTGGTCTATAACAGACTCCAAAGAGGATATGCACCTCATTGGTCTTCTTCAACTTTACCCATAAACATTCCACTGCACCATCACACTTACATGCAGTCAAAACACTAATATAGACAGTCGCCCCACCAACCTTTGTATCTGGCCTATTCCTTTTGTAGACCTTATAGCCATTCATTTCAGCACTCCACTCATGAGAGCCATCTCACCACGTTGCCTTAACGGTATCTACATCATAGCTGTTGTGATGTACAGTGGCTTCCAGCTCCTCCTGTTTGTTGTTATGCTCATGTGCAAAAGGCAGACATGACTTGGAGAAACGAAATCAACTGAATTTAAACAAAGCTACTATCAATTCAACAATTGAATCAGAGTAGAACAGTTGTTAGCAGATCTTAAATACACTTTCCTCACTACCCTCCATCCTTCTTGTGCCCAGCTCTGCTTACTCTCCACTCTGAGCACCATAGAGAGGCTGGGTTGAGGTCAGTCTCAGTATGGTCCATATTGTTTCTGCCACTCTCTCCTCCACAGGAGGAAAACTCCTCACAGTCCTTCCCTGCATCAACATGGCATTCTTCTCATGGGAGACAGTCCTCCAGGACCTTCTCTGAATAGTGTGGGTTCCTTCTATGGGCTACAATCCTGGACTGCTCCGGAGGAGTACTCCCTCAGAGTTGTGGATTTCTTCAGGAGCAGTCCTCTGCTCCAGTGTGGGGTTCCCCCACAGGGTGCAAATGGGATTCTGTCCTACCACTGACCTCTAAGGACTGCAATGGCTCAGCCTGCTACCTCATCAGGGACTGAAGGAGAATGACTGCTCCAGCATGCCTATTCCACTCCTGTCTCACTGTCCAGGGTATGAACATGCTTGTTTCACTCATTTCCCAAACAAAAGCATACCCGNCCCCACAGGTTGCAAATGGGATTCTGTCCTACCACTGACCTCTAAGGACTGCAATGGCTCAGCCTGCTACCTCATCAGGGACTGAAGGAGAATGACTGCTCCAGCATGCCTATTCCACTCCTGTCTCACTGTCCAGGGTATGAACATGCTTGTTTCACTCATTTCCCAAACAAAAGCATACCCGAAANGAATAGTCTTCTTCCTCCTTCTTATGCACCTAAATGCTGATATTTCTATTTCTATTTCTACTTTCTTCATATCTCAGCTTTGCATGCTTTTTGTCTCCTGTAGCAGTATGCAACAACTCTATAAAAATAATAAAAACAGTTAAAAAACAGTAGACCATATTTTTGTTGAAATAATTTGCCTTTACATTTGTGAATTAAAATACAAGAGACTAAGAGATTAATTTAACTATTAATTCTCTATTTTTTTAAACCTACATTCCCCAACTGTTACCACTTCTGATCACAAGTGTTAGGTCCTTGGAGCACAGTAGTGAAATAATAAAGCTTGCTTTTGTTTAGCTGTCCTGGTTACTCTAACCCACGTTACTGCTGGCAGCAGGTTTATTTAATCCAGTTCCTACATGTAAACCACGCTGGATCATTTTTGCTGTATAATGCTTAATGTGCAAAGACATATCCAAAAAGGGCAGGAGAGCAGAGCGTAGGGAGAAGTCATGTCTTCCTTCCAGGTTGCATTAATTCCATCTGTTCATTCTTCACAGTGCATTGGCCTGATTTTTTTTCTTTAAACAAGTTTTATCAGTCTCTGCTCTGTGGGTTTCTGTAGTCTCTTTTGATTTACTGCAATGTCAGTGAGAAAAGGATAAGGTTACACAGCTCTCATGAGGCATCTAGTCAAAAGATGTAATAATAAAGACAAATTGTTGCATTGTTTTATGGCTGTTACTGTGTCACCAGACAAAGGCTCTGAGTCAACTCAGCTAGCACTATTGTGAGAGGAAGAAAACCTCTCTATCTTGATCCAGCTTTATTTGAAAAGGAAATAAAATTGCTGCATAAATCTCCCATTGCCAAACACAGAACTGCAGGAACAGAATCTGCAAATATCTTGTCACGGTTCACTTAGAAATCACTGTGAGTAACCGTATTTACGTTCTCCAGAAGATGTCAGCCAAGACACTGCTAAATGTGCATTTCAGAAGTCTGTAGTAAGAACAAAGTCAGAATGAACTATGACTTAAATCTCCCTTCACTCTCAAAATACCTTGACCTATTTCAATAATATTACTTCCAAATATATATCCACCACGAGCAAAGAACACAGTTTTCAGTTCTGTTGCTCTGTAAAACACATTTATTTGCAGTAATGCATTAATGAGTCATCATTTATTTATATCCACAGGAGATGGATCGTCTGAAAAAGCACAAAGAGAGATATTTGGGGAAAAAGACAATTCATGCTGAAGTTATTGCAGCCTTAATGAAAAAAATACTGCTGGCAGTTTACTGCCTGTGCAACTTAAATACAGAATTATGCTACTGTGGCATTGAAACAAGTAACCTACAAATATCTAGCAGTGTTTTATGGTACCAGGCATTCTAATTAGACTGGGAAATCACCTTAAGACAGAAAACAGATCTTTTCACATCTGAGCAAAAAGCAAGGCAAGAAAAACGGAGATGGGAATGGGAAGGAGAAACAGTGTCACATCCCAATTGATCAGAAGGGAAAGGGAGTGATTCAGTTTTGTGGCTTTGCTTGGGTCGAATCAAAAAGTCTTACACCATAGGTCTGTATAAAAGACACGTCTACTAAAGTTAGTAGGTGCCATCCTCAGAGTAGAGTATGGAAAACAGAAAAGAGAAAAAGCAGATAAGAGGTTAGATCACCACACTCCAGATTGCAGTGGTGTCTGGCATGCTGTGACCACCCTCTCAGTCCTCCCTTTTTGACAGCTCCACAAATTCTTGGTGTCTTCAGCCATCTTCTTATTCAGTTTCTCAGCATAGCTGGCTCCATGGATATGGGAAGGTGGTGATAAGTCATTGGACTGTCTTTGCTTCCTCAGTTTTGCAAATTTTCAATCCCAGGCAGACCTTTTGTCAGTTTCTTGGCACGATCACAGACTAACAGAGGTTAAGACTACCCAGCACTGTTGATATTTTCCTTTGTATGCCCTCCAGCCAGGGGCATTTTCTTCGTGAGGGACTTTTTTCTCAGGGATTTACACAAAACAGCAGTGAGTGAGTTCTTCATTGTATGTCTGAGAAACAGCAGCCCATCTCACTCCCACCACATAAGCATACTTCTGCAGATAAAACAGCAGTGTCTCAGGGCCTGCTTGTCCTATTCTCACCACAGAAGAAATATCCCTTTGCCAGATGTAGGGCCTTTCTCATTCCCCTTCTCAGAAGTCATCTTTTATTTGC
Source organism: Upupa epops (assembly GCA_013397515.1). Lineage (NCBI taxonomy): Eukaryota > Metazoa > Chordata > Aves > Bucerotiformes > Upupidae > Upupa > Upupa epops. Next base: position 20,863 of record VZRI01001460.1, read on the forward strand.
TTAAAATTGTTTGAGCTATCTCACGTGTTGTTAATCAGAGTCTGACAGGAAGGTTAAATGGAACAAGCAAGGGAAAAGGGGGAATTAAAGGACTGTGGGGAAAAAAGGGAGGGAGGGGGGAGGAAAGATGGGGTAGTGGGTATGAAACATGGAACTGCAAGACAAAGATGACCATGGATGGGATGTGCTCTCAGGAATCTTAATTTCAGTGAATATTAGAGAGAAACATAATTATTTAACAAATGATAAGCATTAGAAAGTAAGTGTATGAAGAAAAAAAGATTGAGTGTTAGGGGGAAACTCAAACAGCAATTATGAAATTAAAATACCAGACGAAAAGGAAAACCAGAATTAAGATTCTCTGCGGAGGCTCTCCAGAGAGCAAGGACACCGGACCATGAAACGTACAGTGGAGTACAGGTGATTAACTGAGAGCCAGTAAATAAGCACAAATGAGCCATCGTGAGATGGCTAAAATCACATGGAGGAAAGACTATCCTATTGATCTCAGACTCTCTTAGCTCATGTGTGAAGAGTCTGGGTTATTGATTTACAAGTTCCAGTCTTGGCAAAGAACAAAATTAACATCTAAATCTCTGCTTTTTAGGACTACCATTAATAGCCTACCACAAAATATTATCACACAAAAATGAAGAGCTACATCTATGCTACTAAACAAGTGCCAAAGACCCATTCCCTTGTTCTGATGGTTAAGCTGTATTTACAGTATTAAACTCTCTAACTTCCAAAAAATTGCACTTCAGAGCTAGTTCGAATACTGTAAGCTAGCTTAAAACTCTTTGAGAAACTAACACTTGACCCAGATCAAACTTCTGTCAAGGATTATTTTCACTGTTTAACCATACTGACAAATGTATTCCCCAGCACTGTTTACTTCCCCAGTACAGATATATCCACTTTGTTAAATAATTAATTACAGTCAAACAGTGAGAATAATCTTACTGGCTAAAACCTATTGAATATATATGTATATATAGTTATTACATACATGTACATGCTCCACTACAGCACACCTAAGATGTCTACATACATATATTCATACTCATATCCATACATGTATGTTGAACAGCCCGTGTGGTTAATAGTTTGCTATAAATTAAAACATGAAACAATCAGTGTTGTATAATTGTCCAAAGCTATTGCTGCATGTCTTTTTAAGCATGCTGCATGGTATGATAACATGCAAACAGCTTTCTTGTATTATTTTCTGTGAGACAACCAGGCATTCCACAAGAGCAAATCCTAACAAAGCTGGAAAAGACAGACTCTAGAGAAATAATTATCAGGGATTATAGACCCACTTGGCACGTTGTGGGCAGAAAGTGAAATTTAAACTTCTGGAACCCTCATGCTGAGAATGGATTTGCTCTAGGGCACCAGCTAATGTTTATTAATTATGAATAATTAATATGTATTAAAATCCAGTTTGCCTTAAACCTTTATGTATCTTTCAATTGTATTGATAAAATAGAGAATGTAGTAATAGGCAACTTGGAAGGAAGATAAATAAAACATCCTTTTTACTTTTTCACAAAAGGACTGTGTACTCTATGTTGAGATAATCACTTACTGGTTCTGAAAAATCACCAGAACTTTCTTTTTCATTCAATGTATCATTTGTTTCATTTTATTGCTTATGAATTACACAATTCTATGAGATTTTTTGCAGTATTCATTTAGCCTCAAGAAAAGAAAAATCAGTTTCTGATTCTAGATAAATTTTTCCCATACTGTACATTGCTAATATCTGAATTATTAGGAGTGTTAGAGGTTGCAGCTCTTACTGCATTCAAAACTAATCAAAATATTTTGAGTGCAAGAAAAATAAAACTATCAGGAGAATCAGTCTCATATAGAGTGCTAATTGCTCATAAAATAACACAAACATCATGAGCAATACAAATGCTATAGGCTAGCTCCATTAGATTAATGAGCCAATGGCTCCAACTCTGATGCCTCTTCTAATTATGCATGATTCACCATTTCTTTCAAAAGAAAGACATCTAATTAATTAGTTACAAAATGTCATCTATAGGTCATTGATGGCAAGGAAGATCACCACTCGCTCGGTTTAGTCTTCAGGCAAAGTTATTACTCCTCTGGGATTACCAGCAAATGTCATTACTGAATCACAAATTGCTCCTGCAGTAGGAAGATTATAGAAGAGACAGGGAAAAAAATAACCATGAATCCTCTCCTTTCCACTTTCACTCATATACAGAATTATCTATCCGACCTTAAGTAGGTAAATACAATACTCCTGAGATGCCACAAATTAGAGACTCTTCTAATCACATGAAATAAAAGGATGTTACAAAGTCCACAGTGTTTCATAAAGCTCTTAAGTAGTGACGCTAACTGCTGAAATACCCTGGTAAAAAAATTGCTTCAAAGTTCTCCAATTTCAGCCTGATGAACTCTCACTTTCAACTCCCAAACTACAGCTGGAGAATTACAGTTTCCACTTCTTTTCCAAAATATGAAACTATGGCATCCTCTGAAACATTTGTAAGTCTTTGGTTTGATTTAGGACCTGATCCAAATTACGATGATTTTAAGAATCTTGACTGGAAAAATGAATATCTGTTTAGTGAATTCTTCATGATGCAACTGTCAGTCTATTAGATTTACCTTTGACTTACAGAAAAGTCACAAAAATTGAGTTATTTAAGACGGATAACATGTGATACCAAAAACTAAACCTGGTTTATTCCAGCTGTTCTGTCTATAAATACAAAGAAATGCTATCACTGGTAACTTGCATGGAGATAAAAAACACTGTCAGGTACTATCTCACTTTGATTTATTTTCCTTTTTCCAAATACAAAAGCTTAGATTCTCAATAGAGCAGTGACAGACAATCTTCAGGCCTTTAAAAGCAATGAAGTTGTCAAGTTGGCTGGAATACAAAATTTACATTCAGCATCATAGTGTGAAGTATTAAGATGCACTTTCATTTTAAACTTTGAGGGAAAGTTAAAGCATTTAAGCATTATAATGCATTCCTTTTGCAAAGTAAGTGCTTGGTTTATCCTGCCAAGGGATTCAGTTTGGATTAAGCCTTTTTTTTTTTCCCCTTCATCACTCAGTTATACCACATTTCATAGGCTTTGGAGCAATGAATTTGAAAAGAAACTCTGATAGTATCCTCTGGCAAGAATGATAAAATTGATATGCTGTAGCAAAATATTTTAATTTTATGGGACAAGAATTTTCTGACAAAAAACCAGTTTAATTAGAAAAGGGTGAAACATTTACATTATTTCTTAACCATTATCACCCCAAAGAGAGTACTAATTTACTTTATGGTTTACATTTAATTGCGTGTATACAGGAACAGAATAGTCCGGGGGACAACTTTACAGGGCCTTCTAGCTTCAAAACTCAGTAACACTCAGAGTGCAGTAAATTTTACTCATGTGCTTTGGCCACTTTGGATTCCACTGCCATTTGCCTGTTTACTCCAAACTTCAGTTCTGTTCTACCTCATAGAAAGCTAATACAAAGACCATATAACCACAGATGTCTTGCCAAACCAAGCAAAACCTAACCACTCTACCTGACTATGATGATTTGTGTGCATCAGGGAATTCTCACTGATGGGTACTATGGACATCCCATGGCAAAGCGAGAACAAAGCCATTTCAGAGGAAGACATGGAAGTCAGCAGTTCCAGCATTTAAAAATTATAGAACAATTTACTAGTTTCTCTTAGGTCTTGATCAGTAAGGTGCTTTCTCTTAGTGGTAGAAGGAAATTTTGGGGGAATGCAAAAGGACTGATTGTCATCTAAATTTACCCTTGAACAAATGCAACAGACATTAGAAACTGAGTTCTGTATCATTACATTGCTCATGGATTGATAATGAGTTTGACACTAAATTCAAACAGAGATTTTGGACTGTCCTGGATATAGTCTCAGTGGCATCTAAAGCACCATTTATATGCTTTATCGAGTACAGAGTCTGAACATCCCAGATATTTGTCCAATAATTTTCTGCTGTGTCACTGGGCAATTTGGGCAAGACATTTGTAAATACTTAGTAGAAACTTCACCGGAGATGCAGAAATAGACACATAGAATCATTTTCTACATAGAAATTAGGAGGTCTCTTGTAAATAGTTTCAGGTATTCAATGGCATTAGATCATTCTTGCTTTAGNTATACTAAATATATATATATATATAAAAAAATATATATGTATACACGCATACATAGATATATATGGCATAATATATCATACTACATCATATATCATACTATATTGTACCGTATTGTATGCACAGTATCATATTGCATTTTATCACAGTATATCATAGAATCATAGAATTATTTGGGATCAGAAGGGACATCGAAATGTCATCTAGTCCANACTGTCAGTCTATTAGATTTACCTTTGACTTACAGAAAAGTCACAAAAATTGAGTTATTTAAGACAGATAACATATGATACCAAAAACTAAACCTGGTTTATTCCAGCTGTTCTGTCTATAAATACAAAGAAATGCTATCACTGGTAACTTGCATGGAGATAAAAAACACTGTCAGGTACTATCTCACTTTGATTTATTTTCCTTTTTCCAAATACAAAAGCTTAGATTCTCAATAGAGCAGTGACAGACAATCTTCAGGCCTTTAAAAGCAATGAAGTTGTCAAGTTGGCTGGAATACAAAATTTACATTCAGCATCATAGTGTGAAGTATTAAGATGCACTTTCATTTTAAACTTTGAGGGAAAGTTAAAGCATTTAAGCATTATAATGCATTCCTTTTGCAAAGTAAGTGCTTGGTTTATCCTGCCAAGGGATTCAGTTTGGATTAAGCCTTTTTTTTTTTCCCCTTCATCACTCAGTTATACCACATTTCATAGGCTTTGGAGCAATGAATTTGAAAAGAAACTCTGATAGTATCCTCTGGCAAGAATGATAAAATTGATATGCTGTAGCAAAATATTTTAATTTTATGGGACAAGAATTTTCTGACAAAAAACCAGTTTAATTAGAAAAGGGTGAAACAGTTACATTATTTCTTAACCATTATCACCCCAAAGAGAGTCCTAATTTACTTTATGGTTTACATTTACTTGTGTGTATACAGGAACAGAATAGTCCAGGGGACAACTTCACAGGGCCTTCTAGCTTCAAAACTCAGTAACGCTCAGAGTGCAGTAAATTTTACTCAAGTGCTTTGGCCACTTTGGATTCCACTGCCATTTGCCTGTTTACTCCAAACTTCAGTTCTGTTCTACCTCATAGAAAGCTAATACAAAGACCATATAACCACAGATGTCTTGCCAAACCAAGCAAAACCTAACCACTCTACCTGACTATGATGATTTGTGTGCATCAGGGAATTCTCACTGATGGGTACTATGGACATCCCATGGCAAAGCGAGAACAAAGCCATTTCAGAGGAAGACATGGAAGTCAGCAGTTCCAGCATTTAAAAATTATAGAACAATTTACTAGTTTCTCTTAGGTCTTGATCAGTAAGGTGCTTTCTCTTAGTGGTAGAAGGAAATTTTGGGGGAATGCAAAAGGACTGATTGTCATCTAAATTTACCCTTGAACAAATGCAACAGACATTAGAAACTGAGTTCTGTATCATTACATTGCTCATGGATTGATAATGAGTTTGACACTAAATTCAAACAGAGATTTTGGACTGTCCTGGATATAGTCTCAGTGGCATCTAAAGCACCATTTATATGCTTTATCGAGTACAGAGTCTGAACATCCCAGATATTTGTCCAATAATTTTCTGCTGTGTCACTGGGCAATTTGGGCAAGACATTTGTAAATACTTAGTAGAAACTTCACCGGAGATGCAGAAATAGACACATAGAATCATTTTCTACATAGAAATTAGGAGGTCTCTTGTAAATAGTTTCAGGTATTCAATGGCATTAGATCATTCTTGCTTTAGAGCACTTACAGATGACCAGAAGGCATCAGAATTTGACAGAACAGAGGTTTGGCATATCACTCATTCCGGTTGCACATACCATTGCAAAGATGCTTGTCATCATACAGACCGCTAATATAAAATTACATTCCTCACATAGGTGTCACCCTGTGTGAAGATTCTTCTGTTTTAATGAATATATTGTCTATTACTATCTGTATCACAAACCACCCTTGCATCCCATTCTATTTTCACACATAAGTCTCTTTTCCTTGTATCTTAAGACATTTTTACTACCTGATTCAGATTAGCTGTTTGAGATTCAAAGTTCAACTAATAGGAGATACCACAGTACCCACTCCATATCTGTGTGCCATGAAGTATAAACTTTCCAGTTTAGTCATAGCCCAGGTATATATATATATATATATGTGTATATATGGATGAAGTGCTGAGTGGCATGATCTAGATGTCAGATGTTTAAGTTTACTTGGTTGGTTTTACGTTGGACTGAATGATCTTTAAGGTCTTTTCCAGCATCATCATTACTGTGATACTGTGATATATACTAAATATATATATATATATAAAAAAATATATATGTATACACGCATACATAGATATATATGGCATAATATATCATACTACATCATATATCATACTATATTGTACCGTATTGTATGCACAGTATCATATTGCATTTTATCACAGTATATCATAGAATCATAGAATTATTTGGGATCAGAAGGGACATCGAAATGTCATCTAGTCCAATCTGCCTGCCACAGCAGGATCACCCAGATCACACAGGAACATATCCAGACGGGCCTATACTATATTACATATCATTTCATACTATATTGTACCATATCACATCATACTGTATTATATTGTACCATGTCATATGATAGTGTACCATATTGCATTATGTTACTTTATGTGGTATCACATTGTATTGTATCATAGTATGTTGTACCATATATCATATCATGCCATCATATTGTATTGTTCAGTACCATATTGTCTTTACTGTGGGGTAAGACAAGGCAAAGAAGCTCAGCAACCTGCTGCACCACATAGATATATGCAATTCTATGGGATTGGATTGAATCCACCTAAGAGTTCTGAAAGAGCAGTTGGTGGTACTGACCAAGACACTTTACACCCTTTAATGCAGTCCTGGCTGACTGTGTAGATTGGAGATGAACTGCTGTGACACCCATCTACAGGATGGAAGAACTTGATGACCTTAAAAGTCTTTTCCAGCCTCAATACTTCTGTGAAGAAGGTCTGGAAAGAGGGCACGGTTAACTATAGGCCTGTCAGTCTGACTTTTGTGCTGGAAAAGCTAATAGAGTGGATCACCCTGAGTACCACTACACAGTACATGTAGGACAAAGAGGTAATTAGGTTTATGAAAGGCAGATCCTGCTTCATAAACCTCAGATTCTTATACCACAAAGTCATCTGCCTACTGGACGTGGAAAAGGCTGTAGATGTTATCTATCTTGACTTTAGCAAAGCTTTTAGCATTTTCCTACAGATTTCTTCTACAGAAACTGACTGGCTGTGGCTTGGACGTGTATACACTTTGCTGAGTAAAAATCTGTCTGGATGTTTGGACACAAAGAGTAGTGGTGAATGGAGTTAAATCCAATTAGTGACTAGTTATGACTGGTGTTCCTGAGGGCTCAATAGTGAGGCCAGTCCTATTTAACACCTTCACCAATAATCTGGATGAGAGGTTCAAGTGAACGTTTAGTCAGTTTGCAGATGGTACCAAGTTGAGTGGAATGTTTTATCTTCATGAGAATAGGGAGATACTGAAGAGGGATCTAGACAGACAGACTTGATCAGTGGGCCAAGGCCAGTTGTATGAGTTTCAATAAAGCTGAATGCTAGGTTCTGCACTTTGGCCACAACAACCCCCAGCAATGTTAAAGCCTTGGGGAGGAGTGGTTTGAAAGCTGCCCAGCAGAGAGAGACCTGGAGGTGCAGATTGCCAGCTGGCTGAATATGATTAAGCCTTGTGCCCAGGCGAGGAAGAAGGCATCCTGGCATGCATTTTGGATAGCGTGGCCAGTAGGATGAAGGAGCTGCATAAGTTCTATGAGGAGTGGCCAAGGGAACTTGGATTATTTAGCCTGAAGCTTGAGAAAGTTTTATTGCTTTCTACAACTACCTTAAAGGCTGTTGTAAAGAGGTGGGGGTTGGTCTTTTCAACCAAGTGACAAGTGGTAGGAGAGAGGAAGTAGTCTTGAATTTCACCAGGAAAAGTTTAGACTGCATATTATTAAGGATTTCTTTACTGAAATGTTTATCAGACATTGGAATTGGTTGCCCAGGGCTGTGGTAGAGTTATCGTCTCTGGAAGAACTTAAGAGTGATGTACATCCGATGCTTAGGGATATGGTTTATTCATAGATTGGTCACTGTTGGAGTAATGGTTGGACTGGATATCTTCAAGGCCTCTTCCAACCTAGCCCATTCTCTAATTTTGTAATTATGTAAATCTCTGTAAAAGTAAAATTAATTTATGAACATAAAAGCTTTGTTACCTTGAATTTGAACATTAAAAAGTCCTGATCTACTAACATCATGTAAAAAAAAAAGTTAATTTGTCAGGTGTTTTAAACATTTGCAGTTGGATCTTGCAAATTTGCATCTAATCGTTCCGATATGAAAGTATATAAGAAAGTAGAGGTAAACTGTTCTAAGCAGGCAGCAACCCCATAATTACCATGCAATTATTAATGTATATAATAGTAAATTGTCTGTGTTTTCTCACAATGCATAGCAACAATTTTTATTGCAGATAATCAAGAACAGAGATTTCAGTTTAATGGCTGCTTCATGCGGATAATTTTTTTCCTGAATTCATTATGGTGATTCAACTGTTTTGCACCCAGGAGTGTATATTGGAAATGCTGTTCTTTAACTAGAACTTTCTGATATTCCATGGTTACTTCTATCAGCAGGGAAAAATGATAGAAATGAAAGAAAAAGACAGTACATTAAAAGCTTGGAATCACAGACTGGAATTTTCTGCTTCATGATAAGACAGCTAGAGAATTTTCATTATCCTATTAAAGAGCCAAAGAAACAGTTTGCCAACATGCATACTGACTTCAGCAGGATATCAAAGGCTTGTAAATCAGTTTAGCATCTGGCCTTTGAAAATTTAATCAGAGATTTACAAGTGTTGGTAAATTAGGGTCTGATCTTGCTGACCTTTAAGTCAATGAGACGTTTTGTTATTGAATTAGTTGGAAGCAGAACTAGGACCTTTGAATTTCAAGGTATCATACATAACCACATGTTGCAAAAAAAATCACAGCAATTCTCCATATACTTTAAAACTGACAGTTTTCTTGATAAATTACCAGGCAATGCTTTTTTTTGGAGCTGCAACCTCATTTGCACTCTGTAATGAACCTAAAAACAAGTAAGAGAGACAAAAACTTCAGTATCAAAGTGTCTTGATAAAGGAGCTTAGGATTGAAGGAGACCACATCTGAAAGTGATCTGGGAATTATCACAGGTAGACACCAAGCAAGGAATGAGAAAATAAAACCAAAGCATATGGATTGACCACCTTTTTCTACAATCTCGCTTTCCACTTTTTCACATTACTGTCAGCTTCATAAAATCTCTTTTTCTCTTATGAAGCACCTGTTATAATAGATTCCAGCAGCTCCCTTGGTTGTGGCACCTAGTAAAAGCATTATTCTGCTATTACTTTTATGAAGGCAGGATTGCAGGTGGTAAATAATGCAGTGTTTACTGCTCTTTGCAGTTTTACATGTCAACACTGAAACCATCAACACGAAGCATCTTCTTTTGAGGCACTCCATATTTCATAGAATCATAGAATCATAACCAGGGATCAGAAGGGACCTTGAAAGATCATCCAGTCCAATCCCCTTGCCACAGCAGGATCACCCAGGCCAGGTCCTCGCGGGTTTCAAATGTCTCCGGAGAAGGAGACTCCACAACCCCCCCAGGAAGCCCCCTCCAGTGTCCCATCACCCTCACTGGGAAGAAGTTATAGAATCACAGAGTTGGTCAGGGTTGGAAGGGATCACAGGATCATCCAGTTCCAACCCCTCTGCCATGGGTAGGGACACTCTACCCTAGATCAGGCTGGCCAGAGCCTCATCCAGCCCAGCCTTAAACATCTCCCGGGATGGGGACCCCAACCACCTACCTGGGCAGCCCATTCCAGGCTCTCACCACTCTCATGGTAAAGAACTTCCTCCTCACATCACGTCTAAATCTACCCATCTCCAGCTTTGCTCTGTTTCTCCTAGTCCTGGCCATTAAGGCAATTGCTGGAGCAGTCTTCTTTGCTGAACTGAAGTTGCAGAGTACTGTGATTCCTCATCTGAGGCATCAGATGTTTTGTCTGAAATATGGCTCAGCTCAGAAGACTTAGAATATAATCTCTCCACAGTAAAGGGAACAGGGATATTCATAGATGTAATTTACAAGGCATTTTGTGTGTCCAGGCTTATGGTAGGTGTCAATGTTGCAACACACCCTTTAACTAGCTCTTTTAACTGTCTCTACAAAGGCAAATAAAGGGGACATTGGGCTGAAGGTTAATTAGATCGGCTCATTGCAAGCAGCCAAAGACAGAACAAATCAGTTTTGACTCTCTGACTTTTGTTGAAGCTTCAAGCAGGGATAGTTTCCCTCCTCCCCTGCAAGTCAGTTGTTCTTCTGTAATCTGAAGTAAAAGAGCTAGTTGTAGACAGCAGTTGAGACACTGCTAATTCTTTTGACATTTCCTTAAAATGGAGTATTTTTATAGAAGCCAAATCAATTGAAGCCCAAGTGACTCAACTGTAGAAACTACTTGATTTTTCATAATCTTTCAGATGATTGCACAGACAAAACTCTGAGTTTAAAAGAAAGGAGTCAGAAACTATCTTGGATTTGTTTAGAATTGTACACAATGTGTTAGCAAAAGCAATCAATATCTAATTACTAGTCTATCTCTGAGACCACGGTTCTCTCTATTCTAATGTTTTGCAAAGAGATAGACCACTAGCTGCATGACTTGATGCATTTGTTTTGACAGCTCTGCTTCAAACATGACAGTGAACGTCATACTCCAAGAATAACCTACTTTTCCAAAACCAAGCTACAGTAAAAGTAAAGTTGCAAAGTTATGATTAAATGCTCAGCATAACTAAAATGAGAAAATTGCTTTTACTCTGTGGTAAAACTGTTCATTTCAAACCAGCTGCTACTCAGAGCCCATAATTGTTTTTTACTCACTCCAAGGTAGAGTACTCCACTGAAATCTGTGTGGCGGAGTAGGGCACTTTGTCCTATGCACGAAATAAGCACACAGTTATAACACTTCATATGTTATGTAACATTTGGGCACAGCATACACACAACCTTTAGTGGCCTTTTTTTCCAACCAGTGCTGTTGCAACTCTAGCAGGTCAGCCCCTGCCTTGTACTGATACAGAATGTTTGTTTCTGCTTGTGCCTGCACTTTGAAAGAACATAAACAAGGTTGTCAGGAACATTGATTTCTGAAAGATGCAGTGGTCAGATTTTCGTTTCAGGAAGTAAAACACTTGAGGGTTCTGTCCTGGATTGATCAACCAGAATGTGGTGGTTTGTTGTGTACCATTTGCTCAACAACACCTTCATACAGTGATAGACAAAGAGAGTCGAACTAGGCTTGGTGTATGAGGGACAAATATAATTAAAACCAAAATTGAACTTGCTTTTGCTGCTAGCTTCAAGTTCTCAGAGGAATGTAATGATGAGCCTTGGACCTCGAGATGGGGCTTTTCTTGTTGCTTTTTAAATTAAATGGCAATTCACACTACAGGGTATGAGGGTACGTAAAATATCAGCATTATAGTATATGCAACTGTATTTTAAAAATGCTTAATTTCCTATCCTCTGTCACAGGATGACATTGGCGTAAAGAGGAGCTTGGTATATATTTCACTTCCTTTGTACTTTCAAAATATTTAGGCAGAAAAACCAGTAGCTTCATCATTCTACAGGTTTTATGCATAACACCTGCAAAAGTTTTCACAGCAAACTCCAATTTATTTGTTTCCTCTCTTAGCTTTGGTTATCAATTCTGAAATAACATGCACACTAATTTGTTTTCACACTACTCTAAATTGTTCATAAGCAGTGAAGGGTTTCCAAGGCTCTTGTAGAAATCAGTTTACCCTGAGCAAAGCTAATAATGAGGTGCAGACAAATTCCATATGTATAAATCAAAACTCACAAGTCAGAAGTCGTGTTGATGTATTTACTGCCTTTAATGAGTTTACATACTCTTAATGACAGGCACCTCTACAGTCAGTTTTGGAAATGAAATTCTATTTTAGGTGCACTGTCATGGAATTCGGAGCAGACACTCATCCTATAAATAACATAAGAATCTATGCAAAAAGCAAACAGACATTAGACTGTGAGAGAGAAACAAAGTGAAAGTATAAATTCACTTGTGCATGCACAGATGTCACGTAGGTGGGTAGACAGCCATCACTCTTCCAACGTTTTCAGGCCAAATTACATGTCTGTTTTCCAAGAAGCAGCCTGAAGATACAAACCCATTTTTATTAAATACCCGGTAGACAGTAAAACCCTCATGAAGTTTATACTTGCCCTTCTTCCAGGCTTGCATTTTGTCATTAGAAATCTTCACAGAAAAAGCAAAGCAAAATGAATCATTATAACTCAACTTTACATGATCAATCACTTTTACCATATTCAGAATATTGATCATGACAGGCTGCATATAACAGTTCTTATCCAGCAAACTCTACCACAACAACTCTTCCACAGCCTTTGGTTAACAAAAAGAAGCTTAGCTGAAGAGCAGTGGTTCACCTGTGTTAAACTATGCATGTAGTTACTTGATCAACTGCAAAGGCAAATAGTTAATTTGCAAAAGAACAGTTGTTACTTTGCTTTCTTGACTTGAATTATGGTCCTCTGTAAACTTTGAGTCTTACAGTTAAAAATTACATGAAGTTTTTTGAGTTAGAGGACTTAAAAAAGAACACTGATACCTAAATGTGTAATTAAACTCAAATACAGTTGTAAGCACTGTAAACAAATTTTATCATGTAATCGATTCTCTGCCGTTTCCTCTACAAGTTTCAAGGCAACAGCTGAACTACTGAGCTGCTAAAGGTGCAACTCTCAGAACCTGAATAGCTAGATATGATGAGTGAAACTGATTATATGTGGGAGGTAAAGGATATGTAGATGTCTAAAATTCACAAACATAGTGGTTGTGAGTATATTGAGTTAGACACAAAAATAGGAGAGGAAAAGCATTAGGATAAGCCAGATATAAATGGGATAGCTTGGAAAAAAAGAGACTGAGGGGTGACCTTTTTAATGTTTACAAAATATGTAAAGGGTGGGTGCCAAGAGGAAGGAGCCAGGCTCTTCGCAGTGTCATCCAATGATAGGACAAGGGGAAACAGGTGTCAAACGGAACATAGGAAGTTCCACATAAATATGAGAAGAAACTTCATGGTGATGGTGACAGAGAACTGGAAAGGGCTGCACAGGTAGGTTGTGGAGCTCCTTCTCTGTAGATGCTTAAAATCCACCTGAGCAATTCTGAGCAAAGCTTGCAGAAGTCAGTGCTAAGATTGCTATCAGTTTATCTCTCTATATAGGAAGTATATGATGATAAAAAGGTGGTAGCAATTTCTACAATGCAATCTTAAGTTTCCAAGTGTTGAATGTTAAACAGACATTAGTTCTTATTACTGTACTCACCTCCAATACCCCCTGAAACTGCATCAGGACAAGGAAATGGTCTGCATTTTCCTGCGAGTCAGAACTCTCTCAGGCCAACGATTCTCCTTTTATACCAGTTTTCCCTCCACATAATTTCTACAAGAAATACTGAGAAGTAAATCTAAAGCACCTTATTCTGAATATTCTTACTGGAAAAACAAATTCATTTATCCAGCTATGATATTGGGCAACAGCCGTACATACATTCATTCATCATTCTTTCCTCCCTACATTCCACACCTCCTCACCAATGCAAAGCCGAAACAAAAAAACTCTTGCAATATGCTTCTTCAGACAAAGACAGTCTTTTTGATCTTGAACTAATGTCTCCACTGAGAAACGCAGTTGTTTATAAACAAGTGATTGATCTTGTAACGAATTGCAGCTCCTGTTTGCAAGTATCATGGAAAAAATCCAACTGTTATAGCCCTTCAGCATCATTCCAGATTACATTATTTAAATGCTATCATTAAAAATTATACTGGATTTTGTTTTGTATTAAAAGAACACAGTTTCAAAAGATGCCGTGTTTGTTTCCAGCCCTTCTGAAGGGCTGTATCACGTAAAGTGCAAAGCACTCTGAATTCCCATTGGAGTCTCTAGGAGACTCTAAGTACTCTGCAAGATACACTTAGAAATAAGCACATTTTTTTTTTACACAGAAGAAAAAAAAAGAATTTAAGTTTTCTATTTTTTGATCTATATCTTTTTTTCCAATTGCACTTTCCCCTGATACTGAATTTATTATGTACTTTACTTGACTTAATAATTTTCAGCAACAATTATGAAAACTTTCCTCCTGGCATCTTACCATTTGAACTTCCATTCTTCTATTTTCTGTAGTTCAGTGTTAGCAGATCACATGAAAGACTTTTCTTCTTACAGATACTTCTAGTATTTACCTCTTTAATATAGTATTCTATCAACTCTGTTATGAAATCTTTTTTTATCTGTTTTTTTTCTTTACTGGAAGCAGAATACTTCAGAGTAGCTTGCTAAGCAACTGAATAGAATTCTCCTGTCATCCAGCTCTTAAATATGATGTTTCTGCTATTGTTCATTTTTAATTAAGCCACTTTTATTTGCCATCAAGTCTTTACATTATCAGTTTTGGAACAAATTCGCAAAAGTCAGATGGGTGAAACAAACCAATTTGTTTATGCTTAAATTATTTTTTTCTGCTAATGCTAATTGGTAAAACAGACCTCTATATAATCCTAAAGGAGTGACAACTATTTTTGGCAATCTTTTTACAGGCTGCTGCGAATTTCACAGTGGTGATCACCTAATCACAGAATCAGTAATATCTTTTGTTGGAAGAGACCTCTATGATCATCAGTTCCAACCTTTGACCCAGCACTGCCAGGTCACCAAGGTTATGAGTTAATGCCAGCCAAGAGTCAGTGTGGAATATGTTTTTGTCTAGCTTAGGTCAGCTGTCCAATCAGTCCCTCTCCACTTCTTTCTCACTTGGAGCTTACTCACTTTGCGGGGGGGGAAAGTAAAAAGAAGAAAAAGCCGTGGTGCTGTGCAAGCATGATGTTACCAGTACTGTTTTGTTCATGAATCTAAAACATAAGATCATATAGATTGTAATGAAGAAAGTTAATTCTACATCAGCCAGACCCAGTATAACAGTCTGCAGGGTAGTAAGTCTTTTTGTTGTCTGTGAGGTATAACTCTGTTTTTCTGTGCCCTGCTGGTCTCAGTAGCCTTCTGTTGCCTATTGCACAATATTGCTTGTAGATCTCTCAGTCTTTCAGAGCCTGTTGCAATGTCACCGTGAATTATGCCACTTTTTTATTTCCATACAGGTTAAGTTGTTCCCTGAGCAGGAGTAATTGCCTTCCTCATAGAAAAGTTTTTATCTTTTGCAATGTTTAAAAACTATGTTATGGTATTTGTTGTAGGCATGAGTCTGATCAGTAAAGCAGTAAACAGTGCTGTACTGGACCTTCATAAATCTGTAGTATAGCCAGCAGTACTTATAATATCACTGCTCCTAGATGAGTTCACAGTGAAGTACACAAGGTGCGCTCACTTAGTTGGGTCTCTTGGAAGTGCTATAACCTTCAGCAGAGAGGTGGCATTGAATAACTGAAGTGGGTAATTTCTTTAACCATGTCAGTTAGATTCAAAAAAGACTGAGTAGTCACAGATTACAAGCTATAATGGATAATGATAGTGTTTAGCACCTTGCACAAAAGACTCTGAGAATTCTCAGCATCTTCAAAATAAATGACTTAATAAATAGCTGCATTTGGACCTCATGTGTATTCTCTGTTTTAAGCAAATAGTGAAATGGTAAGTCTTTTCAATATTATCTTGAATGCACCTTTTTGTCCTTTTTTCTTTTGCTACCTTGCTAGAAGCTCTGGTATAATAAGGTCAATAAAGAGCTGCATTTAAAAAGGTGAGTGAAGTGCAAATATACAGATCAGCTAAGAAGATCACTGGAGGAGCAGTAATACCTCTGCCCTAAGATGGAGACTGCCACTTCTGTAACTTTGTGCCAGCTGATTCATAGAGCATCATTAAAGGTTATGGCAGTCAGTAAATAACTTGTCAAACTCCTACTGCTTCCCTTACCCAATTCAAAAGATTCATCAATCTCTGTATTCACTTGTGCTGCACATCTGGATTGCTTATTGATGATCTGGATGATGTTCATCAGTTTCTTAGTCATTTAATGCCTCTATAATCACCTCAAGCCAGTGTAAACCTTTTCAGAACCACTGACATGTAAAATATCTTCCCTTTGGTGTTCAAGGCCCCACTCCATGAATTCTGACTATGCATTTAACAATACTGTAGTGTAGTATAAGTTCAACTTCCTTCCTCTACTAGAAACAACTTTATTATAGAGCAGTAAATATCCCTGACAAAACATACACATAGGTGCATGTGCACACATACATAAAATAAAAGGACAATTCCTACCCCTTGTGTAAACACTTCTTAGACTTTTTATGTTGATGTGAAATAAAAGCAGCTTTTTATCAGAAAAGATGTCTTAAATATTGTTTTTAGGAACAGGATTATACAACTATTCTTTGTTCAATTTTTCTCTGAATTGCTAGCTAACGAAGAGGCAGCAGCAGTGATGATTGATTTTCTAGACCTGCTCATAGTAATATTTCGTTCAAAAAGCCCAACATGCAGAAGAACTTAAACAATTTTTCTGTGACAATTTAATGTAATGCCATATGGGTTATAAAATCAAACTCTCACTATTTTCTTTTTTTTGTTGTTAAAGGAAAAGACATATCATACTGAGAGAAGCCATAAACAGACAAGAGAAAAATATGCATGTTTTTCCTGGAGAATACCCACACAAGAACAGCATTGATGCCATCAGCTGTTCCTCTCTGGCTTCCCCAGGATGTAGTCAACCTCCAGCAGAGACTCCTATAAATCTGGAAAGGCAGAAGAGCCAGCCATTCCATAAAGTCCATTAAGAACTTCACTGTGATCAATTTATTTTGTGTGGAGTGTGGCTGGATACTTGCTGGTACAAAATCCTGTGATCTATATCTAAGCAAACTGATAGTGTTTCTCTCTTCTATGTCCACTGCAGGAGATTTACCTCCCTGTAAGAAAACCGATGTCGGTTGAATGTGAAAACTTGATAATCTTCCTTTGTTTGTTGCTTCCTAGTTAACAGGAAAAATAATAATTGCAAACACAGTAGATGTTCGTTTTTCTTTGATTCAGCTTTTAAAGGAAATCTCCAGAACTTTGTTTCTAGAAGTAGATATTTTTTTATAAAATAAGTTTAAGTGTAAGCATATCACTGCTCAATATTCTGCTAAAGCCCAGCCAGATATTGAATGCAGCAGCTAAGTATCTGAAGTCAGAATAAAAGTCTATATAAATAGAGCCTTTAAGTACTTGCATTTTTTCATGGCACTTTTTAAAAATTCAAAATCTTACTGAAATACAATGATACTAACAAACTATGAGTGATACTTATTTTTCCACTGGAATTATGTCCAAACTACATTTTTGGCTTGTGTTTCATTTGAAGAATACATTTGCAGAACTGGCCTTGCTGTTAATGTACAGATGGCATTGAAAAGTATGTCTATACTGACTGACAAAGCAGATAGATTGCTGGTTGCTTTATTTTAGATTAGCTCTATATTTTCTCATGGAGAATATAATAATGTAAAAGAGTATTTCAATGTTCCATTTCAATTAAACTAAGGAAAAAACAATAATTTAAGGAAGACTAATAAAATTCTGATGTCAGAATATGATTGACATGTGCCTAAACTGTGTTCAGTTGTAAACCAGTCAAGTACTAATGAAACAGCACTGACTGGCTTGCTACCTTCAGGATTCCCTTGCTCACATATAAGTCATTCTAAAACATCCAGAAGAGAAAGGAATGCTGCACTATGTCAGTATCAATTTTTCTTATGGTCTGTTGTCGTTATTAGGAAGATTTTAAATGAAACAACAATATGTCCTAGGGCAAGCATAACTTGTTGTTTACTTCTTTGATATATATTTAAAAAAAAAGACAACTTTGGAGCTCCACTGTGAAGATACTGTGCTTTACTTATATATGTCAACAGTTCAGTATGTGAGAGATGGAGTGGGAGTGAGATGTTTATTATATGGATGAACTAACTCTTATACATTCTGCAGTGCTGGAGACTGAAGGAGGATTCAAGTGTTCCTTGTTATTAGGGTAAAGTACATCAGTGATATTCTACTTAAACAGTTGTTATTCCCTGAGTTAGAACATGTGGAGTCAAGTGACAGAAAAGAAAATATTTATATTAGCTTTTTTTCCTCAATGGACAGAGTGTACATGGTACCGACTTCAGCCTCCTTTCAGCATCAAGAAAGAGAAATAGGCAACTCAAGCAGGATTCTTCTTACTCTGAGCTAATCACCACACAGCAGCTCTCCCACTCCCTTATGCCAGTGGGATGAGAGAATCAGAACAGCAAGATGGCAAAAACTCATGGGTTGAGGTAAAGACAGCTTAATAGGTAAAGCAAATTCTGTATGCACAAGCAAAACAAAATAAGGAATTTGTCCAATAATTCCCATCATCAACCAGTTCAGCCATCTCCAGGAAAGCAGGGCTCCATCACATGTAACAGTTACTTGGGGAGACAAACATCATCATGGAACATCTCTTCTTGTTTCTTCTTTCCTCCTATGTTCACTGATAAAGTCATATGGTATGGAATATCTCTTTGGTTATTTGGGGCCAACAGCCCTGGCTATATCCCCTTCCAACTTCTTAAGCACTCTCAGCCTGCTCACTGGTGCGGTGGTATGAGAAGAAGAAGAAGCCTTGACTCTGTAAGTACTGCTCAGCATAGCTAAAAATTGCCTGGATTATCAACATTTGTATTATCACAAATCCAAAGCATAACACCATATCAGCTACTCGGAATAAAATCAATTCTATCCCAGCCAAAACTAGTGCAAAGTACAGAACTAGGTGCAAGTACAGAACTGTGAGTTTCTCTGTTCAGTGCAAACAGACCTGTGGGTGATTGGTTTGAAGGCAAACCAATCTGAAAAAGCTAACATAAATGCCACCGTATCAGTGTCACTGAAATTAACTGCAAAAGTCTCTGCTTCCTTTACACCAAAAGTTAAACTTGATTGTGTGACATAATTAGTAAGATTTTAGAAATATAAATGAATAGACACATGGCCTTTAGAATCACAGAATTTGTAGATCTGATTTCTGGCTAATTTTGTTGTCTTCTTATATTACCTTGCAGCTAGGTCATGGCAGGAGTGGCTGGTCTATAAATATTATTAGGTGCATTATTTTAACTCATGGTTTCAGGCAATTCTGTTCATGTTTCTGTGGGGGAATTATAGCCTTTGTCTAATGGTTTTGCAGATGTTAATTAAGAAACTGCCTGTTGTCATTAGGCTTGAATTCTTTACAGAGAGCTCCTGCACTCGCCTGAAATGTTTTTGGACACCTCAGAACCTGAGGAAAGCTTAAACCCATTTTCAGAAAGCAGCTATGGGACAGGATGAGCTTAATTGCTGCTCAGAAAGAACTGAATTGCTCATTTGCTCTGTGACTAATGTATTTTCGTTGTAAGCCTCAGATTTCAAGGTTTGTCCATGTCGAATTAGCATCATGGTTCAAAACAGATTGCTGTTGCTATTGACCTCAAATAACCATTATTAGCAGTAACAAAGCTTTAACTTTATATTTGTCAGCTGTTGGGAAATGAGCCCTACATGCATTAGTGACATTCTGTCTTTTGAAGAGCCTTGTCTTGTCAGATTTGCAATGAGACATCAGATTTCCATCCTCAGACATCTAAACCATTCCTATTTTTCACCTGTGATGGAGGGAAATAGGGTTTTTCATAAAGAGGTAAGGGAATGATGAAATTATATATAGGGGGCACACTGGTAGTGTAGAAACTAAAATTTGAAATGTGGGGATACTGAAAAAGTGCTTTTTTTATGAAAAAAGAATTCAAGTATCCTAAAGCCCAAAAATCACAGGTTTCCTAAAGTTAGTCCTTGTCCTGCATATCTTAGTCAATCTGTAGTTTAATCTCAGAAAGCACTAGAAAACACTGACAAGAGAGCAAGGACAATCAAAATGTTGTGCTTTATAAACAATGCACCAAGAGTCCAGCAGGAGATATCCCCTGCCCCTTACACATGGACATGGTATGATAGTTTTCATCTATTCATAAACCTGCATATACTATCATGCTGTTTAATGGTTAGAATGATGCTGGATTTAGGCTCTCTGCAAGTATTGTAAACCAGGCTGGCTCATTGCACCAGCCTCGCTTTGTGGATTTACATAAAATCTTGCCTTTAGGACGGTCACAGTGTGAATATTTTTCATTGATTCCTCCCTGCCCCAAAGTTATTGCAGCCTCATCATTTATGGGCACAGGAGTCTCCTGCTCCCTTTCCACTTCCTGCCACCAGAGGGGCTACTACATGTTGATGTCACAGAAATACCAAGCATTTCAGAAACATGATTAATGGCAGTAGCTACTTTGGTTGATGGATTTTGATGCCCCAGCAGAAATCTGGCATCCATCATGTGCCTGAATTTTTCTCTGCTCTTCGATGATTTAGTGTCCCATGTCCTATGCTCTACAACTTCCATTTGGAGCTGAACAATTTTGCTGTCACCTTAGAAGTGTAGCAATAATTCCACTCTGCTTTAGATTCCAAGGAGCTGGCAAGTCACTACTTTTAAGACATGCTGCCAAAGGGCTCATTAGAAACTATTAGAATAGGGAAGTTATTCTATTCATAATCCTTTGACCAGCCATATATAATTCCCTCCTTACCTAGTTAAAAACAAAGTGGTATTTCTGTATAACTTTAGAGATCTCTGGGTCCTGCCTGATGTTTTCTTGTAATGAAATCTTGTGTGATGTTACAGAATTTTTGAAAACTAGAATTATTGCCGTATTTTTATAGATAATTTTCCCACATTAAAATGAAGTTCTAAAACCTGCAAAAGACACAATAAATGACTTAAACCCTTCACATTTCTGGTGTATGATCAGTGCTAGGTAAGTCCAAACATTTAACAATTAATACAACAACAACATATATTAAGGAGTGCCGAAGCTACTAAGTAGGCTTCCACCTAACATTAAAATTACACTGGCAAAGTTAATTAACCAGTTAATTACATGTTTCAATAACCTGTTATAAATACAAAAGACTAAAACCAAATGGAAGGGATGTGAAATAAAGCAGAAGTTAAGAAAAAAATCCTACACCAGACTCCTACTGCGTGCATTTCTAACACTAGTAAAAGCATTTTATTGAATATTTCTGTGAAATGATGGTGCGGATCCAGACAGTCAAGCATGTAGTGGCGTTGACCAAGGTCACTGAATATTTATATGGGAAGGTCAGGAATTATGAGACTGTTTTCTACAATTTGCAGAACAGCTTCTCTGCCTGTAATACTCAGAATGCACAAATAATAAGCCACATCCTGACAATATTGCTTTTCATCCAAATCAATTTGATGTGGTGACCATTGCAGAAAATATATTAATATATTTCCTTTTTGTAAAGATAAATGTGTTACACTTCAGACTCTGAACCCAGCACAGATTACTGAGATAGCTAATTTATGTCCTCTAGTCCTGCTTCAGTTAATAACCAAGTGTCACTCTGAATCAAGTTTCCTTTTCTGACTGTGACTTTATTAGTGATGCTTTGTTTAGAAAGGCAAGCTTAAGATGGAGTTGGTCAAGGATTCCATTTTCTAAACCAAATAAAGAGGATTTCTTAAAATGCTCAGTTGCTTTCTTTATGTTTTCCAAATGTAACTGTTAATATAACACAAATTATTTAGGATTTGCAAAAAACAAAGAAACAAAAACCTTTAAAGGAAATAATATATGTTTTAATTTCATCCCACCTCTATCTGCCCAAACATACATATAACATGTGATTCCCAAGCATGCCTACCTACAGTTCCTAACCTACAGTTCCTAACCTGTTTAACTTGGCATAACACACTGCTCGCAAGGAGAAGCTGATCTCCTTAAGTAGAAGGTTGGTAACCATTCAGATGAAAACAAGAATCTGTTGTGAACTTTGTAATGAAGAGTGCAGCTGTATTGTGTTGCATTCCCAGAAGCACCCTGTTGTTACAGGGCATGCAGGATCCTTTGCTGTTGCTTACGTAAAAATGTATAGAAAACATCTAAACATATTAATTACATATGACCTTACATGGTTATCTTTCTGTCTTCAGGAAGACCTTCGTGTGACTACTTACAAGCATCTTGTCTACGCACCTGTGACATGCATTCCCACTAGGTACTGAAACAACTTCAGCAGTAGGGAAACCAGACTGACAAAGCAAGGTTGTTTGGCCTCCCACACAATCCCCAAAAAATAGTTGGATGCCTCTGAGAAGGAGTCCAGGAATCTACCAGAATGTAAAAATCTTCTGCCTTACACTAACCAATGCAGAGTTCAAGCAATTGGCTGTAGAAAACCTGAAGTATGGGAATACTTATTGAAGCTCCTGGATTTAAGGTTTATCTATCATTGGATCTAGTGTTTGCAGAGCCTCAGATTTTCTCTAGACAGAAAATTACTCTTTTAAGGAAACTCCTGAATGGCAGCATGCAATAATTTAGCCCAATGACTATAATTTATGGTCTAGAAACTGCTGATGGCATGTAATGACTCCTAAGTGGTCCAAAAAGAAATTATTCAGAAAAGCAATATTATTGTCAGTGGCTGAAATTCATAGTGCAAGAGTCTGCACTTCCATGAGATTGGTTTACGAATCTGTAAATAGCAAAAGTTAGAAAAAATATTTATACACCAATGGGGTCATTCACTCAGTAAACGGAAGACTCTGGTTCTGCACTAACGGCACAAACATTGCACCTTTAATCCTGAACTTCAACTGTGCTTGTTAAGGAAAGATGTTTTACTTACCTATCTGTTTAAACTAGATCATTCCATAGCCAGGAATGAAAACACCAAGAATCTGTAAGAACTAGCACAAATTACATAATTCTACTACACAGCCTTTGTGATGAAGAGCTCTCAAAACTGTTGAGTGATTTTATGTTAGGAAGTCATTGAATGAAAAATGGGAGAAGGTGATATAGAATAACATCGATTTCATCATTATGTTTGTTAAAATTATACAAAAATTCTACAACGAATCAAGAAATCAAAGAACTCTGTGTTATATATTAAATTGTCTTGGATGAATAAATACAGTATAATAATTTCATATTCTGTAGTTCTTACAGACCTGTGAGAGTCATTTAGAAAAACTGAACTCCTCTTATAGCCAATTTATGCATATTCACAAGGAATCTTGAGGTGGGTCACGTAAGAAAAATAAACTGCCAATTATTTTTCTGAGCTTGTAGAACATCCTTCTACAATGTGATGCTTTTGAGCATAGAAAGACAACCCTGTATCTCTATCTTACTTATTTATCCAGGAAGGTCTTTTTTTATTACATGTTTTCAGGCTTGCTAAAGTACAACCCACAATGCAGAGTCTTCTGAGAAAACATATTTCACAGACCATCTTTTTGGAATATAGCTTTAAGAAATGTATGTTACTTGGGATAAAAATAATTTATCCCTATTGGTAACTCCTTCAATTCACTGTCATCCTGAAGTGAAATTCAGTAATTTCTGCTTGGCAAAGATTTCATATAACTGCATCAGCACAAACTCAAATTCCGATATGGAATGGTAATAATTTCTCTTATTTGGATATTCTTTATTCTGAAAGAAGGAATAAATTGTTGTGCAAAGTGTCAGGTCATGCACTTTGGTGCGCCTAGCTGGTCAAGGAGGCCAATGGCATCCTGGCTCGTACCAGGAATGGTGTAACATGAAGAAGTAGGGAAGTGATCATGCGTCTGTACTCTGCACTTATGAGACCACATCCTGAGTACTGTGCCCATTTTGGGGCACCACAGTATAAGAAGGACATTGAGGTGTTTAGAGTGAGTCCAGAGAAGGGCAATTAGGCTGGTGACAGGTTGGGAAAACAGACCCTATAACAAGTGGCTGAAGGAACTGGGGTTGCTTAGTCTAGAGAAGAGGAGGCTGAGAGGAGACCATACTGCTCTCTACAGCTACTCTAAAAGGAGGTTGAAGGGAGGCTGGTGCTAGTCTCTTCTCCCAAATTACTAATGATAGGACAAGGGGAAATGGCCTGAAGTTGTGTCAGGGAATGTTTAGATTAGATCTTAGGAAGAAGTTCTTTCCTGAGAGAGTGATTGGGCACTGGAACTGGCTGCCCAGGGAGGTGGTGGACTCACCATCCCTGGAATTGTTTAAAAGGTGAGCAAATAGAGAACTTGAGGCCATGGTCTAGGGGTTAGGGAGATGTTGGGATAAGGGCTGGACTTGATGATGCTAGAGATCCTTTTCAGCCATGATGTTTCTATGATTCTGTGATTCTATGATTCTAAGCTTATATTTGTAAATGTCCAGTGTTTTCTTGTTATATCAATTACTGAATTTTACCTACAATAAGAAAATTCTATCTTAAATTAGACCTGAATGACTACCTAAATAGCATTTTTTATTGAATGAACAATGAAAAATAAAAATATAAGTTCTTTTCTACTTGACATTCTATTTATGAAAAACAGCATTCCACTGAGTAAGCAAATTACATTGCCTCATAATCTCTTTTAAAAAACAATATGCAATAAGGAATAAATCTCATGAACCTTATATGGATTTCTACTATTTTGCTACTATGTTGTGCTAGTTAAAAGCCCTTTCCTACAAGTGGCAACTCTGAACCCTCGAGTATCAGAATTTTAGTTTGCTGATAACTTCTAGCTACAGTACTGTTCCTCCAAAAATCACTGCATGATAATTTTTTAAACAAGGATGTGTTTCATGTTAATGAAATCCGGGCCTAAGATCAAATTTTGTTTCTGTCATCAAAGGGGAAATAAAGAAGAAAGGAATTAAAGTAGTATGTTTGTAAGGGGAAAATGCAATTGCAGATATTGTTGCAGATATTGTATAAGAACACAAAATTACAAGTAACAGAACCAGAGTAGTCACCATTAGAGCAAACTCCTCTGTCCCTACGACAACCACAACTTATGCAACCTGCCTTACACTGTTCTACCAGCAATTTTGCTTCAGAAGGCCCATCATCAAGACAGATGTAATGAAGTTATTTCTATGCAGTCCCTGGTCTGCCCAGTGTGATTGATAATCAGTGTCACTAAGTGCTTGTTAGAATGGTAGCAATGGGGACATCTGCTTGGAGTTGAATTAATGCCTACAGAACATATTAATCTTGAGCATGTGCTGGAACTGAACCAGTAACTGATATACTCTGATAAAGAAGTATCTGCATCACAGGTTACATCACATATTAAGACACATTCTCACAGTAGAATGCATTTTGTCTTGTTCAGTTCTACTTTTCCAGTCATTTTGTCTTGGTTGCAAATGATTTTTAAGATAACTATTTTTAAACACACAACTCTGAACACAATACTCGAGTTGAGGCCTCACTAGTGCTGAGTACAGGTGGATGATCGCTTCTCTAGTCCTGCTGGCTGCCCTATTTTTCATGCAGGACACGATGCCATTGGCCTTCTTGGCCACCTGGGCACAGTGCTGGCTCATGTACAGTTAAATATCAATCAATGCCCCCAGTTCCTTTTCCACAGAGCAGTTCTCCAGCCACTCTTCCCCAAGCCTGTAGCATTGCATGGGATTGTTGTCATCAAAGTGTTGGAACTGGCATCTGTCGTTGTTAAACCTTATACAACTGATATCAGCCTATCGATCCAGCCTGTCCAGATCCCTCTGCAGAGCTTCTCATTCCCCCAAGCAGATCAACACATCAGCCCAAACTGCAAATTGCTGAGGGTGTCCTCATCCCTTCATCTACATCAGTTATAAAGATGTTAAAAAAGGCTAGTCCCAATACTGAGCTCTGGGGAACACCAATTGTAACTGGCCACCAACATGATGTGAATTCATTCAACACAAGTCCATGGGCTTGGCCATGCAGCCAGATTTTCATTCACCAAAGAGTCTGCCTCTCTAAGGTATGAGCTGCCAGTTGCTCTAGGAGTGGGAGACTATGACAAATGCTTTACTCTAGTCTAGGTAGACAACATCCACAGCCATCCACTAGATGAGTTACTTGGTCACAGGAGATCAGCTTGGTTAAGTCCTGCCTTTTGTAAACCCATTCTGGCTTGTCCTGATCCCCTGGCAGTCCTGCACTTGCTGTCTGAGTGCATTCAAGATGAATCACTCCAGAATCTTGATTCTATTTTAGGCATGGCTATTTGATCAAAGACAGGCAAGTTCTTCATCTGAGCTTATAAATTCTGCAAAGTTTTGACATTACCCCTCACTAATATGGTTCTGAATTTTAGTCTACAATTGTTTTTTATCTAGCAATCTCAGGATTCAATCCAGAACAACTCCGATCTATATGCAGCCTACTGGGAAACCTTCTGATGGATTTTCATGAGTATCAAAACACTGGGTTCAATTACAATATTATGTATAAGCTTTAATACCTCTGTCTTAAAAAAAATAATGTCTCTTGATCACCTTGTTGACAAACAAAAATATTATCAAAGCAAAATATGGATATCATCTGTGGCCCAGTTTTTATCATCTACCGTGTTTTCTGTCATTCACCATTTTTTAGAAATTTCTTTCACTGTTTTTATTGTGTTTGTGCTCCTCAATATGCTTTTAAAATCATAAGCATTGTGTAGATACATCTGCATTCCACTCTGCTTTGTGCAGCTTTCCTTTCAGAAATCAAATAAAAACTACACAATGGAATATTAATCATAAGATGGCGTTTTAGGTCATAGATCACTTCTTCCTCTCATCGTAGTTAATCTCTTTATAAAGTGAACTTCATAAAGTAATCTGTTTTTTGTCATAACAGGCTTTATTTTTTAAGGGACTGTGATCCTTTCTTAGTTTGTTTTTGTCTCTACTCTCCCTGTTAAACAGATCCTATAAAATTTATTCCTTAGCTCACAAACTTACTTTCTCTGTCAAGTTTACATTGATTACTCACAATTATTCTATACTTAGGTATTCTTGTGCCAAACTGTCTATTAGCTAAGTAACTCTTTTTCCTCCCTTAGGTATACCACTGACTTATTTATAGGCAGCAATGATACTCCTTCTCATCCTTCATTTTTCCAGATGAAACTAGCTGTGTTTTTTTTCTGTCCTTTGTTCTTCAAAACATCTTAACAGTCCCCTTCCTTCTTTTTCTAATTAGATAAGGTGAAGATACAGTGATTGTCTCACATTTCCTGGAGAGTTTGAAGAATGCATAAGCATGTTGGTAGAACTTTTTAAATAGGAAACAAGAATTGAGGCTTTTAGTGACTGTGTTATCCAATTATACTTACTAATGGGCCAAGTAGTACAATACAAATAGCTACGGAACTTAGGAGGTGCTCAGTTGGTATCACAGCATGTTTAATCAAGACAAAACTTTGCTCCTAACCATGTAATTTTAATTTTAAGACAACGAACATTCACTATGTATGACATTTTTAATAGTTTCATATCTAAGTTCAAGTTATGGAAAAATATCCACCAGGCACATAAGTGTTTTGTGAATTTAATCTGTGTGTGTGTTTTACTTCATGCAACACAATGAAATGTAACTCAGCCATAAAATTCATAGGTGTTGTGTACTAGGAGTGACAACTGCAGAACGTTATTTGACGTCTTTCTTAGAACATTCTTCTATTGCTGACAAGTAACTATTATGAGTAAGAAAATGATATATTTGGTTAAGTTTTCCTAAGAGTCATTGTACATATTTCTTCAGTTGCAATTTTATAGTACATTAAAAGACCATGTGGTGTGCCATTTGTTCTGTGGTATTTTTGTATAATCTAGGCTACAAGTTCCTGCTTGAGCCCTAATTAATCTAACAACCACCTCATTAACTTTTAGGAAAGCCTCACTGTAACTTGAAGGTAATTATTTAGCACTTTTCACATCACTGATACACTACCTACATATGTGCTTATTTTTCTCTATTTATTAGATACACTTAAAAGTGAAAACTACTTAATTGAGTGATGAAAGTTTTGCAGACCACAGGATGATATTGTGTTTGTATCTTCTCTCATAATAAGAAAGAGAAAGAACAATAAAAAAAGAAGGTTTATTTCTCCCTGCAATTTAAAACCTCAATGTAACTTTGTGTTCCCAGTCTCCTTTCTAAGGCAAAGGACAGAGAAGACACTGGGGCAGTCATCTTCTAGTACACTCATTTGACAGATCAAATGAATCGTGCTGTCTCTGCAGCCTGTAAAATGGTAGTTTTTAAAATCAGATGTAGATATCTAGAGTCTAAAGTTAGGTAAGATGAGTCCTATCTAAATTGTCCTTGTTTAAGCCCACCTAGTTAGCAACAAAGAACCACACAACTGCTCACTCACCCCTACCCACTCCAGTGGGATGGGAGGCTAAAAACACAGCAAGTGTGTTCTAGGTTCAGACAAAGGATAGGGAGGACTCACTCACCAATGAGTCCTAGGCAAAAGACAGACATGACTTTGAGAAGCAAAATCATTTTAATGTAAAGAAAATCACTACTGATTCAACAACTGAATCAGAGTAGAACAGTGATAAATACAAACAGATCTTAAACACGCTGTCTTCGTCATCCTCCATTCTTCATGTGCCCAGCTTTGCAACCTCCCCACACTGAGTGGCTTAGAAAGGCTGGGAGTGAAGATTGAGATCAGTGCCAGTACAATCCATGTTGTTCCTGCCACTTGCTCCTCCACAGGAGGAAAAGTCCTCACAGTCCTTCCCTGCATCAACATGGCATCGCTCTCACAGGAAATAGTCCTTCAAGACCTTCTCCAAACAGTGTGGCTTCCTGCCATGGGCTCTTATCCTGGACTGCACTAGAGGCATCCTCCTTCAGAGTTGGTGTTAACTGCTTCAGAAGCAGTCCTCTTTTGCCAGCATGTTCTGGCATGCCTATTCCACTCCTGCCTCACTGTCCTGAGTGTTGTTTTAACAAAATGTTTGATTGTGTTGGCTAATTCTGATTTTTTCCACTTTCTTATTTTTTAATAGATACAAAAATACTTTTAATGTAATGCAGAAATCGCTTCCATAGCATAAGAAACATTTAACTTGACTAAAGAGGAACAATTAAGTTGCAGAATTTAGTTTAATTTTCTCTGAATTGTAAGAAGAAATCAAGGAAAATTTAGCTCATAAAATGATCAGTTAAATATTTGCTAGTTCAATTTTTCCCTATCGTGTGATCTGTTTTATGTTATTCCACTGCTCCATCTCAGGCTTGAGATAAATCCACATGGATATAGAGCTTATTTGTATGTGAAATTAATTTTCAGTTTTAAAGCCTTGTTCTCTGAGTCATAATGATCCCTGTGCCTACTCACAGCCTGATAGAACTTACTAAGCTTGGCTTTTTGTGGCTGCTTTAAGAATACTGTCTAATTCTTAAAAATGAATAAAATCATGTGGATGTACAGCATATATATAGTGACTAAGTCAGCAGAAGTGGGGCATGTGGTGTAGCTCTGCCTCCCTTTAAAATCTGAGCTATCTATCAAGTTGCTCTATGATTGATTTTCTCTAAAACATTCTGCATTGCAGTGCTGTGGCAGCACTCTGTTTTGAGCATCTCTTTTTTTTTTTCCTGCCCCAGATGGACTCACAGGGCAATTCAGCAGCTGGTGCACATTGTCATTCCTCCCCTTGATAGACAGGAGGGTGAGAATAGACATTGAAGATTTGTCCTTCAGACTTGCCTCAGTATCTAAGACTCAAATTGCTCATTCTAACATCCTAAACCTTAATAGTCCTTGTTCCCCCCATTTCTCCTCTCATTTACTGTAAATTATTTGAGAGTACTTTCAGACACCTGACTACTCTTTCACCTTTTAAATCTCAAGTTCCTTTTAAAATAGATTATTTTGACAATGTATAAAGCTGAAAGTATTGATTTTAGACTGTCACAGAAGAATACCTGGATGAAACTTTTCATTTTAATTAAACCAAGGGATTTGTTTAGGTTTTTTTCTAGATTAGTCCTCAATATTCATTTCAACATGCACTGTATAGTACTGTTAGCATTGCAAAGAAATCTGAGCACATATATATTCATAATTGCACTCAGGCACTCGGAGCAAATCTCTTGATGTTCATGGTGTATTGTGCTATAAATTGTAATATAAATAACTGCTAAATTTCCATGCACATCTATATATTGTTCTTATTCCATTTGGTGTTATAAATAAGAAAATTCTATATCATCATGCACCATTTTGATAAAAACCATATCAATACTGGGCTTTGGGGAAAATGCAATTAACATGGCACAGCTCATAAAAATCCTTACTTTTGGGCAAAAGTTTTGCAGGGAAAACAATGTATATAAGAACTGTTACTGGGGAACACAGTCTGCTATGTGGAGTTTAGGGAGCTAAACTTGAATATATATTATTTAGATGGATTGAATCCTACTGTTAAGTCTGTGTAACTGATATTTATATTTTTTCATCTTGAATTTACCATCTAACATGTATGGATCTGTGTGCATTTTCGTCATTCAATAGCTCCATCAATACACTCTATCTTACCTTGAATCAAGCAGTAGGTTTTGTTGAGGGAATATTTCCAAGGGGAAATCCTAGTTCTGCTGAATTCAATATTAGCTTGTTCCTGATTTTGGGAAGGCAAAGGGAAATAGCTTCACCAGTATATCCTTTAGTCTGCCTTTCTTTCATAGAAAGAATACATGCCATGCATTCTGATAGAAATGCATGCAACAAAGCATACTAAAGCATATTTTATGTCTAGTCAGAGAGACACACCAACACTAAAGCAAAAGTATATTTGCTCAGTAAAAAGGTAAGAATCTGTGTTCACAACTACCTTGAACCCTGTGATGTGTTTGATTTCCCAGTTAGGCTATTTGCCATAAATTAATGAGCAGAAGCAATCATCTTACATTCTTCTATCCATTTTTTCCCCTTTCAATTTAATTTATTTCTTTCTGGCTACCTATTTGGTTTTCTATATAATCAAAAATCTAAATGAAGCAACAAATGGGCATCACAAGCATGGACTAGATGACAGGACAAAGAAATCTGAGTTCTATTGAAACTGAAGATTTTAACAACAAAAGCTTGAACAATTTGCCTTATGGAGGTAAGTAATGTCTTAGGTATTAGAGGCAAAAAAGTGAACTATCAGTAGCACATGAATGACTCTGTATTAGCGCCCTGTGATTTATTGTTCTACTGAACACAATATTAATTTGTATGTGTTATGCAAAGAGAGTATCAGGCAAGTAACTGGTAATTATTTTTAGAGTCAAAATGTTGTTATTAATTTTTTCCTGTGTGTTGATGTTGTAATCTAATATTGTTCCTATGTGCTTGATGTTGTAATCTAATATTTCCAGAATGGTACAGGTGCAGGTTAGAAGAAAACCATGACATATTCATCCTAGTTTTAGTGAAGTCAGTTATACGTAGCTTTGCCTGGATTCTGAGTCTGCATAAAGCTGTGATTGGCAAATAATCTTCTCTGTGGATTAGCTAATAGAATAAAAGGGAGAAGATCAGAGATGGATATTAATCTTAAATAGATTAATCTTAAATTAATCTTAGATTAATACCAGAGGTGTATGAAATAATAGAAGTAAAACCTAAAGTAAAAATATTAGGGTCCAGAGCTGATTAAAAAACAATTGCCAGAAGTAGTTTCAGACTTTCTGATGTCTCTCTGCAACACCACGATGACTGTCCATCAGACACAGAAGACCCCTGCCAGACTCCACGAGCTGCTGTACTCCAGTGAGTGGGATCGCACCGAATGGTACAGGACGGGGGTAGCTACAATACAAAGGGAAGTGCAGACTGAGAGATGATTGCTCAACAGCGTGTGCATTGATGGATGTTAGTCAATCTGGCGTTTCTAAGAAGTCAGTACACACTTTTGATCGTTATGATTTAAACTGTAGGAACGCAGCAGTTTTTCCCCTGGTGTCAACCTTTATCTCTGTGCAGTGGTACATGTAGGATTTGACAAGGACACTGATTCTGTGTTACTGCTGAGGAAAATGCCACGTTCTGCAGTCTGTCATAACAATATCTCTTAAATTGATCAAATTATACAGTTTTCTGAAATCGCAGTGAATGGATTTGAAATAGAAATTTGTGTAAGCCTGACACTGAGTCACCACAGTCCAGCATTTCAAGCTCTCCATCACAGGCCTGCAGGCCTGCACTTGATGTTTGTAGGTGATGTCACTGCTGAGTCGAGACAAAATAAACTGAGACTTAAGAACTTGGAACAGAGAATGCAAAGTAGTGGATTCCCTACCAGATATGAGAAAGTCAAAAGATAGACAGGAAGAGTCAATGCCTATTTTTGAAGTTCAGCATTTCAAGCTCTCTGCCACAGACCTGCAGGCCTGCACTTGATGTTTGTAGGTGATGCCACTGCTGATACGAGACGAAATAAACTGTGACTGAAGACCTTGGAACAGAGTGGATTCCTTGCCAGACACATGAAAGACAAGAAGATAGACAGGAAGAGTCAATGCCTATTTTTGAGGTGATATCGTGCCTGATTGCCTTTTACAATAGGCTAACAGGTCATATGGATGGTGGTAAGGCAGTGGATGCAATGCCCCTTAACCTCAGCAATATTTTTACAGTCTTTCCCATAGCACTCTTTGTTGAAAACTACAGATTGATAAATTGAGTAGGTGAACTGTCAGATGAGACAAAAATTTTCTGGGCTGTCAGGCTTAATGTATAGGTAATATTTAAAAGTAAGTTTGATATCTGTTTGGTTACTGGTAACAAGCAGAATAGCCAAAAATCAAGACCTGGGCTGATATTGTTCCTTACCTCCATGAACAACCCAGATGACAAAATTCACACGAAACCTGTGCCAAGTATGAGTGGTATCACACTGAGAAAGAACATTCTGATCTGTATCCCACCAGACTAGTTCTCTCATAAGAGAAATGTGATATCATGCGTTGGAACTTTTGGAGCACATCACAATGCCATGTGGGAGTTTTAAGTACAATACCTGCTGGCTTTAGAAGACCCTAAGTGACTGAAGTGAGTTGAAGGAGTCTCTTATTAAACCCTCTGAAAATGGTTGTCGCAGTAAAAATTGTCAGAGAGGTTTTATTAGGCAAATACAGGTAAGACGTACATTTTAAGCAACAGTTTTTTAACCCGTGTCTCAAATTATTCTGTTTCTCCTGGAAGATCAGAGGTATCTGTACAAACACAACAGTGAAGAGAGCAGCTGGCGATAGCAGTGGAGGTAATTATCTGGAATAAAGCTAGGAGTCTAAGGCTGGTGTGAGGCCAGATTTCTTTATAATGAAAATTTCTAGACATCCTACTGTAGTCACAGTGAAACATGTTATCACTGTACATTACTCTATTCCCTTCTCCTTTGCTTTCTGCAGATGGTTTTCCCTTGACCTTATTTATATGGCAACATTCAAACCAGAGCCCTGCAGGGCTGAAAATGTTTTCCCCTTCCTTTTGCATTTTCAAAGAGGAAAGTTGCCCAGGATGAGCTCTGCTATTGCAGCTCTAGCTATGCCTTTGTAAAGAATGCTGGCAATTCACCTCTACCAAGAGCAAACACACGGTAACAGCATAACAGTTTATCGTTTCTACATGCAGGGTAAGAAATTTGCCAATTTTCTGCCCTATGTATCAGCTTATTATAATATGCAAATAGAATTTGTACTCTCTTGCTTCTCATTGAAATGTGTGGAAGTAATGCAGCCACAGTAAAACAAACCACCAAATTAAACAACTGTCTCACTGAGTAGTGAGAAATTATTCTAATCCATTCTGTGAAGTTATATTCCTTTAGGAGTAAGTACTCTTCAGGAATTACACCACATTTTTCTGACAGTGGATTCTGGAAACTCACTGCCAATTATTGCAAATACTTTTGTTGACCTACTTGGCAAGCCACTAGAGATCAAACTACACTCACAGCAAACAAGCCATAATAAAAGGTTATTCTTCTGTTATCCTTTCTCTCTGAAGCTCCAATTCCTTTGCTAGCTAAATTGATGTTTGCCTGAGTTCCATTAGGTTTACCTGAAGCAAATCCCTTTGTTCCACTGTTTGACAGTCCTCAATCATACTTGGCTGTTCTGTCTTTTGCTCCTCCAAAGTGACTAGTAACAAACACTTTGCAAGGACCTCATCCTTCACATCAGACTAAAATAAGGCACTCACATGTACTGTAAAGGAGTTTATAATTGCACTTAGATACCTTGTGTTGTTGCTTATATAGTATTTTGTGTCATTTTAGCAATAGTCTTAAAGTGACAGGATGAAAAATTTCTGATCCTTCAACAAACAAGGAAAAAAAGCTGGTTTTTTTCATTTGAGATAAATTTGCATGGGAATACCTGCTTGTGTAAGCATTTCAATTTGTACAGGATTTTTATTTCCTAGGGTCTTGTGTTTGTTTTGCTCAGTTTTGTTGTGTGGTTTTTGTTGGGATTTTTTCCAGAGTGCTATAGCTTTCAAACATTCTTTTCTGAAAAACCTATTCATAAAACTACACAGTACTTTTTGAGCACAATCAGAAAATGTACCCACAATCTAAAAAAGTTTTCACTGGGAAAAAACCTCACTCATTGTCCATATGCATTCACTGAGTCCAGTATCAGTTAATGCTTTTTATTTGGAAACAAGCTTTTTCAAAACAAGCACAAGACAGTAGATGAAAGATGTGGATGTCAACTCAAGTTCTGCTATAAATTTGATCCTAACTGCTTAACAGAAGGGATTTATGTATTTTTTTTCCAGTTTGACAGTTGACCTAGAATACAGAAAAAATACCCAAACAAACCTACAAACCAGTAAAACTTGCAATATGTACATGTGCTCAGAAAATTTAAATAACATTAGATATTAAAAACAACCACTGCAATTAAAGAAAAGAATTATTTTTTTTTAAATTAATGTCAATTTACAAGTACCTACATAATTATAATTTCAATGCTGTTAGTAGTTTCATACAACAGTGAGAAACCGTACATTTGAGTGTTCAGGGTGAGCAATTCAGACATGGCAAATATATATGAGAAAGTCGAGACAGAAGTTAGAAGAAGGAAAGATCTATTACATTTACTACAGTGTTATTGAGAAAACTTAGAGAAGACGAATGCTTGAGTGTTAATCTCTCGTCTTTGCTATCTTCACAGCAAAATAATAAGCCATGGCAAATCTGAAAATCTGAGGCAACTAACTGAGTGCCATTTGTAAAAACTGATAAGAATATTGAATGCTTCTTACTTCTTGTAAGACTCATATCTTCCTCACATAACTTTCTGTACCTAAACTACCGAAACTGGGGGGTGTGATTCTGAAGCTAAATTACATTAGATTACATTACATATTGGATGTCTATTCTTAGCTGGTAATTTATGTTGCCTCAAAAAACTGTAAAAAGAGCTCACTGATGAAAAACCTAAAAAAAAGGGTCCTCACCTCTGAATGACAGACTTTTGTTTGTTCACAACCAAAGGAGTAAGGAAAAACTTCATCCTTACCAGGTGGCTTCTAAAGGATTGTCGGAAATCCTGTAGTACCTAATATTTCTGTAAAGGTGTGGGTCTAGTGAAATGGCAGTTGGAGAGCAAAAGGTTATTGTCTAATTGAGTGGGCCATTTCTAAAATAAGAAAATAAATGCTTCCAAATGGAAATCTGTTCTATCCTAACAGAGCTGGGCTGGGACACTTGAGCACTTTGTGATGGGATGAATAATATTCTGGAAATGCCTACAGGCTAACTCAGACCGGCTTAAACCAAACACGTAATTTTTGCTCATGTTGTAGGCCATTATATGAAACTATGATGAAATTATTTTCACTTTTGTTATTTTAATACAAGTCTTTCAGGTGTTGTAGGATTGGTTGGTTGCCTACATAAATGGAGCTGTATGCAATATTCATATGTAGTTTATCCTTGCAGTGCTCTTATTGAATCATAGTTCAAGAGATTTACCCTCAGGTGAGAAGGAGGAATAATTTTTGTGGATACGAAAGGAAGAATTCACAAAAAAATACACTTTATATTTACATTAAATGTGTGTAAGATTTTTTAGAA
The DNA here is from genome assembly GCA_013397515.1 of Upupa epops. NCBI lineage: Eukaryota > Metazoa > Chordata > Aves > Bucerotiformes > Upupidae > Upupa > Upupa epops. The sequence continues at coordinate 57,271 of VZRI01001460.1, forward strand.
GCTCTGGAACAGAAAAAGGGTTATGTGAGAGGGAACAAAGACAGTTTAAAGGAGTTTTAATATTGATATTGAATGAAAAAGGTTTGTATTCAATAACTTTATTTTTCTCTTTCTTTCAAAAATATGAGGTTTTTTTCTGTGGGATGGATGATGAATATCTTTATAGCAATGTTTATAAACATCATGTGCTAATTTAAAATATAAAATCTATTTTATTGTATTCACTGAAAATAATTTGTGGAATGTAAATGTAGAAACACTTGTGCTAAAGTAATTTGCTTCCCTATTAACTGCATTCACAGCAATCACAGAAATCCCTTAGCATATATGAAGTCAATTTCCCCCAGAGAAACAAGTCAGTTTTATCCAGAGAAACAATTACTGTTAACATCTTACTATACAGAAATTATCTTAAAAGAAAGAAATTACTAAAATGAAGCTATTTCTTTTTTCCTATTGTATTTTCAAATTAGCAGTATGCAAATGCAATTATTTCTATTGAAATTATAAATTGTTCTGATGATCCTTCATTGTCAAAAGGAAAATCTTGTAGGCAGCTGAGATCTTTCTTTTCAGATGGACTTGAAATTTTCGAAGAGGAAACTTGATTTGAGAAATTAGGTAAATTTTCTTCTTGTCATAAAGAAGAAGGAAAATAATTTAAAATAGACACCTGACTAATCCTTCACTAAAGCCTTTGCACATGTATAGTGTAACTCAGCAAAACGGCTGCCTATTTCTTTTTGAGAGGATGCGGAAAATTATTTGTCTCTTGCAAAAAATGCTTTTACTTTTCCCACTCCTAATAGCTATTCAAACACAATATATTTCTTTTTAGAAAATGATCAGGGTTCAAATTAGGATGCAAGAAACATTGTTTGGAAACCTCTGTTGCTGTATATGTCACCTTTGCTAGCGGTGTGTGTCTACTTACTGTATGTTAGCTGTCTGAGGGGAGAATGTGCATATCTGTTTGAACTTTATAAGCAGGTGTCATGTGTTTTTCACTTCCTTTGCACACTTTTCTAATACATATTATTGATCATTGAGCCCAAAACAGGAAAAAAAACCAAAACCCAAAAAACTAACATGCTGAAGCTGCCGAAACACACTATCATCAAATGGAACAAAATGGAAAAATTATTATACCCTTACTGATAGCGTAACAAAGGTGATACATCCTTGTCCCCAAGGGACACAGAGGTTTCCATCCTCTGACATAATAAGGCAATGGAGTGGAAGTAACAAGATTCACACATGCTAGGTAGAGTTTTAATAGCCTGGAGGCCCCCCATTGCTGATGATTTGGCTGCATTGTCTGATTTGTGAAACAACCAAGTTAATTCTCTCTGCTCAAGCATCTGTTTATTAAGGCATAGCTTGCTTTCTAAAGGAAGCAAGGTTAGTGATGTTTTCTTTTTAACCTTACACTTAATGGTTTTATAGATATAATTTGTCAGAGGAAAGCCACTCTAATCTCCTTTTATTGCTCATCACTCTTTTTTCCTGCTTCTTATTGTCATTACTGTCAAATACTTATGGAGATCATAGAATCACAGAATCATTTTGTTTGGAAGAGACCTTTAAGATCATAAAGTCCAACCACTAACCAATCACTACCAAATTATCACTAAATCGTATCCCCTAGCTTGACATTTATGCATTTTAAATACTTCTGGGATGGGTATACAATATTAAGTTCGTAGAGTATCATTATCTTGATCGATACATTAAAAAATGTACAAGATGTGGCACTGAGTCTGTTGAAAGAAACCTTTCATTGTTAATTATCCACTCAATTTTCTACAATTTCTAAGCACAGAAAAATAAATTGAAACACTATTTTTAAACTAAGTGGTTAACAGTGCTTCTTAAACTGGAAAAGAGGAGAAAAGAGAAGGACAACACTAAGAAAGAATGATATATTTTTCTATGAAGCACTGCAATTTTGTATAAAATTCTCTTAAACTGTAGAAGTGAAATTTTAGCAAATCTGAAGACAGTACTGTATATCTGAATCACAGAACCTATTACAATGTTTTGGATAATGTTTTTCTTTGATCACCTAGGAGCCTGGGGTTCCTTCCCTAGCTTCCTTCTCCAATACTCAAAAAATCAAACCCAGAAATTCTAATCTGCCAAGACACATATAATTACTATAAGCATTACCTCTCATTTATACATAATATTTTATTCGCATTTTTGTTCCTTTTAATCCTTGTGTGTAGTTATAAACTTTTATTGTTAAGCTTTGTGAATTGACAATACATCCTGAAAAATGTTATAGTTACATATACTGTGTTTGCTGTGAAGGTAGGCTGCATGACTTTGAGTCACCACAATTATTCACTGGAACCATAGAATCATAGAATCACTAGGGATCACAAGGGACCTTGAAATATCATCTAGTCCAATCCCCCAGCCACAGCAGGATCACCTAGACCAAGTCACAGAACAGAACATTACAGATTTGAAGCGACCTGCAAGGATCATCCAGTCCAATCCCCCTGCCACAGTAGGATCACACAGACCAGGTCCAGTCAGGTTTCAAATGTCTCCAGAGAAGGAGACTCCACAACCCCCCCAGGCAGCCCCCTCCAGTGCCCCATTACCCTCACTGGGAAGAAGTTGTAGAATTGGTCCGGGTTGGAAGGGATCACAGGATCATCCAGTTCCAACCCCCCTGCCATGGGCAGGGACACCCCACCCTAGAGCAGGCTGGCCAGAGCCTCATCCAGCCTGGCCTTAAACACTTCCAGGGATGGGGCCCCAACCAGCTCCCTGGG
>VZRI01001460.1:60184-106836 GCA_013397515.1 Upupa epops
CTCACTCCAGCACATCTGCATGCTTATGTAATAAGGGCTCCAGAACTGGACGCAGTAATCCGGGTGGGGTCTCACCAGAGTGGCATAAAGGGTGAGAATCACCTCCCTCAACCTGCTGGCCACACTTCTGATGCAGCCCAGGGCCTGGTTTGCCCTCAGGGTCCCAAGTGCACACTGCTGGCTCATGTTGAGCTTTTCATCCACAAGCACCCCCAAGTCCCTCTCCTCAGGGCTACTCTCCAGCCAGTCACTGCCCAGCCTGTATCTGTGCTTAGCATTGCCTTGCCCCAGATGCAGGACCTTCCACTTGGTCTGGTTAAACCCCATGAGGTTGGCTTGTTACCTCCTCTCCAGCCTGTCCAGGTCCCTCTGGATGGCATCCCAACCCTCTGGCATGTCTGCTGCACCACACAGCTTGGTGGTGTTAGCAAACTTGCTGAAGGTGCACTCAATGCCTCTGTCCCTATCACCAACAAAGATGTTGAACAAGACTGGTCACAGGACTGATCCCTGAGGGATGCTGCTTGTCACTGGCCTCCACTTAGACATGGACCCATTGGCAGCCACTCTTTGGGTGCAGCCCTCAAGCCAGTTCTTTACCCAACTAGTGGTATACAGAGAAAACCTCTTCTAAGGAGAAAATCATTGCTACTTACCCAAATTTGAAGTAAATATTCTGATGTCATTTTTCACAGTAGATAATTAATTACCAGAGATTAAATGTGTTAGTGGGGAGTGAATGAAAAATTGTATGTGTGTAACATTAGGTATGTAAAATTCTGTAGGGACTAATTTTGAACATTATATAAACTGTTTTAAATCAGGCACATCCAAGTGATTCCAATTTATCACATTCCCTTAAACATAACATCTGCCTCATTTTTTGAATGAGTCTCTCTAGGCTTATCAGTCTGAATAAAGTTTTAGATAAACATTAATTATCTTGTATAGAAGCTTGGCACCTCCCTTTTTTACTGGAAAAGTCAGGTAGTGAAAAGAAAAGCTATACCTGATTAATGACAAGCATTAAGACCCAAATCACACATGCTCATAACAAATATATGCTTCTTGACTGTCTGTATTAGGTGGTGGTTTTATTTTAAATGACTAGTAATTCTGTTTTTGTATCCTCACTTTGGAGGACTTTGAAGTGTTCCTTGATTGTCTAATGGAGATGCACTTGAAATTTAATTCAAGATCCAGAAACGCTGTGTTGTAGTAATTGCCATCCTGACAGGAAACTTTCTGCATCACTTCCTAGCTGAATGCAAGCTTCTGTACTTGTAGCCCACTGAAAAGATATGAAATTCTCATGTATTATTTCAGTGCCATGATAATTTAGACAAAAAGAGCAGTGTGTGTTTTTTCCTGGTTTTCACCTGCATTTTTATACTCCCATTTATTTATGTGCAATTCTTCAGGAGTATTTTGAGCCTGCTTAACACACTTGAATGGCATTTCAATTCAGAACGTAAAAAAAAATCCAACCTATCATTCTGCTTCCCACAAATAACAGTGTTTCAGTAGTGTTCCCACACATTCTCTAGAACATATTCTAAAGGATTTGTTTTAAAGGTACAGGAGAAAAAGGGAAATTTTGCTTGATTTTTTAAAACTTCCGTGCTCACTCCTCACCATCATCTGCTTTACTTTCATTTTAGCTTATGCTGTTCTTTTATAGATCATTGTTCTCCTACATGTCTGTTGCTTGATGTGTAAGTGCACATCCCCCCAAACTGTTTCCATTCTTACGAGTGCCTATACCCATCTCTTTCCAATAAAAGAATTTTCTAGAGGAAAACAATCCAAGTTAGTATACAAAAATAAAAAGGCAGTCGGTGCTACCTGGAATTTGGGGCAGGGTCCTGGCCCACGTTAGTTTGACATTATAAAAGCAATATATATGGTTGTGCTTGTGCATATGTGAATCAGAAATCAGTGTCACTAGTCGGCCATGGCCGGAGAGTCCCAGAGTGTACTTTGTCTAATTAATGAAATGCTTGGGAGATTAAACAAAAATCACCAAAAATGAGGGCTCACTGGTAAGACAGTCTCAGGCGTCAGACAGATCCAACTTGGGGAAATAAGTCAAATTTAATTAAACAAAAACCCACTGCAGAATGAAAGCAAAACCTTATCACCAACAACAAAGTAAAACAAGCTGTCTCATATGTACATTCCAAGAGCTAAGCTCTGATACCTTCTTTCCTTCAGGTGAGAGAACCCTGGCAGTACTCCCAGGTGGTAGTGTTGTCCACCCACCCATGAGAGACACAGTCCATAAGCCACTTCTCTGACTGTCATAGGGGCAGTGTGCTCCTGCAAGGGTCTCCTCAAAAGTTGAAGCCATTTTAAAGATTAGTCCCTGTGATCTGGTATGCAATCCTTCACAGGCCACAGACAGATCTCTTTTCACTGCTGACTCCACCATGTTCCAATGACAATCACTATCTGGGAGTGCTTCCCCTCCTTTGTCTTCCTCCTCTGCACAGATCTGGACCATCGCAAAATTGGGTGTTCCCCCAACCTTCCTCAAGCTGAAATGGGAGCTCAGTGAAAACAAAATCCCAAAGGAAAAAAACAAAGCACAAAGTACCCCAAAAGTGTGCAAAATATGTTTCCTCTCCCAAATATACTGATTTGCAGAGACACTGTTTGGCTGAACCAAATGCAGGTTATACCCAGAGCTGAGGGAGTTTTCTTTCACAAAGTGTCTGATTAGGGCCATGCCAGCCCTCTACTCCCACTGCCAAAAACCCCACCAGGCTCAAACTATAACAAAATGACTGATAGTAAAGGTGATTTAAACTACATTTCTGCACTCACAATGCCTAAATTACACTTAATTCCCATTTCAGGTGACATCGTGGTAACCTGAGTCACGCCTCAAGTCAAAATTGAACTAATGTTTTGTTCACAGAATGAACTTTTGCCTTGCCCTGGAAAGCAAATTTTGTTTCATCTCAGTAAATGTTCATGTTTGAGGTCATGAACATTTGAAGGGTATTCTCCTCTTCTTTCTTTGTAATGAGATAACAGTCCCTGTGTTCTTCGTGTTTCCCATGAATTTGACATATAATAAGCTGATTGCTTACAATCAACAATATTCATTAGTTTCCAAAAAGCAATCTTATTTGAAAGCTGATTCTTGGAATCACTAACACAAAGAATAAAATATTTCTGAAACAATAACATTTTGTATTTATTTATAACATCTAATAAACTTTTTTTTTCTATATTAATGCAAATGAATCCAAAGAAGACAGATATTCTAGTTATTGCTCTCAGAATAATCAATCACAACTAAAAGACTGGGGGGTTTGTTAGGGTTTTTTTTCACTGAAATAGCAAAGTGTTTCTCAAAATTGGTCTCAGAAATGTTTTAAGATCAACAAGTGAAAAAACTCCCAATTATTATCTTTGAATACAAACTGATCTAAAAACATTTCCAGAAACATTCCAAAAGATGTTCATTATTTGCATGTAAAGTGTATGTGATATCTCTTGAAGTCTTATTAAAATACTGTTAAGCTCTCAACTGCCATGAACTCCTTGTTTTTACTAAAATAAGCAGTCAAAATCAAAACTTACACTGTATTGTTCTGGAAGGATATTTAGTATCACTTCTGAGCTGTTTGTTTGGTGTTGTGGTTTTTTTAAATAGATACAGTTACTAACCTGCTTTAAAGTAGTATCATAGAATCACAGAATGTTCCAGGCTGGAAGGGACCTCCAGTGGTCACCTGGTCTAATCTCTGTACACAAGCAGGGACACTACCTAGGTCAGATTGCTCAGAACCTCAATAAGCCTGATCTGTAAATGACTCCACGGATGGCCCCCCCCACCACCATGGGCACCCCATTCCAGCTGTCAACCAGCTTCACACTGAATAACTTGTTTCTTATCTCCAGCCTAAATCTCTCCTGTCCCAGCCAGAACAACCATGGTGTCATATCCGTACAAATCCTTTGGAGTAGACCTTCCTCTGCCTTCAAGTAGGCCCCTCTCAGGTACAATAAGGTCAAAAAAAGATCCCCCTGGAGCCTTCTCTTATCCAGGCTGAACAGCCCCAGCTCTCTTAGCCTGTCCTCATAGGAGTGATGCTCCATTCCCCTGATCATTTTGGTGGCCCTCGGATATGCTCCACTATGTCTACATCTCTCTTGTGGTGGAGTCACCAGAACTGGACACCTGGAGGTCCCACCAGGGCAGAGTGTAGGGGCAGAATCTCCTCTATTGATCTGCTGGCCACAGTTCTTTTGATGCAGCTCAGGATGTGATTTGCTTTCTAGGCTGTGACTGGAAACTGGTGATGTCCAGTTTTTCATCCACTGGCACTCCCAAATCCCTTTGCACTGGACTGCTCTCCAGTAGATCCTCTCCCAGCTAGTATAGATAATGCTGACAGAATAGAAGAATATTTAAGAGAAAGGCTACAGCTTATGAAACTTTTTCTTAAGAGAGTGACATATGATCTGGGAACTCTGAAGTAGAATGCCATTCTTTATAGATTTTGGCTTCATCAAACCACTCAATTGGAAAAGAGCAGGGATCAAAATTTTAGTGTATACATCCAGCAAAGACACATAGGATAAAACAAATGCCTTGTACATACGTTCAGGGATCCTTTGGGATGAAACACTGGGTGAGATCCTGTAAAATGACGTGAAATCCCAAAAGTAGATTGCTTGTTTGCCTACATATAGCCCTCTCTGCTTTTGTTATGTTTTGGATATGATGCAACAAAACAAATCTTTGTTCTCATTCAGCATATATTTTGACAAGTACTGAACTTGTGCATTCACAGCTGAATAACAGCTCCTCAAAGAGAAGAATAAATCATGGGTTTTTGGTTGCCATGAGAGACAAGACCATGTCCAAAGAGAGTGTGTAATTTTAATTTAACTTTATTCATTTAAGCTAATGGCATAAATATTGCAGAAAAATAAACTCTGGATCAGCCTTTTCAGAAGATAGGCTTGTGAATCAACTGATTCTTTGGTCAGAATAGCACCTCAGGATACCAGATTCTAGTATGAGTTTTTTATTGTCCTCCTTTTTATCTTAGTAAGTTTCTTGCTTTATTTAAATGTGCTTAACACTCACATTAAGAACTACATTAACACTGTAGTATAACAAAAGCAATCATGTAGCTCTGTTAAAACCTGTTTGCTGATTGATGTTTTAATCTTTTTTGCAAAGGCAAGTAGAGATTTTTTTTTAATTATATGACTTCTACAATTAAATGTCTAGTTTACAAAAATAAGTCATGAGTTCTCTCTCAGCCAATATTTGCACTTAATCAGTAAAACATCATCTTTGTGCCTGAGATCACGTGTTTAAAGAACTTTAAAAAAAGAGCTCTTTTTATTTTCTTGGATGGTTTCAATAAGAGCTAACATTTGCAGCTATGCAGAAGTGTGAAATCCCAATTCAAAGCCCCAGAGGCTTTATAACAGTAATTGTAACATATAGCATCTAAAGGTCAGGGCATGTTGCATGAAAGTCAATTGATGACAGCTGTCATTACAACTTCACTACCTGGAAAGCAGCAGTTTTGAAGGCACTCATGGGGAATAGGAGACATTTAACTACCAAAGCTTTACTGCTGATGCTATTTTTAAGTTAGTTCTGCTTACAGAAAGGTAAGTAAGCAAGATAAATGATAAAAATGTCTTCGGTTGAGTGTCAGCTTTATTTCAGTTTAAAATTAGCAATTTTAATTATTCAAACACTAGAGGTTATTCATTATAATGTAGGCAATACCAGAAGCCATAAGATACACTTCTGCATAAAACTGTGAAGCTGATAAATTACCTTAACAACTTAAAAATATTGTCATGTTTGAACATGGAATTTGATGCAGCTCTGTTGGTGCTTCAGCAATGTTATGCATGGTCAGCAACCCAACACTTACTAAAATCTGTTCCTTGTTCTCTTATGAAAAAAGTAATGACCATTCCTTATTGAAACTATTGTTAATACAATTAAAAATATTAATTTTCCACCTTTATGCTACCTAACCACTTAGAAAATTATATAGGTGGATAAAGGATGAAATCATCAAGACAAATGTAATTTAGCTGAAAGTTTTAGTAATTCTGGAATTTTCCCACCTTGTTATTTTGTGTGTGCTTACCAATGTTCTGTCCTAAAGGATCCATTGTCTAACTGCCTTAATAACAAGGAGTCTAATACATATAATGGTCTTTTTCTTCACAGTAAGATTATTTTCTGTGCAATGATCAGCTGTGTCTTCTTCATCTTCTCCATCATCTTCTTTTTCATAGAATTATAGAATGGTAAGAGTTGGAAGGGACCTCTGGACCACCTAGTCCAACCTCCCTGCAAGAGCATGTTCTCCTAGAGCATATCACGCAGGAAATGTCCATGTGGGTTTTAAATGTCTCCACAGTCGGAGAATCCACGACATTTCTTGGCAGCCTGTTCAAATGCTCTTTTACCTTTACTGTAACAAACCTTTTCTGTATGTTCTAATTTGTGCCCATTGTCTCTTTTCCTACTTCTTGGCATTACTACTCTCATCCTCCGGATACCTATTCTTTATTAATTAAGCATTAACAAGACACACTTACAGTCTCCTCCTCCTCTAGGCTAAACAGACCCAGCTCTCTCAGCCTCTTTTTGTACGATAGATGTTCCAGCCTGCTGATGATCTTTGTGGTTGTATGATTAATTTTATTATTAGCATTATTAGTAACAATAATATATCATACTATAGCATTTCTTCAATTTTAGTAATAACTATTCATGTACACTAATATTAATTTTGCTCCAATTTTCATAAGCTTCTAATCTCAGGAAGAGTCTGGCATGAAATATCCATCTTGCCTCTCTATTGAACTTATCACATTAGATTTCCAAGCTTAAAAATCTTACAGTAATTACAAAAAAACCCCACAAACTCCTTATAGAATCTTTGTATTCCTCTTTTCTGTAACAGTACCTGTGACAGTGATGTTTCCCTCTGATAATCCTGCCAACATTGTCATGACACTATATATAATGAGTACCTTGGGCCCGTTTGGTACATCTTCTGAACTAAACGTTTCTTGGACATGGTTAGATATCTTTCGTTTGAGGCTTATATCTTTTCTATCACTTATCTTTAATGTATCTAGTACAATACAGCTTTCAGAAAGAAAAATGCTCAGCTTCATTTTCTTTTTTTCACCCTTTAATAAGCCATTTATAATTCGTCATTTTCTGAAATTATTTTCTTTTTATTAGCAAGTAAAAACTATTAAAAATTTCCACATATAAGTTTTCATCTTTAATCACTTCATCTTCTTTGTATCATGTTTTATTTAATTTTGCTACAATATCTAATTAGTCTGGGTAGGAGCCTATTTGTTAAACTGCAGAATTCTCTACTGATGAACTAGTCAACCTAGCCACTGATAACAGTGCGAAAGAATATATTTTTAGGGTATGAATCAGTGCACACACTTGTATTTCTTCCAAACAAAATTAGCTGCTTCCTCCAAAATGCTTGTTTTTCTCTATGGACTAAAGGCATATGGACTAATTAACATTAATCTACAATTTAGGAGTGGTGACTTGCACCCATGTCTTTGTCTGAGCTTGCTAGTATTCCAACTTCTTTATGCATTTCTGACATCCCTTAATTTTTGTAATCACTACATTATCTGGAAAGATAAGTTTGTCCATGAGATTTTACTTCTTAATACAGAATTCAGTTCCTTACAGCCATTTTTGCCTTATTTTCTAGTACCAGCTTCTCCAATACATGTAATGCATATTGGACACATGTATGTACATACTCTATATGAAAGTAAATAATTGGTATTTTTGTTATGATCTTGCTTCTAGAACTGTGTTAATACCTCAGAGTTTTCTTTCATTGCTGTTGTCTTAATATCCTCCTTAAAAATCACCTACATAATTATAAAATATAACTGTATCTTGTAATATCTCTTGATTCCTTAAAAAGAAAAGGCAAAGAAAGAAAGAAATCCCAAACATAGAAAAACAACTTGAACATCTAATTTCTATCTGAATGGATCTCTGAATATAACTTTTCCAGCATAGAATCAGAGAATCATTTATGATGGAAAAGACCTCTGAGATAATGTAGTCCAACCATTAAACTCTCTGTACCAAGCCCACTCCTAAACCATGTCCATAAGCTCCATACCTACATGAGTTTTAAACATGTCCACAGATAGTGATTCAACCACCTCCCTGAGCAGTCAGTTCCAATGTTTGATGAAGCTTTTAATAAAGCAGTTTTTCCTAATGTCTAACCTTAACATTTCCTCTTGTCCTATTGATTGTTACTTGTGAGAAGACACCAATGCCCACCTCTCCACAATCTTCTTTCAGATAGCCATGGGCAGTGATAAGGTCTCCTGTCAACCTCCCTGTATTCAGACTAAATGACCCCAGTTTCCTTAGCTGCTACTCCTAAGCCTTGTTCAAACCCTTCACCAACATTGCAGCTCTTCATTAGATGCACTACAGCACCTCAATGTCTTTATTATATTGAGGTACTCAAAACTGAACACAGTATTTGAGGTGTGGTCTCACTAGTGCTGAATACAGGGGGACAATCACTGTCCTACTTCTGTCAGCCACATTTTTTCTGATACAAGCCGGGATTCTGTTGGTCTTCTTGGCCACCATATGTACTCTATTGTTTATAAACACCACCAAGTCTCTTTGTGTCAAGCAACTTTCCAGCTACTTTCCCCCATTGTTGGGTTGTTGGGATCTAAGAGCAGGTCTTGGCACTTGGGCTTGTTGAAGCCTATGAAATAAACCTCAGTCCATTGATTCAGCTTGTCAAAGCATCTCTACCATCAAGCAGATCAATATTTCCTTTCAACTCGGTGTCATCTCAAATATACTGAGGGTGCACTCAATCCCATTGTCCAGATAATCGATAAAGATATTAAACAGGAGTGGTCTCGATATTGAGTCCTGATAAACAGCACTTGTGACCAGCTACCAACCTGATTTAACTCCACTCACCACCATTCTTCAGGTTGGCCATCCAGGCAGAGTTTAACCCAGCAGAGATTACACCTGGGCAGCCTTGCCAGTTTTTAATTAACTTTCAGAAATGCCTTTTTTTTTCATTCAAACATTCTCTATACCCATTTAAATTTACAACTCTTGCAAGAAAAAGACATTTGTTAAAGAAAGTTTTTTGTGCTACAGATAATGTCTATATTATAACAGTATTTTGTTATGTAAAAGTTTTTGTCCTTTAGTGATTATTTGATTATGAATCATTTCACTACAATCTGTTATTTTTAGCAACAGGCACCACTTGTAACTTTTAATGCTTATTAAAAGTTTCACACATGGTGCAACTCCTATTAAGAACAAAAGTTCTCCAAAATGTCATGAAAATGTAAAGTAGATTTAAGATTATTTAGAAAGTATTCAATATATATCACTGAGTCCTTATGAATAAAAGTGTATGCTTATGATCAGGTTGCCTGTTTCCTTTGATATCTGCCATTAGCTCTAGCCATTATATTTGAGAAGTCACAAAAGTATCTTGAAGTTTTCACTGATTGAGAAAGGGGAACATGACTCCCATTCTTTTAAAGAGAAAAATGGAAGACTCAGGGAACTGCAGGACATGTGGACTCATTCCTGTGTCTGGCAAGATCATGCAAAAGAACCTCCTGGAAATTATACTGGTGCACATAGGAAATAAAGATTTAATTGATGACAGCCAACATAGCTTCACTAATTGGATAGTATCCCTGAAAAAATTGGTGGCCTTCTAAGATGAGGGTTAGAGCATCAGTGGATAAGGAAAGAGAGAATGACCTCATCTGCCTGGACTTGTGCAAAGCATTTGATATTTCTCCCCATACCATCCTTGTCTCTGAAATGAAAAGACATAGATTTGACAGATTCATCATTGAGTGAATAAGCAACTGAGTGAATGGCTGCACACAAAGAGTTGTGGTCAACAGCAAAAATTCTGGGCAGAGACTGATGATGAATAGTGACCCTCAGGCGTCTGTATTAGGACCAGTAGATTTATACTGTTTTATATACATGACTTAGATTAGTAATAAATAATTGACATTTTTATTTAGGGTTTGGAGTGAGGTAAATTTTACTTTTGATTTTAATCTCATATAGCGACCTACTGTAAGTCACAATGAGGGTATTACATACAAAGCCATAGAAAAGCAGGCACATACAGAAACAGGCACAGACAAAACCACTTAGAATCCCTGAATGTGTTCTAGAACCAGAATGCATACAATGGCCTGGATGTCAGAATACAAACTGAAGTTGTCAAGGAGATTGTAGTAGATTTTGTGGTTGCTTTTTGTTTGTTTGTTTTCCAAATGGAGAACTATGCATTTCTTTCAAGATTTCATGCCCAAATTTGTAATTTACCAATTTTGAAACAATTGTGAGTGAAAAAATGTCATCATATCTGCTTTGGATCTTATTTTTGCAAGTAAGTTGCTACACATATGCCTCCGTTGTATTTTATAGAGCCAATGCAGTTGTGAATAAAAGATACTGACATTTTGCTTTGCCTAGAGAAATTTCAAATTATGATCTAACTTTTCCCTGAGGCATTTTAATACTTTTTAATAAAAATAGATTGCAGTTTTTCATTTTGTTATTAAAGCAACTGTAGATGAAATATCTAACTTTCTTTTTTTACTTTTGGGAATTATCTGAAACATTTCCAGAAGTTGGATTTCCAAAAGTATAGAGCTATCTAAAATGTTCTGAAAATATTACACCAAATACTGTGCTGCAAGGGTGCTGGAAAAAACACATGTACTTATTTTTACTGAAAAAATACTTCAATGTCTAGATGTTTATTTTTTTCTATGGGAACAATATTGAGCAAATGTTTAGTTCATGTTTACTGCATTACTTATTAGAAGGGTTTCTGGGTCAATGACTGAGTGTGATTTAACTTAACTCTTCCACATCTTCACTGTATTAAAATTTGACAGTTCCTTAGGTGAAAGTGATGAGGTAAGCAAATAAGTTTTTTTATTAAAAGATAAAATATGAAGTTTGAAACATCAGGGCATACATATTACGTGTAACTTTATATAGCTGTACTATCAATCATACAGCACTCTCATACTGAATATTTCCTTTACTGGTAGCAATAGACTTGATTGCTGCCATAGTAATTCTAAAGTGATCACCTGTCTCTGGAAGATACTAGGTGAGCCCTCAAGAGGCAGATTGCATTGGGAAATCTACTACTACAGGCAGTAGTTTTTGATTCAATTGCTTTTCATTTGTGTAAGAAGTTTGTTGTCAAGAGTTGAATCTGGGCCAGCCATTAGATGAATGACTCTTCTCCCTTCCTAAAGAGGGAAGAAAGGGAGTAAGTGGAGACACTTATGGATTGGGAAGGAGAAGTAAATCTGTTTTAATCAAAACAATATTAATTATATAAAATATACACAAAACTTAAGAATGTGCAGTTACACAGAAGAGACTTAGCTGACAATAACAATCAGTGAACAGAATTAATTCTGTTCTAACACAAACCGAGACAATCCTTGAAGGAGAGTGACCAGGTCAAAAACCTGAAGAGGAGGGAAATGCCTCACTTAACATGGAAAACATCTGTGCTTGTTCAAGAAGAAAAGTTTTAAGAGACGTAATCAAATGATGGCTATAATGTGAGTTGCATCACTGATCCTAGGACCCTACTAGTTATGCAGAGGCTAAGTGTCTTCAATAAGTAACAAGGAGCATAAAGTCAAGTTTCAGAGATAGGGAATAGGAAATAGGGAAGGCAGAGCTTTGAGCAATCACAGTGTCCTCAGAGCCTCATAGTAATTTCTTCTAATTCTTCCTTCTATGAAGCAATTTATAGAACTGTTAATTAAGAACAAGTTCTTATCTACAGTTTATATTTTCAGGAAGCTCTTTAATGATTGGCAGCATCTCTTGGTGTTCAACAATATGTGAAGCTTTGAATCTATGGATACCCAGACAATCAAACAAGTTTTCAGCAACTCTTCATATCAGCAGGCTTTAGCTAATTGAGTTTCTCTACTGAAATAAGAAACTTATTGGAATAGTAAAGATTGTTGTCATTTAGATTATTTTGTGCCAGTTTACACGTCTCAGGGTCAACAAAACATACTGAAAAACCTGGAAAAATGTTACAGTAAAGAAAGGAAGGAGATTTTGTTAACACAAAGTAAAGAAATGGCTTAAAAATAAACTGACTGCTCACTATTTTCCCCCTCTACCCCTTTTTTCCCTCTCCTGATGCAGATACATTGCACTGACTGACACCACTGCAAATGAGGTATTTCTCTGTTTCTGATCTCTGGGGTCTTCAGAGGCTTAGCCTGTCCTCTCACAATGAGCTAAAGGGCAAATGCTGCCCCCGATGTGTATTCCCCTTTTCTCTTCCTCACCGACCTATGTGATTGAATGGCTGTATCTCCCCTCCAAACAAAGGGATGCCTTTGAAAAGAAATACCCCAAAGCAAAAACAGGAAGGCAGAATTAGTTCCTCTCTTAAATAGGTTTATTAACAGAGGAACAGATTGGCTCAAATTGATCCAGAGACAGATCTGATCTGAGCTGTGGGAAGCTTTCATGAAACTTCATACAAGGGCTATGCTAGCAGATCCCATCCCTCTCTACCAAACCCACTGAAGACACAAACCTCAAAGAGTAATTTTCAGAGGCAACTTAGGTATAAACGTTAAACATCTGAGCAATACATTTAATGACATATCCCTACTAAAAGTCATATTTTCTTGCTCATTTTACATGGGAACATCATGCAAGAAAAACAGCTTTATTTTCTATGTTCTAAGTATTAATACATCATCATTCTAGATTAACACATTCTATTTTTGTTTTGTAAATCTGTTATTACTTTCTAATGGTTGAAAGTTACACAATGTGTTTCCTAATTGCATAACCATGCCTAAGAAAGACATTTTAATTAAAAAATGTTTAAGTCATACAAAGTGCTCTTTTTTCACTCTGATACTCTACATACAAACACTGATGAACCATGTTGTCCCACTGCCTAGATCCTGTCATAGGCCTACTTAGACTAACCCACACTGCCATGCATTAACTTACATTCTTTCTCATAACTGATTGTAATCCCTTAAATTCTTGTCTTTTGATGATAGCTGCTACAGTGGAGAACTTTTTCCACTGATAGACAAGGTTCTGAATGTGATATTATTTGCTTTTATTGAAATGAAGCTTCTGTTGACATGGAAAGCTTTGAAAGCTAAGAATTAAGACTGATTTCGTTGTTTTGCCAAATATACATATATGAAGCACTTAAAATATCAAAATTAATGGAGCAATAAAGCAAGAGTGGAGAACATGTACACCTTACTATGTTTTAATTTGTCTCCTCATGCTGTCAGTGTAACACAAAAGGATCATAATCTTTTTGGCTCTGCTACAGGTCAAGTCAGTTTTCTTTGGCTCCTGTTCCTAGAACCAATGCAGCTAATGATCCTGACCTCCTTTCTAAAATTCCGTGCCATCCTTGGGTGAAAAGTTCTCCCTAAAAGTTTAGTAGTTTTATTATTATATCCATTCTATAGTTACACTACTCAAGATACCTATATAGATGAGCAAAAATGAGATCCTGTGAGTATCAGTCCTATGTGGTAATTGCACTCAAATGTACCCAATTGAATGTTTAGACCAAATGATTTCATATTTATTATAGCTTCATATATTGTTGTTGAAAGTTTGATGCACTGAATCTTGAACTTCCTTTGATTATGATTCTGCAGTGAGACTTCCTCAAACTTTTTAATTCATTGGTTGCTGCCCCCAAGGGATTCATATAGATTGGGTTAGAAAAGAATGACATCAACAGTGTATAATGAAATTCTATCCAGGTTGTCCAATATTTTTATGCCTTCATCTCTGTTATTGTGTTGGCTTCTTTGACTGATTTGTCCCAGAGTTATGGTAAAAAGGGAGGGCAAAACGGGGCACCATTGCCTTTTGCTGCGAGACAAAGTAAAGACTTCTGAGTGATATCCATTATTCCTTACTGTAGCTCCAATATAATATCTTTATTTAAGAAAGTTTTAGACCATTATGTGAGACTCCCAAAACTTTCATCAAATAGCTTCCTTTCAGCCAATCATATGTTCCTTCAGCATATAATGCTAATAAATATCTCCTCTTAGTACTTCTATTTTGCAAAGGTCTGTAACCTGTAATTTGAGCATTCATCACCCAATATGATGAAAGCTTATTGCTATGTCCTTATTGCTCCTTCACTCTTCCAGATGCTGTCATTGCTTTGGTATTTCCAATAGATATTGACTTTTGTCTTATTTTAGAAAGACAATTTCTTCAGGATTGGTGAAGATCCAGAAAACCTTTGAGTAAATCTTCAAGATAGGCTAGCAGCAATCTAGTGCTAGGTAGATGCTATAAAGCAATGTTTAAGGGCAATGTTTGGACTCCCAAATTTTCTGTTCAACTCAAGACATGTGGTTCAGACAAGGTGGTAGGAAAGAATTAACTGAAATAATGCTCTCAGTCTAAGGTCTCCATGCTTCCTTTACATCCTTGACTATAAGTTTCTGCTACTTATAAAATCTTTACTTTTGAAACATTTCCCTTACAATGCATTACACTAAGGTCTGCATTTGAATCATAGGCTATGTTTTTTTTTTATTGTTTGTTATAAGAAGCTTTTATTATTTAACTGTTCCATCTTTTGGAACATAAGTGCATGTCCTGATTTACATTATTTTTTTCTGGTTTGGATTTTCCAGGATTGTTAAAATACAACAGAAAAACAAAACAGAAAACAATATTAAAGAAAAATCATTTTATTAACAAGGGACAAAAAATTATTAAAAAGTGAAGAATAAAACTCTACAAGCTGCCAATAAAGCTGCTGCTGCTGAAACTGTAAACTGTTGATGAGGCACTGGGTAAGCAGCTTCAGGCCTCTGCCCTCTCNTGCATTTCAGGAGTTTTTTATAGGATATAGGATATGGAGAAGGATATCTGTCTTCTCCTACATGGGTCATGTAATAACAGATGGTTCAGGGGTCAACCCATGGCAGAATAATTTAAAAATGTAAAGCTGTTCAAACTTAAAACCAGTTTGAATGTGTTTGAATAATGAACTACTATTGTACTTTACAAACTATGCAATGATTGTCCCCTACCTCAGTCAAGCTGTTTGAAAGTGTAAAGTGTAATGTGGTTTACAGCATATAAATATCTTTTACAATGGCTTTTGTATGCTTTATTCAAATGAAAATGAACATTCTTTTAAGTGCCTTCAGTGGTAATAGGTAAGTGCAAAATTAAATGGCTACATAATTGCTGGACTTGCAAATGCCTTAATAGTCTGTAACACCTTCAGTTTATTCTGTTGCTTGTAGATTAAATTGTTATTTTAAATAACAGTGCTTTTTGAGTAAAATAGACATTGGTCATTTAATAAGCATAAAGCCATAGAAGTGCCTAATAAGTGAAGAGTTTAAACCATCCACTCTTACTCTGAGATCTTTGGTAGCTACTCATCGGATTCAGATAAGCTACTTGTTTCAGAAGTCTGTGCCGGAATTCACGACTTCAAAAATATTAATGGAAAAAAAATACCAACCTTAATTCCTTTTAGATATCTGGATTGTATGTTACTTCAGTCCCTTTTTTTCTCCATCAGATTTTCCTTCCAGGACATATTTACATCAAGTGGAGGTGAAAAGTTGCATTACCATGAACTGCAGAGCTGGTGGAGCATGGAAAAACCAGACAAAATGCTCCTGAAGAATGTGCAGGTCATTGCATTAACTGCCAGCTGAGAATCCTTCAGCTATTACATTGCACATAGCAACTGCAAATCACAAACAGCCTGATATGTAATTGCAAAATGTTTATTACTTGGGAGAAAACATAGCAGAACCCATACTTTTACAGTATGAACACTAGAAATTCGGATTGCTATGAAAGGGAGAATGTACTTCTCCTCTTCTGCCTTGCAGACTATACTTCTGTGTATTTAAGTGACTAATCATCCCTGCTTTTACTGTTCTTCAGGAGTATAATTCATCATTTATCAAATCATATTGTCTAGTGTTTCTTTTTCAAAGATTTCAGATGCTGGGTTAAAGTATCATATACTTTGATTATCAGAGATCATTCATTCTTTCTCTATAGTTATCTTAAATGACAAGTCTTATGTTAACAATTATTTACTTTCAAAGGCTTGGTCAAGTGTCTAATTAGCAGATTATTAGTCTACAACATTGCACAGTTATCGTGTATTAAAATCAAGCAAAACTAACAGTATTGTTATCATAGAAGTCGGAGGAAGTATAACATTCACAACTTTCATACCAGTTTTAGCAAAGTTAGTGGCTTTTTATTTACATGTTGCTGTGAGAAATAAGTGTTTTAAATTAAACATTCACATGTAGTACTTGCCAAGATCTAACTTGCATGTGAAGAATTGCTGAAGTCTTAATTATCGAGAAATTCACAAGCTGTTTCACTAGCTATCATCTCTGTGTTCGTTTATGTTAATAAGTTGGCATAGGTGTTGGAATCACACGCAAACAAATCAATGCTGGAAGTTCTGCTCTGCAGATTGTCTTTAAGAAGCTCGAATTGTAGCCTCAAGAAATTTTCTGTGAAAGAAATTACAATAGT
Organism: Upupa epops; assembly: GCA_013397515.1. Lineage (NCBI taxonomy): Eukaryota > Metazoa > Chordata > Aves > Bucerotiformes > Upupidae > Upupa > Upupa epops. Next base: position 76,866 of record VZRI01001460.1, read on the forward strand.
ACTAGTATGACTGGTGCAGTCACAGCTCTTTTTTTCCGCCTCCTGAGAGAACTCACTCTGAAAAAGTACTTCTACTACTCTTTCAATAAACGTAGTCTGTGTTTCCTTCACCTTTGAATTTCACAGATTCATTGACAGAGAAAGAAGTAGAGCAGTGCTATTTCCTCAAAGGTAAATTCATTACCTGGATCTTTGTTGGCACTAGACTGGAAAAGTGTTTCTGAAATCCTTTGCTTAATTGCTATCTCAAGCTTCCTATGAGTGCTCTACTCTCCTTATGCTAATTTTCCTCGTTTCTTATAAACCCTCCACATGAGGGATGTTAGAGAGCCACATCAGCAAGACAAATCAGAAACTTTCCAAATGAGTAGATGTCTCTAATTTATTTTAATAACCAAACCAGAAACTTTCGAAGGGGCCTGATACTCAGAAGTGATAGGAACATTGTCTTTGAAGATCTCGTGACTAAAAAATTTGATTAAAAGTATAGATTCTTAAGTTACCTTTCCTAATAATGAAGTAGAACCATTTTGTCTCATTAAACATTGGAAAAGAACAATGCAATGCATCAATACTTTAAATCTCAGAAAGAGACTATAAGACATATGTAGCAGAGGTTTTTCTAATTGTAAGTTGAACTGGGTTTTGGTGTTTTTTTTAGGTTGTAAGATGTTCAACACAGCATGAAGGGTAAGAAAGTGAAGAAAATCCATTAATTTCTGAGTGTGAGATTCACTTCACCTTCATAATGACTAAAAATTGCAATGGCAGCCTCTCAAAGCCACTTCCAATGCTCTTAGGACTACTATATTTGAGTGACTGCTGCTCTGTTCTTGACCTGCCTTTCAAGCAGGTTAAACACTGTGTGTTAAACCCATCTGGAACAAGGATTCTGCATCAAGAAGCCCTCTTCTGTAATACTTGGAAGTGGTGAGGAGGTAGATTTGCATGAGTACTTGTGAGTTGACATTTGACTGTGGGGTGCTCAAGAAGTTGCTCTCTCATTCCCTTTTCTCATTGAGAAGAGGTAGAAAATAACTGTGAGAAGCATATGGGCCAAGACAGGGAAAGAACTCACCAGTTACCATTACAGGAAAAACAGCTCTGACTTGGCGAAACATAATTAAATTCATTGCCAATTAATCAAAGAGTGGGATATTAAGAAATAAAACCAGATTTAAAGATATGTTCCACCCACCCTTTTTTCTTCTCAGGCTGAACTTTACTCCTGATTCCTCTACCTTCTTCTCAAAAGCATCGTAGGCAGATGGAGAATGCAAATTATAGTCAATTAATAATGCTTTCTCTCTGCTACTTCTTTCTATTCCTGCTCTTACTCTGCTACAGTTTAGGATCCCACATACTTAAGACTGTCTTTCACTGACTGTTCCAGTATGGATCCTTACCAGAGGCTTCAGTTCTTCAAGGTCTTTTCCAGCATGAGTCTTTGCCATTGGGTGTAGTTGTTCAGCAATATACTCTTCCAGTGTGTCCCTCTCACAGACTGCATATCTTGCCAGAAAATCACTCTTTCATGGGCTCCTCTCCCCAGGAGGCAGGCTTTAGCATCACTCTCTATGAGCTGCAACTTCCTTCAGGACACATCCACCTGGCCGAACATGGTTTCCTCCACTGGCTGCATGAGAACAGCCTGCATCACCATTTTCACCAAGAGCTGTAGGTGAACCTCTACTGCAGTTCCTGAAACACCTCTTCCATCTCCTTCTTCACTGCCCACAGTGTTTGCTGTTCTGTTTCTCTCACACATTCTCACTCCTGTCACAGCTGCTATACACTGTTTTTTACCCTAAAATACCCTTTTTCCTCACAGAATTTCTATCAATGGGCTTGGCTTCAACCAGTGATGGGTTTCCATGGGAACCAGATGAAGTTGGCACTACTTGATATGAGGAAACAGAATTTATCCCTGCTACCCTGCACTACCAAAACTTTATAGGTTGCCAAACACAATACATCATGATGAGGCAAAGATACACCATAGTCCATTCATAATGTACAACAGTTACCTTCCTATCACCAATTAGGCTTTTAAAAGGATACACTTTCACTTTACATGCATGTGCTCATTAATATGAAAACTAATTCAATTCCAAATGCTTTTGTCCAAAACAAACTAGATTTGATGAATATTCCTGATTTTAGGGAATAAAGTCTCATAATATCTCCCATGGACACGAGAGTTAGGCTGCCTAGACTCAGTATCTCTGCTATGTTCCCATTAAAATAGTCATGCTACATCTTTTGTCAAAGTTATTGACTTGCAGTGACCCAATTTAGACATTGCGTCAGGGAAAGGAAGAGTCACTTGTTGTTGTTTGAGCTGTGTCAGAATTATCTGGAAGCTTTAGCTCTAATTAAAGCAGTGGACTCCGGGTTCTTAGGCTCCATGGTGAAATCTGTGTACATCTTAGAACAAAGCTCAGAACCTTCCAGAACATCACAGACTTTTATCAGTTTTTATAGCATTGAAAAGATCAACAAGTTTGATTCAAGACTATAATTGAATTTTTCACATATTGGAAACGCTTTGGACGGCTGTACTTGAGTGCTAAAGAAGATAGAAATCTAAGTTTCCCCAAACTCCTTTTATTCTACTGGATTTGGTTTATGCTCCTAGAACTGATGTATGAATGCTCTTCATTGTAATTTGGACTCTGTTCTGTAATTTCTACTATAGGCTGTTTTAGTCTGTTGATAGAGCTGACTCTATCTCCTCTTTAGTCAGCAAAAGTGAACAACAGCAAGAAGCAAGCATTAAACAAAGTGCACGACGATGGTAAGTCTAATTAGTATCATGTTGCCAAAATTATGAACAGACTGTCCTTGAGATAATGATGACTAAATACACTGGGAACTTTCTGCTTTGGCTAGCAAGTCTCAATCCCTTCCACAGGGAGTATCACTAAGCTTTATGGTAAGTTTACCTGGCCACTGGGTGTCACTGTTCATTCACTTTTAGCTTGGAACAACATCTATTTTTGTTTATCTTTTGTTTGTTTCCACAACAATAGAGAGGTCGTTCCTTTAAGAAAATTGTTAAGGCAAAGCAAATTCCTTTAGAAAAAACTCAAAGCAAGAGGCCTAGTGAATATTTTAAGTAGAATACTTGAACATCCTATCTACATGAGGGTCTACAGTGTCACTTATACATGGAGAATTTTCCCTTGGACATCTGCACTCAGTGCCACATATTTAAGAGATATAGCCAGCATAGGCTTTATATTTATTGTAAATTATACCAGTGAGGTACTTTTTTATGGCTGACAAGGGGTTTTTTTGTAAGCCTAATATGTAAGTGAGCGTATAGTAATATTGAGGCTGACACTCAACAAATAGAGCAAAAATTAATTTGCATACCATACAGAGGACATAATTCCTCCATTGTACTTGTGAATTTGAGCTATGATGAGGGTCTCAGTTCAAAGAACTAGGAATAAAAAAAAGACATATACTAAACTGTGCCTCAGTCTGGCCAGGGGGATAAAGGGAAACAAGAAGGGTTACTTTGCATACATCTGTAACAACAGGAAGACCAGGGATGATATAAGCCTTTTCCAGAGGGAAAATTGAGACCCAGTCACAAGTGATATGGAGAGGGTTGAGGTACTTAATGACCTCTTTGTCTCAGTCTTCATCAGCAAAGGCTCTAGTCACTCCACTCAAGACCCAGTATACAATGATGGAGACAGGGTGAAGGATGATCCAATCACATTCAGTGAAGATCAGGTTTAAGGCCATATGAAAGACCTAAATGTGCACAAGTCCATGGGGCCTTGTGAAATCCACCCACAGGTCCTGATGGAAATGGCTAATAAAGTTGCCAAGCCACTAGTCATTATATTTGAAAGATCATGGCAGCCTGCTGACTGGGAAAGAGTGATATTTATCACCCCCACCTTTAAAAAACGAAAAAAGGAAGAGCCTGGAAACTATAGGCCAGTCAACCTCACCTCTGTGCCTGGCAATATCATAGAGCAGATCCTCCTAAGGGTCCTGCTGAGGCAGCTGAAAAATGAAGAGGTGATTGGTAACCGACAAGGCTTCTTCAGAGGCAAATCCTACCTACCTAACTGGATGGTCTTCTATGATGGCATTACAGCACAAAGGAAGAGCAACCAGCATCATCTACCTGGACTTATGTTAAGTCTTTGACACTGTCCTGCATGACAGGTCACCAAATTGGAAAAACATGAGACTTGATGAACAGACCACTGAATGGATAATGAATTGACTAGACGGTCTCACTCACAGAATTGTGGTCAATGGCTCAAAGTCCAAATGGAGAGCAGTGACGGGTGCTGTCCCTCAAGGGCAAGTATTGGGACCAGTGCTGTTTAAAGTCTTTGTTGGTGATATGGACAGTGGCACTGAGTGCCCCCTCAGCAAGCTGTGTGGTGTGGTGGAAACACTGGAGGGAAGGGATGGCATCCAGAGGGACCTGGACAAACTTGAGAGGTGGGCCAATGCCAATGCCAACCTCCTGAGATTTAACAAAACAAAATGCAAGGTCTTCCACCTGTGTCAAGGCAGTCCCAGGCACAAATACAGGCTGGGTGCTGAACAGATTGAGAGCAGCCTTGAGGAGAAATTGTTGATGGTATTGGTGGACAAAAAACTCATTCTGAGCTGGCAATGCTTGCTTGTGGTTGAGAAAGCCAACCACATACCGGTCTGCATCAAGAGAAGTGTGACCAATGGGTCAAGGGAGGTGATCCTCCTCCTCTATTCTGCTCTCAGGAGACCTCATCTGGAGTACTGCATCCACTTCTGGAGCCCCCAACACAGGAAAGAGATTGAACTGTTGGAACACGCCCAGAGGAGGGTAACGAGAATGACTGGAGGTCTGGAACACCTCTCCTAGGGGGACAGGCTGAGAGAGTTATGGTGTTCAGCCTGGAGAAGAGGAGACTTTGGGGAGATCTTATAGCAGCCTTCCAGTATCTGAAGGGGAGTTACAGGAAATCTGGAGAGAGGCTGTTTTCAAGGAGCTTATAGTGGTAGGACCAGGGGGAATGGTTTCAAGCTGGAAAAGGGGAGATTTAGACTGGAAGTCAGGAGGAAGTTCTTCACAATGAGGGTGCTGAGACACTGGGACAGGTTGCCCAGGGGATTGTCCCTGCTCATGGCAGGGGGGTTGGAACTAGAAGATCTTTAATGTCTCTTCCAACCTTAACCATTATACAAATCTGTGAACCCCTTCAGCTTTTCTTTGACTGCATTTATAGGTCCTCATAAGGAAGCAACACCAGATATAATCCCATTGTGCATAGAAACTGCTTAAGGAAGAGATTTAGCTCAACTCTTTAGAGATAAGGAATATGGTCCAACTAGCTCACTAGGTGTTATCCCTATAGAAAATTATTGTTTCTGTGTCAAATAATCCTAAGGAGTAGCATAAATTACTCCAGTGGAGCCACATTTCTCTTTACAGATTGTTGAAACAACGACATGCTACAAATACATTTTGCAGCATGATATTGGCATACTTCTGGATATTTTGTGGTGGATTTGAAATGCTAATAGCCGTTCTATTTCATTATGTCAACTTCGTGATAAGTGAGCAAATACCTTAACAATCAGAAAATATATTTACAAAGCAGCCAGTGATCCAACGAAAGGAAGAACTTCCAGATCAAAAATTCTGTCCAGTCTGTGTAGAATTATCTATGTACCTACATTTATCAGTCTTCTAAGAATAAGCCAGTCGGTATTATTTCACTGCTATATCCATACCTTTCAAAGCAATATATTTACCAAATAAAATGTTGAACTATTGCTCTTCGCAAAAAGAAATGTCTCAAAACTTGTAACTTACACACAGTATGCACAACAAATATAGAAAACATTGATCATATTTATTCAAAAGTGTTAGTCTTGTGCATGTACTTCATAGTTTATATAAGAAACAACCCTTACTACAGGTACTAATTTAAAAGCAACATGTGAAATCAGGGTAAAAGCTTTTTATTTTGTTACTTAGAATTCTGGGGAGATTCATCTAGTCTTTGAAATCACTCTACTGGACACCACCTCAGACTGCATAGTTTAAAAGGAGACAGTATGAAACAGTATTACTAATACTACTACAGATAGTAAAACCAGGAAAATAATGGTTCTGATATCATTTTTTTAACCTTAAAGTTCACTGTGCTGATCAGTCATAATTTTTTTCAGCTTTTTGCCTTGAATAATATTTGCACAACTTTGAATTCACAGTTGAGTATTCCAGATGTGTATTACAGGTATTTTCATAAAAGTTGTTTCTCTTTCCGTGACTGTTTTAAGTTATAAAACTCTTCAAGACTGAAAATACTGCTCATCATAATACATGTACTGCATATTCTGAAGAGATGACCAACATTGGGAGTCCCTTGGCTTTTACATCTAAAACTAATACAAATAATAGTAGTAATACCTGTATGTGAAACATGGGCAATGTAGAGTGACTATATGCATGCATAATTAAACTACTGCATGATTTCTTTATCTCTTGGATAAAGGGATACACATAAACACACACGCAAAGTATTGTATGCTCTCTCATATTTAGTTTAACAACTTTGTTACTTTCTTTGTTTAAGAATGCAAAAGAAATAAAACCCAAACTGTGACAGGATGCCTGTTTCTATGTCATGAAGCGCATCAAGTCACAGTGAAATAGATTACTTACACCTTACAAAGAAAAGTGTCTTCCTAATGCCCCCAAAGCCCTTCAGACCATTGCCATGTTGATGCACATGATAGTATCAGGTTTATGTCATTCTGATAAGATGGTCCACTTGAAGTAGCCTTTGAGCTAAAAACAAGACATTCGGTTGAAGGAAGCAGGAATTTAAAGTTATTGGTGTAAGGATAATTAGTGACTGGCAGGTATCCAGCATCATTATGAGGAGATTGCTGCGGGGCAAATGCACAAACTAGCTGTTTTCTGCAATGTCACAAACATGGGTCTGTTTTCACTCTAACTGATTTTATTTTAAACTTACATCTGTTTCCTAACACACTGAGTTTTTTGGATCTTTTCTTGAACTTCTTCACCTTTCAATTGTTTATTTCAAATTCCAAATGACTTTTGCAGTGACAGGAACTACATTTTTGTTTTCATTTGGAATTTGATTTTGTTTCTCCATGTATTTAGTTTGCATTCTTAGCAGTATGGGATTATTAATTATTTACAACATTCATATTTCTTTATTTAAAAAATATGTCTTGAAGGCAAAGTCTACATTGACTAAGGAGACGTTAAATTTTTTCAGCTTTTCAGAAACATTTTCAGGAGATGCCTGGTAAATGAACAGTATTAAAAAGGAGAAGTACAAGCTTACAACTGACCAACAAGGAGAATGCTTTAATTTTCCATGCTCTTAAATCTATGGTCCTAATTGTCCATGCTTGTGGGTTGAAACTGGTATCTTGGCTGAGAGCAATCTTTATTCAGTATATGCTTTCCTTTTGAAGATAGGGAAGAAATCTAAAGGTCTAGTTCTTTTAATGGAGGTAAGCTATACCTGGGGTAAATTCCATGACTTGGCAGTAAGAAAATGTTCTTACATCTTCATTTTAGACATAACTCAAAAGAAACCGGAGGCAGTCTGTAAACTTCTAAGTGCTGTCAGAGAACGTGAGAAACACGGGATGAAAGCTTGAGGATGGCTTGCAATTCTTTTAAAAGGTTAAAATTATAGAAAGGTCATGATCTTGGAAACTGGCTCATGTAGAAGTTGGGCTGAGTTTTGTAATTTTCAAGCCTACAAATATAAACATGATTTTGCAAACATTTATTTTTAAAAGTGTCTTGATGAAATATTTAAAAGTATTATTACATGTAGAGGTATTATTAAAGTGCTAGAGAATGCTCTGGAGTATAGAACATAAATTTGCTGTACTGCTTCACTGTAATGGCAGTTTTCTGACATGTTTGTAGCCAAAGCCCAACTTCAGTCTCCTAGGTAATTCTTGAGCAAGGTTTGAAAGTTAACAGAGAATAGGCTTGTGAAAAGGCAGTTTAGAAATGTACATCCTGTTTTGTGAAAAAAGGAAACTTGCAGAGACTGACAGGGTCTATTCTGTACTAGGTGGCCTTATTTCTAGAGAAACATACTGGGATTTTCTGGCATCGACATAACCACTAGTGCTGTGAAAATCATTCTGGTAGCTGTCATAAAGAAGGAAAATGTAGATGCCAGCAAATCAAAAGTTTGTTCTCTGGTACTGTAGTGTGGGATGGCTAAACTGAGATATTAAGGTAACACTTTATGGGCTTAATCTCTCAGATAAACATATGATAGGTTGTCATAGCTCCACTTTGACCAGGAATGTGTTGTGACATTTTTAAGGACCCAGATGATGCATCTTCAGTGCCATGCAGGTACAGCAAAATACTTGAAGTAAAATTTATTGCTTCTTTACTTTGTCTTTCAGAAAGCTGTGAGGTTCAGTGCTAAAGAGATGAAGATTAACTGGAAATCCTCTGGGTAGACTGCATTTAATGATGTAAAACATCGATGCACTTACCGACAGTAAAAATAGGTCCTGGAATTCTAAGAAACCTCAATCCAAGCCATCAGATACAAACAAAATGGCTTGGGATCCTTTCTAGGATCAGCTAGGTTTTTTTGTGAGTGCCCTGTACCTAGACAAGAATTTGTGGTAATGCTTGAAATTCAGCATAGCTAATTTCTGACTATCTCATACAAAAACTCTTTCTAAAGAAAAAAATTCTATTCATGAAAGTGACTGAGATGTGGTAAAGTTTTCAATTCAGCCCATAATAAAACTACTTATCTACAGCTTATAATGTAACAATTTACTCTTGACAGGACTTGATATCTTTTAATTCATCAATACCTGTTTTCTATAAATTATGCTTAACTTCTGTGCTTCATCTGATGGAGGGTGCTTAAAAAACTATGGAAACACATAGCAGACAGGTGTAAGGATGATGTTTCTTCTAGTTCTTCTGTAGAAAAGCACTCAATTTTGGAACATGAAAGAGTTAGGAAAACTTTAAATTGCTGTCCAGACTCTTAAGTCCAAGAGCTCAGAGACTATTCCAGATGTCAGCATTCATGGCTACATGGTTTTAACATCCAGTTAGTTCTGCAGTACGAATGAGTATTTTTATATGTGTGCATATGAATTTATATACTTGTACATATATATATATGTACACACACAAATACCTACATATGTGTATATTGTCAAAAGTTTATCTCAACTTCTACTTGCCATTTATGTCATCAGTTGATCAGATTTGGGTCAAAATTAACCAACTAATTTAGTTGAAGTACTAATAGGCTAAAGCAAAAGCAAAACAGGGAGGGTTCAAAACCCAATTATAAATTGTAACCAAATACATTTAATTCACATAAAAAACCCAAGACAAATAAAAATCTTAACACAGGCATACAGATACTCATCACATGTTCTTACATAACTAGGCCAAGCTGCTATCTTCATCCCCCATCAAAAGGAAGATATTTCCAGCAGTTCTGTTTCTAACCTGGAACTTTGACCTTCTCTGGAAAAGTAGAGTACTCTCAGTCCAGGCACAAGTCCCTCAGCACCAGAGGATTTTAAGGTCCAGATTGCTGTTCAATGTGTTTCCAAGCTAGTCCTCCATTTCCAGTGAGTTGATTCATGCAGCCACAAACAAGGCATTCCATTTCAGCAAAGAATGCATTACAGGTGAAAACCGTTCCTATGATGATCTCTGAGATTCCACTCTGTCTCTCCGCTCACCACATTCCCAGGGCAAGATGGCTGCTGTGCCCAGCCCAATGCCATGTACAAATACGAGAAAGAAGTGAAGAATCTGGAAACGGGAAGCTCCAAACCATTCGTACCACAGCGTTCACAGAGTCAAAACTGTTTCACAAATTGCCATAACAAATTCCCAATGCCTGAGGCAAGAAACCCACTCAGATTTAAAGAACAAAAATATAGATAGCATGTATGCTTTAGACAGACTGGCAAATGCTGTGTGTACTCTCTATGCTGGCCACATAGAGAGTAAATAGCTTGCAGCTTGCTGAACACCCTCTGTTCTATGGAGTAGTGCAAAAATTGTTTAAGGTGTCAATTTTGATAGAGAAACATTAGGTTTGGTAATGAAAGAGGCATTGCAGTAAAGAGATTTGAATAAAAATGGTTTGATTTCCACTCTGTGGGGTTTTATCTGTCCACGAATTTTGATGAAAATTTGAGAATAACCTCCTATGGTTGAGTATCTCAAGTACAAGTTATGTCTTGTTATCCAATTGTGGTTATTTTATTCTCAGTTAAGGAAAAGAAATGTTTTCTAGAAAATTAAGCTTCTGTAGCATTTATTAAATTATGTAATTTTTTCCTGAATATAATATAATATAATATAATATAATATAATATAATATAATATAATATAATGCAATATATCTAGGAAAAATATCTGATTTTGTTTTCTTTAGTTTCATTAAAACTTTTATAAAACTCCCTTTTCACATCCTTTCCTTTTCCTTTGCAGTAGCAGCCGGGAACTCAGGGCTCAGAATCAAGAGCAAAGTATAGATAAATGAGTAATGCCAGGGCTCAACCTAAAGTCTTCACGAACAGATTGTCTAACAGACTGGACTAATAATCTTCAGAGTCACCATGCTGGCTTGCAGATTGCTGCCTTAAGTGGCTTTGATTATTACGGTTATTTGGGAGCATTTCTTAAATTGGAATTTGAGCTTCAGGATCTAGGTGCGCTGTCTAAACCAGATTGATTTCTCCCAAATGGCAAGCACAAACAGCAGAAAAAGTTTCTCTGGTTAAAACTGAAGTCATGACAACACCATGACTAGTTCAGCATCAGTACCTGTTTCACAGGAAAAAAAATGCTCAGCTGATTGATTCCTTAAGATCAAATAAAAAACCAATTTTTTAATTTACATGTAAAAAATGTATTATAAAACAACACTGATTGCTGTTTGTGATTCAAAGGATGTTAGTTTCTACAAAATCACACTATTACAGTATTGAGAAATAGGATGCTTGCTAGTTAGTGGAAGGATTAGTATTAGTGAGGCACACAAGCACTGAGTGGTAAACAGCATAGAGAGAAACAGACGGGAGGACATACGGCATCATAAAACAAAGTAAAAAAGGCATAATTAAAAGTCTCTGGAGCTTCAGGTACTCACCTCTGAAAGCATAACGTAGTGACTATCAGAGTTTTCCCAGTACATAAAATTAGTCCAGTAAGATAAATAATGTTTATGCTGTTATTATCTTTTTAAAACACATATGGAGGTTTAAAGGCCATATGGGCATCACAAAGGTCGTAAGAAGGGAAAATCGAGAACTAGGTGATCTTACACCAAAGCAAAACAGAAATATTTTGATCTAATTGGTCCCCTCGTCATTTTTCAAAGGAAGTGTTTTCATAGGACAGATGAGCTTTTACCATAATCAATCAGCATAGCCCATAATCTGATTTGCAGGTATGAAGAGGTGGCTTTTTGCGTCATTCTTAAAACGGTCAAGTGCTCAAATTATTGTTCATTGACCCTACAGTAACAGCTAAAAAGAACAGTTGAAGACGGAAGACAATTATATGGTCATAGATTGACATTTTGGGACTTTCAAACATGTTCTGGTAATGTAGATAATTTTTTTTCTCTTCTGCAACACTTAAGAGAAAGGTTCTATTAGCACAAACAGGTGGTCTACACACCCATGTAATGTATGATTCCTTGTATGTAGAACAAGAATCATACCGTAAGGGTTCCATCAGAGCAGAAACAGGAAAATTACAGGTAGACAAAAATATGTACTTCTGATAGGAATATCTAACTAAAAATATGACACATCAAACGAGGTGGTGGCTTATCACAGGGATACTACTATTGTATAGAAATACTGTGGGTGTATGAGTGACTACTATATGGTAGGTTTGGACTGAAGCTGGTTTGCTTAACAATTCACTGACTCTGACCCAAGTGGAAATAAGGCTACACTGTGCATATGAGTGCATGTGTATACATTTGTTCTTAACCATAAAGAAAGTCTGATGATGAAGAAAAAACCCAGAAATGCTAAAATTACTAACAATGATTAACAGGATACTGTCTTTACATATGAGCCCTGCATCTCAACATAAAGGAACCTTGAATCTAACTAGATGCTATTACAATACTAGTACAAATAGTAAGAGCTATTACAAATAGGAAGAACTAAAACAATTGTATGTGTTAACACATATGATGAATAGACACAATCCACCAAATCAGCAAATGAAGTTACATAGTAATCTGCTGTAAGAAAATGCATCTTCCCTTAAGACAAGAATTTTGTATTTTTACTAAAACCTTTTTTAAAATAAATTCTTGAAAGGTGGATGTGAATAAAATGAACTTTATATTTCAGGACTCTATACTGACTGGTATGAATGAGAAAAAATGTTAAACGTTGAACATAAGATGTGTAACACATTTGGATTGTGAAGTCAGACATTAAATACGTGGAAACATGCATACTCTTCCAAGGAAAAAAAAGTAAGAATCAATTACCTAAAGGGCCTGACTCTCCATTCTCATGCAGTAGAATATGTGTACTAATTCAGGTGCAGAGAGTGGAGCTGTACCAGGAAAAAAAAATACAAGTAGGAACAGAGTCATGACATCTGAAAGCATAAACCAACCTACAAGCTTGTTTAACATACGAACAGCCCCAGGGGCAATTTGGATTCTGCCAGTACTGTTTCACCTGAAACATGCGAAATAGCTGGATGCTACAGCTCAAAGAATGTTTGCCACAGCTTGGCATATGGTTTATACCTTCTGTAGGGAATATGCAGCATAATATCCTGCTGTTTGTTTGTTGGGCTGTTTTACTAACAAACTAATCTTGAGTTAACATAAAGGTACAAATACTAACTTGTCTGTGGTCAGAGGGTTCCCAGCTGTTTATGTCAGTGGCAACAGAATTGGAGCATGCATTGTTTTATGCAAGCATTTGTCAAAGAAATGCTGAAACTAGCACTGAAGCATTAGAAAGGCTAAGATGTTGTTTGATTTTAGTTTTTTGTTTTTCCTAAGAAACTCACAGTTAATCCTTTGCCATGGACAATATATTTTGTCAATATTGTGAAGATAAACCCTGCTCTTTCCCATTTAGTATAATATAAATCTGATAATTTTATAAGAAGTTACTGTAATATTTCTAAAGTGTATTTTTACTTTAGTTGAGTGATGCCTTATCAGTATACTTCACATTCTTTTTCTCTAAAAAAAAGATATATGAGGCCATTCTAAAGTATTTAAATTGAGGATATTTCAAATAAACTAAGATCGCCCCAACTAATTTAAAGTTTTTATTTCCAAAAGGTAATTTATTTTCTTTTTTTTAATTTATTTACAGTCCTTGAAGGATCACAGAGATATCTGGAGAAGCAGATTATTTAATCTTCATCGATTATATTGTCCATGTTGATTGCCAAAGATACAGTGAAAAACACTTTCTGGGTTGAAAACATTCTCTATACTGGCTCACACAGTTAAAACTGCTTATATTTTCTACTGTCAGTATTAGAGACGGAAGCAGAATGTAAGGATAAGGATTCTTGTTCATGTCATTTTGCTAAGTGTTGTTTATTAAGAAAAATTAAGAAACCTCTGAAAGGAATTATTGTAAACTAAACTGATTAAAATGTTTATTACTCTGATTTTTTGTTTTATTCTAAATTATGTAAAAAATGGCATTTCCTTGGATGCAATCTACACTACTAAATATGCTCATGCACATCCTTCTATTTATGCCTCTCAGAGACTATCACTGTAGTCCACTGTAAACTCCTGACGTTGTTGATGACTCACACATTAATTTGCTTTATGAGTGGCAGATGGTGTCCACCATGCACTTTTTAATAGGAAAAAAAACTTTAGAAAATAACTTCTAATTGGAAATGCCAAGGAAGAGAAGAATGCTTACAGGTTTGCTTCTGCGTTAAAGATGCCAACACTGTTCTCAGGTTAATGCAAGACATAAGCAAGCAGAACTTGTATCTAAAGAATTTGTTCAGAAATAAGACTGAATATTCTTCTGATTTTTTCTTGCTTTCAACTCACTAGATTTTCAGTCTCTGAAATGTCTTATTCATTAATTACCTCAGGTTTTCAGATTGCAAACCCTGTTGTTTTTCTTAACTATCTTTTAACCACATGGTTCCAAAGCACCACATAACCTTTTTTTGTCTAACTTCCCCCAACAGGCACACTTCAACGGACTCCTCCCTTAAAAGTGATACTTGGTTATCTCTTTACAGAACAGTAAGTCCCTAGATAAGTCTGAAACTCAGTTTTCAAGTCAACCTAAATGAGCACGAAAACGTGAGTCTACACTGGTTCCCTGAAATAATGTCCCTATGCTCTAAAGCTAAGAAACAGGAAACTCAATTTAAAAAGTTATTTAAACAATAGAGGATCAATATTACCTGTCTCCAGCTAAGGAAAAAAAAACCTAGTCACTGCAACCAGCTTTGTTCTTTCTAAGCTGTGGGGAATTTCTGTTTAGCAATTACATAATCTGTACTGTACAGCAATCTGTTGTCTACGTGTGGTGTAAATGTCAGTCTACTAAGAGGATGCCTGCAGAATAAAAAAGAACTTCACAGAGAAAAAATAAATGCAGAAGATCTCAAAGGTGCTTTTTCAAGTATAACTTGAACTATTTACATCAGTACTCACAGCACCACAGAATCATTTTAGTTGGAAGAGACTTTTCAGATCAAATCCAGCCATTAACCTAGCACTGCTCAGTCACCACTAAGTAATTCTTTATTTCAGAACTGCGTTACTGAAGAAGGTGGCCATCCTTTATTTAGATTACTGCTTCAGCATAACTTATTGATCATTACATGAAAAGTACATGTGTAAGTACTACAGCAGGCCTTGTGAGTGCAAAGATGTGTGCGACAATTCAGAAATAAAAATAACACTCTAAGAAATAATTAAGGAATTTTGTAAGTTATAAAAGCTGTTTGTGGTTCAGTGACAGACAACGACAGAGTAGTTGAGTAGTTTTATATTAAAGTAATTATATACAAGACTTTTTTCTACTTTAATAATACATTCTTTCAAGTGATTTTCTATATGCTTAAGCTAGTATGTAAAATCTATTTAGTCTTCTAAAATAAAACTATTTTAGACTAAAATATTGTGTCATCATATAATATCTGTAATGCTTATAAATTTGTCATGTATAAGTTTCTTTATACTTTAGATACACATAACTTTTAACTAAGAAAGTTATTACAGCAATAACAGTCTCAAACAAGAATGACATCTGAGAAAAGAATAGACTGAGAAGAAGAACAGGTAGATCGAAAAAAGAAATCACAAATTTTTGAAATTTTGTATTTTTCAATTTTCTTCCAAAAAAGAAAATAGAGATTTCAATTACATTTTCTTGTCCTTTCATAGCTTCATCAAGAACACATAATTCCAATGCAAAAGCACAGGTAATAAAACCAAATGAAAGGTACGGACTGTTACCACATTGCATTACACCAAAGTGTCATAAAACCTTTTATAAAGACAAATTTCCCCTCAAGTGCAGTAATAGAGTCAGAGTGGAAAACAAAACAATCTGTATTTTATATACTTCTTACCCTCGGAGGAAAAATACCAAAAGGAGTTCTGATGCTGTTCATATCAGATAAAAACCTTCCAGAGGGGAAATTTCCCCTTTAGTGCTGGGGCATGGCAGAATTGGGAAACAATACGAGGAGTAATTGACAGAACACAATTAAATCAGATTTTAGAAGAAAAGTACTTGGACAGGGGATTGAGTTTTTCCCAGTTACAATGCTATCATTTTCTTTCCTGAGGTCTGACTTTTCCAGGAACCTATTCACTCCACAGCAAGTGAAGTTCTTGTGTGTTTTCACTCTTGTGCTGATTTTGTAAGATGCTATTGATTAACTTCCTGATGCAAAAGGTCTCAGGTGTGAACTACAGAGGTTTTATTTTGTTCACTTTATCTCTTGTATAATGGTTATGACCCTGGAGTCATTGTAAACTTTGAGCATTTTCATGAAGACCATATCACTCATGTAATTAAAGTGTGTTGCAACCACCTTTGGAATTTGTTCAGACTGACAGCCGTGATCATTAGGTCACCTGCTGAAAATCAGTGTCATAATCTTTCACACTGATTTCTCTTGTGAATCCTTTTTTATAGGTGTTTTCTGTGGATCTTTCAGTTATTATTTGTATCAATTGGCAGCTATTAAAAATCAATCTCCTAGACACAAATTTCAAGATGCCTTTATGACTGCCAAATTATTAAAAAGTAGCCTATTGATTTTGGTAGGTGACACTTATGATTAATAACATAGGGATATCCCTAATGGAAGCAGTGATGTTTTATTAAACTTTTAAAATCAGATTCAGCTGACTATGCTGTTTTATTCTCTTATCTCAACAAATGTAGAACTACAGGCTGAAACATTCAAACAGAGATGAGAAAAAGGTACTAGTGGAAGTGCCAGTCCTTACAAAGAGGTAAAAAAAGATTGGAGGCATACTCTGAAGTGTCTTCACAGAATCACAGGTGCTCTCTTATAGACAACTGCATTAAATCCCTTCTATTTTTTTTTCTATTTACATAATTTTCCATAGCAGTAGTTGTTGCAGCAGTCATACTTCTAAATTAAAAAATGCTATTGTACTTACTGACGTTAATTCTCATCTAATCATCAAAATGCCAATCACAGCCTTCCTGGCACATATTAAATAAATAAATAAGAAATAAATACAAAATAAATAAGAAATAAAGGCCTTACTTATTTTCTGTCAAGTTTTACTGTCTATATAACCTAATAGTAATTTTTGATCTGCAAAAAATGATTTCAATAATATCTACTGAAACTACTAAGTTGTCAAAATCACTGTGGATACAAAACAATGGAATGTAGATTTTCATGGTGGTATTACTTACAGAGATGTGACCAGTAGTTTAAATGGGCTAGAAGGTCTATTTCTTGTTGTATAGCATCAAACTGGACTAAATCCACAGACAGAAGAAACAGAATAGACAGGGAAAAGTAATTTTGGTGAGCAGTATGTCTCTTTCTCAAACCCATTATCTGGTATATTTTTCCATATGAACTGGTGAATCCAGAATGATTTCTAAGAGAGAAAACCTAAAAAAACCCAACCAAGTAACACAGACCTGATCCATCAAATGTGTAATCTTCCTGAGCAACATATGGTACATCTTATCAGCATATTAATAGTTCTGGGAGGTCAATACCTAGACATCTAGAGTCACATGAGATATGTCTAGTGTCTATACCTAGACATGTCTAGTGTCAATACCTAGACATCTAGGTCACATGAGATATTATGGGATAACAAAGGAAACTACTAGATAGCAGATTTGACAAAGAACACACTGGACACCCATGGCTTTCAGGGATGCAGCTGGAGGTGATGTGTAAGATTCTTTGTCACCTCAAAAACCACTAGGCACCAACAGGCAGACAATTAAAGTGTGATTTTAAAGCTCCAGGTAAAATTCAAAATTTTTTTTTGACGTGGGTACCCAGCATAATTTTAGGCACTATTAGGTATCTTTATCTCCAGCTGTTATTCTGACAGAGCACATTTTTCCCTCAAATCTTGTGTCATATCTTCCAATCCTTT
This sequence comes from Upupa epops, assembly GCA_013397515.1. NCBI lineage: Eukaryota > Metazoa > Chordata > Aves > Bucerotiformes > Upupidae > Upupa > Upupa epops. The sequence goes on from VZRI01001460.1 coordinate 94,553, forward strand.
GAAGATATTCCTTGTGTTATCGAAATACACTAAATGCATGTCTTCAGGCTTAAATTTTAGTGTTTCATCTCAGTTACATATTTGAGTAGCTTCCTTAGGAAGGAAGTTTATGTGAAAGCACACACCACTAAACACGTAGGAGACTGAGGGTCACAGAATGGATACAACATACATGTACTTAGATCTATCACAGAATCACTCTGTTTGGAAAAGAACCCTGGGAACACCAAGTCCAACCGTATTCTAAGACAAACCCAAAACTTTGCTTTTTTAGAAGAAAAGCATTCTAAGAGATAGTGTCAAAGAGAAAAAGCAAAGAGGGAGGCATAATTCTAATACAAATTAGAATTTGTATTTAATTTGTACTTTAAAACACCTTAGAATATATTTTGGGTAGTTCGTTAGACAACCCTCCAGAGGAAACTCAAATATTCGCCACCGCATACAAGTTTTCTAGGAACAAGTGTGAAAGTAATTCGTTTAGTCAGTCTGTGATTATAGCAGTGACACTGATAAACTATGCCCTTGGTAGACAATGGAAATGATCAAGGTGCTCTTTTTCTTGAGAATTTATCATATTACAACCCTGTCTGGAAACGACAAGTTATTAGTTTCTTGGCTCTTTAACTTAGTATTTTTCAGGGTAAACATTAGCTTTTTTAATAAATAGTTGGTTTATACTATTGATCTTTATTTCTCAATGAACATCTATTACTTACTGTTTTTCCACTAAAGCATTGTATGTTGCCCATTCATTTTATTTTAGTATATAGTATTAGCATATAATATGCAGTACATAGAAACAGCTATTAGGTAATCTGCACACAAGAAAAATACAAAAGACCTCCATTCTTAACACATTTTCCTTCCCAGACAAATGACACCTAGAATTATCATATTAAATGAACAAAAAAATAGGGGAGAATGATTCAAATAAGTATGAGCCAAACAATTCTAAGAATGAAGATAGCCCTCACCTAGACTGTTAAAGGAACTCTGCTTGCTACCGAGAAGTCTGATATACAGTGTGATGAAACAAATAAGTATTTAGGATGCAATATGAAGGAAGATAGAACAGTTTTAATAACTGTTTGCTTCAAAGCACTTTGAAGATTTCAGTCACCTGACAGTTATCACAATATTCACGGGTCTTATATAAAAGTTCATATTTGTTACTTGGCTAAAATACATATTGGCATTAAGCAGAAGCTGAACACAGTATGTTACCATTACTGAACCATTCTATATTTTATGCTTTTTCAGAGACAACTTTCAGTCCATTGTTATAGGCACAGTGTTACAATTGAAATTAAAAGCTTACAATGGCAAATTAAATTCATTTAAATAATGTATAGCAACATAATTTGTCTTTCAATTGAAATGCTTTCTCCTTAAGAAGGAAAAGCCATGGCTTTACCTTGACAATTCAACTTTACTGTCAGTCACCTGACCTCATTGTAGCATAAATAGTGTTTGAAAACTGTTAGAGTTGCATTTGTTGTCTCATGGTCACGAATGGTTCACAAAAGAATCATTCCAAACCTTACGAGATATCTGAATAATCAATATTTCTTTTTCTATGAGGAAATTCTTATAACAAGGAATGTATTGTCTTCTTAAGTGTTTTCAGAGCATCTCCATCTGCTGGGGGTTTTTATGGACAAGTGCTCTTAAGATACTAGGAAAAGAAAATATTCTTTTTCTTGTTGTTCCTGCTTACAACTTCTTTTTAATCAAAACAAATAAAAAGAAGCAGGAAAGCAAAGAAATAAGCAAAGCAGCCCAAAAGATGTTATACTTCTTGAGTGACTTGTAGAAATCTTCAACTTAAATAAGTCTATGTATGCTGTGGTTTAGCATAGGTCCTTGGGACTTCAGACACTGACTAAATTCCATTGTCCTTTCTTCAATGTTTCTGTTATTGTGTCAAAAAACTTCACTAATTACAAAGTAAATTATGTGTATTTCTTCCTTTACCCAGTCTTCTTGTAATAAAAATATCAAGGTTGTCTAGCATGACTTGCCACTTCTGGCTCTTCCCAGTTACCTTGGTCTTCGTATCTTCCATAAGGGCTTACCTCATCACTTTTATTATGACAATAATAAAGATGGATTGTCTAAGAGTTCATATGGTTTACAATGTGAAAACAAATTTCTTAGTAAATAAAAATGCAGACTGTGCTCCTGACTAATCTGTACAGATGTCCACCAGAGAAACACAGGAAATTTAAGCAATTATTTTATACAGATGTAACACGTGACAGTGTTAACTGTCACCTGATGTGAATGAAAGCAGCAGTTTCCATAAGCAGGTGTCTCCAGTACCACTCCTCAAAACAACCTGAGGAGTATTTTTGAAAGTACAATTAGGAAAATAAAGTAAGAATCAAAGATTTTGGTAAGAAACAGGTAGCATCCCATCTAAAGAATAACACATTGCATTTGACTTTTGCACAGGACTTAATACTGACATTGAGAAATCCGATGACATGTATTCAATTCATGTGCAGCAAACACAGATGCAATTGCATTTTCCCTTTATTCTGTTTGAGGATCTCGCTCCTCGTTGCAACACAAGGACCTGATTTATCCTTTTTAGAAGGCATGAGCAAAAGGGATTGGTATGAAAAAGTTTGTCTGAACAGTAGCAGAACAGGAAAGAACATATTTCTTACTTCTTTATATGTGATATTATCCCCAAATGGCTGTAAATGTGATTGGGAACCATGCTTCACATAACTTAGTAACAATAAGGTGAGCTGGTATTATAGTTTTTTCTCTTTGAAAAGTGTGTTTTTATGTTCTTGTGAAGATACTGTAGGATTTTTGCGGCAACAGCTTGCATGATGATTTTTTAAAGTCTATGGGAACAATAACAATGATAATTTACCTTGGGAAGCAAACAGCTGCAGAGCTCGATGTAGTTCATATCTCTTCAGGTTATATGTTCTTTAAGATGTTGCCTCAACATTCAATGCATTTAAAGATCACTATTCATGCAGGGTTTTTTTTATATTGGGAAGTAATCTCATTTCCAAAAGATGCAAAAACACAACCAGACCATCAAATAGGTAAAAATATACATGACTGTTCTTAGAATTCAGACTGTTTTGATGCCAGAGTTAAACAGCACTCAAAGTAGTTGTAAGAATCAGAAATGTTTCATTTATATTATTGACACATCTCATTTTCAAATGCCACTGACCCTTCATCTAACACTAATAGTTTGGACTCCATACTCATGACGATCCACAGTGAGAAAAAGATGGTTAAACTTTTAACTCCAACACAGAATTCAGTTCATTCTAGATCCTGTCCTAAATTCTTCAAGCAGAAATCTGTAACTTGAGCTTTAATGGTCAGTACTAAGCAGTTTCATATACATCACATACACTTAATTTTCATTACTAATAGAACAGCAAAAAAAGGAAGAAATTTTTGATAGTCCATTTATTTCTTTTTTCATTTTTTGTCTGCAAAAGAGGGAAAATTTTATAAGAGTATTACTAGGAAAGATTAGTTAAAGAATATAAAATAACACAGCTTTGATTGGAAGAAAAATGTAAAAATGATTTGAACTAAAAACCACATTTGAGCGACCAAAAGAAGAGTATCTAATTCCCACTTTTTCTTTCAAGCCAAGTGGCATAGAAATAGACAGCAATATATTGTAGGTGTGTTCAGTACTGTCTTCTTTAAGGTGTTAGTTTTGCTTCAGAACAGTTTTCACAGCTTTTTCCCAGTAGTAAGACAGGTAAAACTAACAAGAAGACAGTGTAACTGGGTAAGCCAAGCATAATGTCAATAAAAGTTTTAACTTGGTTGACTAGATCTAAATGTATAATGCCATCTTGAGATGATTTAGAGTATCCAAAAATACCCTAAGGGGCTTGGTCTCTTGTAGGTCTTTTGTTGTATGCACTATGCTCATGCAGTCCTTTTTGTTAGCTAAGTCATTTCAAATTACTTCAGACCCCTGCATGGGCGAAGTGATCTGACTAGGTCTAATGCAGAGATTTAACAAAACCAAGCAAAATACAAATCTGAATTTTCATATTAAACTGAGTGGATCCACATTCAGTTTGAACAAGCAAGGCCTATCTGAGATACAAGTTGAAAATCCGGCTTTCTTTTGTCCAACACAAAATATTGCAAGCGTTTCAGAGTTTTTTTTTACATAAATAGTTTCTAACCCCATGTAAATCTGCTTAAACATGTGCAAGAGAGATACTTCTAAAAATAAACAAAGAAATTTCAGTGTGGACAAAACTAATAGAAATCTGTTTGCCTGGCGAACTGTCCAAAGCAATTTTTTAGGCTTTAGCAAGGGACAGAGTTCTTTTGCATGACTTCAGACTGAGGATGGGACATACCTGAACATACTGCAGGCTCACTGTGCAAAATGCAACATTGCAGAAATAGGCCTCGGGGTACTTTCAGACAGCTCATTTAACATCTATCAGTAAAGTAACCTTGCAGCAAAGAAAGCTAACCATACATTAGGCTTTATTAGCAAGAACACAGGCATGAGGTGCAAAGAAATAATTCTTCACTCTACTTGGGCTTTTGTGAGTTGTAGTGTGTTCTGGCCAATTTGGGGCTCTCCAGTGCGGGAAACACATTTGGAAGGTGCTGCAGCACAGAAAGCTTGAGAAAAGGTGAGAAAATTAATTTATCTTTGAAGGGAAAAAGAAGCAACGCTTCTGTTGCCTGTATCTGATCAGAAGGTAAAAACATGGACCCAGAGATACACAGTGAGGGTGATGAATGCAAGCTGAGAAATGTGACATTCTGAGTCGCTATTACAAGGAAATAAAAAAGGTGGTCCACAACTGGAAAAATCTTACCCAAAGAAGCTGTGGAGTGTCCATTCTTACATTGTCTTAGAAGCATAAAATATTTGATGAAATAGTACCTGAGGAGCTTGTTCCAATTAGATCTTAGACCTTCTTTTGAGAAGGAGGTGGGACAATGTATCCTCTGTAGATCTCTTTCAACAACATGCATGTTTCTGTGATTTGATTGTTGACTTGATGGTGGGGTATAGCAGCCACTTTTCAAGTAATTTTGAGGTAATTTTTCAAGTAACTTTTGAGGTCACTACCTCAAAAGATCAGTTGATTACATCTTTCCTGGGAAATGAAACCCAGACAAGATTATCTAGCACTCTGCCTGAACCCCTCCATCAATGAGAACTCCACCTCTGTGAGGTTATGACTGATTGTTCTCACTGTAAAAAAAATGATTTCTTGCATTAAAATGACATCTATCCCAGGGCCATTAGCACCTGCTCTCCCTTGTCTTCTACATGTGGCTTCTTGCAGAGAGCGCCTCCATCCTCTTTGTAACCACAGGACAAGTTCTTCAGCCCTCTGATTATCTCCGTGGTCTTCTTCTTCAAACCTCTTAGCAGTAACTATGCATCCCTGTCAAAGATTAAAATCCCATATAGCAATTGCTATATGCTTCAGGCCTCCTCAACATTGAAACTTTGTTCACTTGGGTTTCCAAGTTACCCTATTATACTCACTGAAGAAGTCGTCATCCTTAAGGTGTTGCCTATTCTGGTTATAATGACAGAAAATATTACTTAGGTTGCTTATCCACCATGAGTCAGAGCACTTAGTATTTAATGAACAGTCATGACTGATGGTGGGCTCTCACTTACTGCACCCACAATGGGCACACTGGATTTGCATGACCTTGGTCTCCATGGAAGCAAGTATAAGCAAGAGTCTGTACGTATATCAGTCATTGGTAGCAACTAAAAATACCAGTTGTTGTCACTTCTAGAAGGAAACACTCTGCAAAAATATGATGTTGACTTTAGAATGTGCAATTGCATAGGAGAGGCTGATAAAAATCACTGAACCAAATTAGATTTAACTCGAATAAGAACAAGAATTGAGGGCTTGCTTTTCAGTCAATGCAATATCTAAACTATGTGACCAAAGGAGACAGTCTGACTGCACTTTATATTCTGTGTTTAAAGGAATAATGTCATTTAGTACCTGCAACTGAACTATAATGACCACAGCTCACTTTCTTATGGTTTTATCCGTGGTTTTTCCCCTACAGAATTTATGGCAGACTATCCTGGATGTTTTCTCATGCTTTTTTCTAGTAGACACTAAAGTTTTAAATGTATTGTCTTTGGTATGCCTTGGATAGGGCCCTGGAAAACCATAATTAGAAGTATCTCATCAAGCCCTCAGCTACTAAATGCAATTGGTTCTCTGTATATTACTGTGGCAATGAAGGAAATTAATTTTTCAAAGGCATTTGTGCAACAACAATACAGGCAATAACAATTCAAGCATGAAATAGTATTAGCTTGTTTTCAGTGACAGGGTCAAGACAGCGTTGAGTTTTAAAGAAAATTAAACCAGTAAAAGAGGAAAAGGAGAGAAGTTACTGTTCTTAGATGCCTGAAGGAATATTTCTAAATCCTAGCCCAGCAAATAGAGAGAAAAATCTACTAAGTTAAGAATATTTAAATAATGTTTGTCCCTGAACAAAAATAGTTTAATTTTATGCCAGAAAACCCCTGGAAGAGTAAAATATAAACCATGTAAATGGAAAAATTACCAAACTCTGAGAAAATATGCTAATTAGCAATTTTGTCACAACATTCATGAAGCATTGAGAATGGCTAATAACTGAAGTTGACACATGGATGACACCATTTGCCTGTGAGAGACCGGTGTTTCAAATGACGACAGGTTTCTTTTTTGCTTCAGGAGGAAATTACTGAAGCAGCACCACAGTGTAAGAGACAGCATGCTGGCCGAGGCCCCCTGGAGGGAGACAGCTATGCTGCCTGTCTTGACAGGCTTCTCTGCAGACAGGCTGCTGCTGATAATAGGTTTTACTTGGTGGACTGTAAGTTTAATGGCTAGTTTACATGAATGGGTTTTCCTTTTATTACAGACTTTCTCATTATCTCTGGTTATTAGTGGTCAGAGGCAGTCTCCTCTGACTCTATGATCATGAATTGTGTAATGAATTATATAAACTTATCTTTACAATATGTAGAATCCAATACTGAACTGTGCTTTCTGTTTCTGGCCATGCTCCCTGGCTGTGTTACAGCCTTGTCAAAACACATGAAAACTAGTGTTTTCCTCCCCATGTTTTTTTATTAGAACAAGACTTTCAAAAGCAACTTGTGTTTATAAACTTTTTAATGAAATATCTCAAAGGGGCACAATTTATTCTTGATGGTTGCCTGTACTCCACTTGCTAGATTTTAAGATATCTTAAAATACAGCTTGATTGCCATACACTCACAAACTGCGTATCATTAGTGATTCCTGAGATTACATTCTTCTCTGATGTGTACTGATTTCAAATGTTAGCTGAAGACTATTTTCAAGGATTAAGGCTAGGTTGGCCACTAGAAAATGACAGATGCTCTCTCTTAACTCCTCTCTCTCTCCAAAAGGAGAAGAAAAAGAGAATAATGGAGAGAGATTTATGGATTGTAAAGCAAAACTAAAACTGCTTTAATGAAAATAATAGTAATAAAATACATACAAATGTATACAAAACCAATACCAGACCAAACCATCCAAAGACAATTACATCACTGTTAACACTGATGTAGTGATCAAAGAGTCTCCATGCTAGACTCAGGAGAACTGGATGCAGGAGCTGGATTCCAGAATTGGATACAGGAATTTAAAGATTCAGATTCAGTCACCTGTCCTGTAGTCTCCTCCCCACAGTTGAGGCCTCTCTCTTACTGCATACTTACTCCCAACCTGGCATATAAGATTTTGTAGTGATCATGGTCTTCAAAAAAGAAAGTGCATCAGTCCTTGGCTGTAATCGTAAGCATCAAACATTATCACTGCGGAAGCAGACTGTCTTGCTATGATGTTGTCTGCAAACATTGCAGTTACTTAGAAGAGTCTGATCTGAAAATTAAAATTAGTGAACATAATTAGTGCTGTTAAACGTAAAACCAGGACAGATATTTTACTTTCATTTCCATAATGAAAAACACAGTACTGCTTGACCTGCTTCAATATGAAATACAATCTTTTCTTCATGTCAGGACTATATGTGTTTTTGTTGTCTTTTATATATGTTTTATATACGCTGTGTGAGTCACCAGAAAACTTCTCAAATTTTCCAGTGATTATCTTAATTTTTAAAGGCAATGAATTTATGTCTAACTTGAATTTATTTATCTTTGTCTTCCAGAAATTGGATTGTTAGACAGATGAACTGACAGTCCATCTTTGTTTATCTTTCTCACAATAGTTTAAAAAATACAATTATCTTATTTTCAACTTCTTTCTGCAACCTTGATGCTATCTTTAGATCACTCATTCTCTAAACTCAGTATCTGAGAACACACTGTAGTACATTCCTCTCATGGTATGCCAAGGTTCATGTTTCTTCTTTTAGCTGTTAGATCACAATGAAAGATCTTGCTTCTGTTGTTGTGATCAACCTGGCCTTCTCAGAATCTCTGATTTCACATACACCGATAGGTAACAGAGCAAGTTTGGCTTATTTCTTTGTGACTCATACTGCATCATTTTAATAATATTGCTTCATTCCAGTCTACTATGCAATCCATGTATTGTCCTACGAGTGGTTTTTACTTACTGCTGACTTTGTCATTGATGATACCTTATTTTCTTACAAATAATTGAGGACATAGAGTAAGGAAAGAATCTATTATAGCATGACACCTGTAGCCATTTTAATTATTTTAATCTATTATAGCATGATACCTGTAGCCATTTTAATTATTTTAAAAACCTCTGAGAGTTGTCTGATGCCTGTTCTTTCATGTATTTAAATTACATTATATGAATTTTTATCATTCAGATTTATTCATTAAATTGATATTTGTTATCAAGTTAAATGTCTTATGAAAAAGTAGGTGTACTACATGAATAATGTTATCTATATTAGCTCTAAGCATCAAAGTGAACAGAAATTGTTTGATAAACTCACTCTGATTGTCAAGGGATATTTGCCTGATTTAGGTTTACTGTTAAATTTCAGTCATTCTGTTATTAAACGTAAGGCATTTCTACCCAGCTTGCTTTCAGCTTCATGACTCTCCTACAATGTATGTATGAATTTGAATGGTGTAGGGAAAGAATAAAAAAGGGAAACTCCCAGGGGAACTTAAGAGTATTAGCAACGAGTCCTAGGAATCTCATGTTCTATTGCGTCTATGGATGCTGGTTCTTCATGTGCCTGAAAGATTCTCTCACACACTTCTTATTGGTAAATAAATCATTATACATACTGACAAGGATAGGTTTTTCTGACCATGAAAATCTAATTTTCTGCAGTGATGTTTTTATTTTAATATTCAATAAATTTTTCTGCTTCATTCTATCACTCATTGAAACAGTGTTCACAGTGCACGTTAGAGCAGTTAAGCTGAAGGTCTTACAGTTCATTGGCGAGGCTGCAATTATTACACTTCGGTTTTGAGTCCCTCACTACAAGAAACATTTTGAGGTGCTTAAGCATGTACAAAGAAGAGCATCAAGGCTGAAAAAGGATCTAGAGCACAAGTGTTTTGAGGAACAGCTGAGAGAACTTGGGCAGTATTTTCAGGACTGGTGTTCCCCATTAGTAGAAAATAAAGACACGTACTATTTGCAAATATTTACACCTTTCTCAAGTACCCCTCCAACCAAAGTTTCTGTGAAAATCTCTCCTATAATAATTGTAATTCTACTTCTAATATGACCACTATAGATTTAATCTTCAAAGGCACTGCAAACGAAACCATTGTCAAATACCACAAGGATTCAGCCAAACTCTTCTTCTTAAAACACTTTCTGCCTGTGATTTGCCTTTTTTTCTGAAAAAAGAATCTCTGAGATTTATCTGTCATTGCTTGACTCTATCACAGTTTGAATGAGTTTTTCTTTTGTTTTGCTTCCTTTTTGCAGCCATGTCCATAACCCAGAAGTTTGTAACTTTCTTTGCCCTGTATATAAATAACAAAGATCACTGACCTGCAGTCTGCTCTTCACTCTTTATCAACATTTAATGGAAAAGAGTGGGGGGAGGGAAAGGGAAAATGCATGCTGTTAGCTATTATCTTTACAAATGACTTGCTAGCCTTTTATTTGTCTTCTTATGCTTCAAACACTCGAATGACATTTTCAGAAATTCACCAGATGAAGGTTCAATCCTGAGATGACTTGACAAACTGTATCTTCCTTAAGAGATTTTGACATGATATTAAGCCATAGTTACAAGCCAATACTTGAATGTGGAGCCCTGGGGAAATCTTTCAAAAGTGGAACACAACATTTACAGCAGGAGGCAGGTGTCTGCACCACTGAAGCAAACAACAATATGATATATTTAGTATCGAAAATGGAAGGAAACTACTGTCTCTTTACAACTGGGGACAATGGAAGAGGTTGAATGAGAAAAAAGTATCCTTTTCAGCCCTGGAGAATTTTAATTTACTGACAGAATGAAATATAGTCTCATCACGGCAGGTGCAGCAAGTGCCAGGTGCTGTTCACAATATTGTCTTTGAATTTATGTGTTTTCAAAACATTGAGAGGATGTGAAGCAGCTGCACTGGCCATGTGGAGAGAAAGCAAAGAGATTTTAATTAGCAATAAGAGGGCTGTTAATTTTTTTTAGGAGCCGGCTTTGCTTTGCACTCGTATCAGAAACTCAGCAGGAGCTCTGTGCAGCCCCAAACATACAAAGAAAATCAAGTCAACCATGTGTAAAAGTAGATTTAAAGCAAAACTGAAATAAGGTTATCCTTATCAGGTAAAGAATTTCTTGTCAATTTTGATTCTCAAATTAAGAAATAAGATTCACAGATGAGGGACTGCATAAAAAATTTTAAATCTCAGTAAAATTGCTAACCAAGGTAGTGGATCATGTAACACTCGGAGAAAACATGCAATTCCCAATGAAAACTAAAACAGTAGTTGTTCGGGCTAGAGATCAAACAATGAGGTAAATCAGAGTCTGAGAAATCTTACATGAGACTGCCAGAGATACTAAACTACTGGCACAAATGTAACTTCGGATTGGATAAAAAACTCAACATTTTTGAAATGTGGCACCAGGTACTGACAAGGTCCCTTCTCTCTGGGCAACTTACAGATGACTAATGATCTTTAAGGTACCTTCCAGCCTAATCCATGCCAAATCATTAAAGACAGAATAAACTGTATAAACTTGCATTGTTTTTTATTCTTACTTAAAAAGACAAAGTATAGTTTTTCCAACGTACCATTTACTTTTATGCTAAGAGCTTAAAGTTATTTTGAGCACTGAAGAGTCACCAGACCTAGCTGAGCTTAGAGAGTTTCTCAACTGATTTTAAAGATTTGACACCTGAAGGGATGTTCATCCTTTTAAATGTTAAAATTTTGTGATATGTGTTTGGGTGACACGGAAAATGAATTATGAATATGTAAACAGTCTGATTTACAACTCATTGAGGTAAGTTAAAACTTTTCTAGACATTTTAGTAACTGAGGATTTATAAATTCAGCTTGCTCAATATATTCTATTTGATAACCCAAGAAACATAGAACAGCGCTTACTGTGTAATATTTTCTCAGGATCCCATTACAAAATGGGATTTATTTATATGTTTACCTTTATGTTGTATTCAAGACGATAGTAGTGCTGAAAGTCAAATATGTCCATGACTTTTTACAGAGTAGTAATACAATAAAATCATGCATATAAGAATGGTGTATCAGGTCAGGATGACAGCTTTCCATTTAATCTTTCACTACACGGCAGCAATTAGCATATAGAATTTATGGTGACACAAAGAGATTAAATGGACAACAACTGATAATGTATCATATCCCCATGGACATTCAGTGAAGGCATTACAGGAGTTTAATAAATTACTTTGTCAAGTCAAATCTCCATCTATCTTTATATTCTCACCTAGCATATAGTAGTAATGTGCTATTTAGATTTATTTCCATTGAGTCATATTGGAAAACAAACAGCAATTTCATGGATTGATTTTACAACTCTATGAAAGCTGTATATGGACAAATAAATCATGGTTAACTAGACTGCCTTCTGATGTAGTGTTAAAATGTGGGTATGATCATTAGGGAAGTTGAACATTAACTACTAAGTACTTTGCATTGTCATGAGACTGTATACAAAATATCACATGTTTATAAAAGGAAAAAAACAATTTTAGATTCATAGATTCATAGAAAGATTCAGATCGCAAGGGACCTTCAAGATTATCTATTTCTAAGCCACCTGCCATGAGCAGGGACACCCCACAC
>VZRI01001460.1:107352-123062 GCA_013397515.1 Upupa epops
CTTGTGAGCCAGCCATATGAAATGTTAGCATAACTTATTCTGAGATGGTTACAACTGAAACTAACCGTGTTTTCACAAGGAGAGATATCGAACTGCATGTCAGCAGAAATAAGACTTTTTGTGTGCGTTCTTCCGATAATGATGAACCAATTATAAGGTGATTCCAGGTTCATGCTAGCAAGGTTTCCAATGAGCAAATGAGCTAATGCGTGTAGCGATAGCAAAACTGTATAGAAAGGGCAGCTTTAGTGCAATAAAGGGTCTTCGCTTCAATTCATACTGGATCATGTGGTGTCCAACTTTACTTCTCCTCAACCTCTCAAGCCTGTCCAGGACCCTCTGGATGGCACCCCTTCCCTCCCGTGTCTCCTCCACACCACACAGCTTGGTGTCATTGGAAACTAGCTGCGGGTGCACTCAATGCCACTGTCCATGTCCCCAACAGAGATGTTAAACAGCACTGGCCCCAGTACTGACCCTTGAGGAATGCCGCTCGCCACTGCTCTCCATTTGGACTTTGAGCTCTTGACCACAACTCTCTGAGTGCGACCATCCACCCCATCATTATACAGTGAGTGCTCAGTTCATCAAGTCCATACTTTTCCAGTTTGGTCACCAGGATGTCATACATGACAGTGTCAAACACTTTACACAAGTCCTGGTAGATGACATCAGTTGCTCTTCCCTTGTCCACTTGTGCTGTAAATATAGATTTAACATTGATGTAGCATAGATCTAACAATCCTGATTTACTTAGTTTCACAAGTAGAACTCCATCTATCATTGTATATGCAATATAATAGCGATTTTTGTGTCTGCTATGGACAAGAACATGACAAGGCTTTGTTCATAGCGTTCTAAGATGTTCTAAGAATGATGATGCAGGACGATGCTATGTTCAGAATATTGTTCTTTGTTGGCAAAGAAGAATTCTATCATGTCTAATTCAAACCACAGAGAGATTCAGGATAGCTTGCTTTTCTTATATTATTCTCTAAGTTGCCAGTAGTAAAGATGCTTTATTCATTTGCTGCCAGATGCTTTTATCTGTGTGTTTATTCCACAAATACAATGTCGTATTTCCGCTGAAGAGAGAGCATACATCTGAAGACGGAAAACAGAGAAAGGAATTTTGAATCTACTTACTGGGAAAAAATACTGTGAATGTGAGCACAGGCAGGAAGCACACAGCAAAACCCAAATTAACATAATCATTTGTAACTTCAGAAAACAATGCTCATACAAGCCAAGGAGCTGAACAAAACTGCAACTGCAGCACAGCTCCTTATTCAGAAAGACATTCACATTGCTATGAAGCAACTTTGACACTGAAAGCAGATGTTACTGTGAAACCAATCTCTTCATAGTTGTATGGTTATTCATAGCAACTGCTTTATCAAACCAAAGCATATGCAGAAAACATGGTCCTGCCAAAGTAGTATTTTTTCAGCATTGTTCTTTATTATTTAGATATGTTCACAGGTAAGGATGGTAAACTGATGATGTTGATGCATTATTTCTGAGCTGAATCATTCAGCTTTGCAGTTTTTGTGACATCCTGTGACTCTCCTTTAGACTTCAAAACAAAAACCAAATACCCAGCATCACTTTTGATTTTTGTTTTAGCTCACATGAACTCTGTGTCACATTTAGAACAATAATCACAGCTCATAAACCTGTAGGGAATACAGGGATTCACAGTGCAAGTATCAAGACTAAATCTACAAATCATAGTTTAGACTCTGACAGCATCAACAGTCTTCACGACAATTCAGAAGTGACAAGCAGTATTTTTGCAGTAGAATGTTCTTTAAAACCCAAAGTGTTAATGAACTGGAAAGTTCAGATTTCTTCTTTAAAGGCCACCATTCTATCACTTCCTTCTGCTTTGTGTGCTTATTGCCAATCCATTTCTAAGTCTCCAAGAGTAATTAGTACATACTACTGGAATCCTCAAAGTCACCATCTGATTCAGCTTTTCCCAAGGAAATTTTTCAAAACTTTTCTGACAAAGTGCATTAATTTCTGATAAGAAATGCATTCAAACCACAGGGAATTACTGAGCAACAACTAAGGATGATTTTTTTATGAGTTCTTTTAACTGTCTTGTCACCAGCTGGCCATGTTGGCCAGCCCTGTGACAAATTCTCTATAATTTGCAAAATGTTAATGAGGGGAGGTCACTTGCCACTTAAGAGTCACAGGCTAAAAAAGACAGGAAAGACAGGCTTGATTTGTGGAAAAACAGAACACACTTAATTGAGAGAAAAACAAAACAGAAAAACCCCATCACTAAGAAACAAAAAAGAGATCCACATCATTCTTATATAAATCTTCCTGATCCCATCTCTGCAACCTCCTTCCATAGCATCCCCCTGTATGTTCCTGTCACTGACTCAGTCACACTACTGATGCTCAGTCTCTTATTCCTTAGCCCTCTGCTTGGCAGAGACACAGGGAAGGCCAAGCCATCACAATGACTCAAAGGAAATAATTTTGTTGGCAATTTTATCAACTAAAATTTTTAGTAAATGAGGAGAGTTTGGCAATGATTACCTGATAACTTTTAGTGAGCAAATAACTGATGTGTCAGTGAGCGAATAATTATTACCTTTTAGTGAACAAATAAGAAGCTTTCATCATGAGGCTATTGTCTTAACCACTCACTGCAATTCATACAAAACTCATATACATAACTGTAACTAGAGTGGCAAAAAATGAAGGAAAAAAAAAAGACAAGAAAAGCATTGAGAGGGGAGATAAATACAGAAAGAAAGGAGAAATCACCACCAGTTTATGTTTACTCATAATGATTATGTACTTGTTTAGAAGTAAATGAAATGCATTCTCAGTGACAATGCACTGCTTCATGCAATCATAGAATTGTTTAGATTGATCTTTGTGGGGAAAATTCCCGTGGCGAAACATGCAGGCCAACTCAATGTGAGTGATAAAGCAATTTCAACTTTATTAGCATACTACAGCAACTTTTATAGTGAATCTCTTATACTTGTCCTTATTCTACTGGTTACAATGTGAAAGGTTCCTCGTATCATTGGCTGCAGCCTAAGGGGTCATCTTCTCATACCTCTCCTACTTGCGACTTCAGCGGGGGTTATCTTTCTCTTACATCCTAGTTCTGCTAAAGTTGCTTACCAAGTTCCCGAGGGCAGTCCTTCTCGATAACTTGCCGAACTTACTGGCTGATATCCAGGTCGGGCCCTGACCCATGCTGACATCCTGACTTATGCCAAGAACCTAAAACTTACAACTTAACTGTTTACCTTCTTATACTTAACTGCCTATTTCATAATTATATTTTCATGATTATCGTCAAAGCCTGAGTTGTGCAATGCTTCTAGGGACCCATGCCCTTTTTCCTTAATCCAGTCTGCAACAGATCTTGAGATCAATAAGACCTTTAAGATCTTTGAGTCCAACCATTAACCTAATTGTACCAAGTCCAATACTAAACCATGTCCTTAAGCTCCGTATCTACATGCCTTAAAAAGACATTCAGGGATGATGGTTCAACCACCTGCCTGGACAGTTTGTTCCAGTGTTTGCTGACCCTTTCAATAAAGAAGATTTTCTAATGTCTAACCTAATCTTCCTTTGGTTCACCTTGAGTGATTCAAAACTCTTTTTCCATGCTACAGACCATTCGGTTTCATTGTTGGCTGAATTCTTCATGTTAACAATCTTCTTTGACTCACATTTTCATACTATTAACACCAGAGTTTAACATCTGCATGTATATTCAGCATACGGTCATCTACTTGCAACTGTAGTGTGCTATGGGGAAATCACACCGTGACTACTGAAGGAAGTCGCAGATGAGGACTTTCCCTTAGGTGCTTTTATTGTATGAGACATATCAAGCAAGAAACTTTAGGTACCAAACAGATTTGGTAGGACTGGTGACTAAAAAATAAACATTTCCATGTTCCTTACGTGTCAGCATGTCACTTCTTGTCTAATTGCTGGATTTATATTTGATAAACTGCTTATGACATAACATCTCAGAAAATATCCTGATCACCTCCAATCTGTAGAGACTACATTTTACTTGTTGTGATCTTCTTGTGATCCTTTGTATCACAAGAGCTTGCATTTTACCAGAAGCTATGAATCAGAGCCATAGAATGGTTTGTATTAGAGGGGATTCTATAGATCTTTTTCTAACCCCCATGGCAGAGACACCTCTCAAAGTGTCAGACTGCTCAAAGTCCTGGCCTTGAACAATTTCAAGGATGGGGCATCCACCACTTCTCCCCATTCACACATTAACAACCAGCATATTCATTAGGCCCAATGATACAAGGATGGCCTGCTCCTGCATCCTTGAGATATTCTTGAAGTATGTCAAGGCTTTCTGGAATCTTTTAACCTTCAGGACTGTCTCCCAAGAGAGTCTGACAATCAGTCTACTGAACAGGCCAATGTCTGCCTTCCAGAAGTCCAAGGTGGCAGTTCTAAATATTGATGTGATCTCTAATCCATAACCATATACATTTTTAAAAATTAAATGTACAGTGCTACATGCTGATGCTGAAATGCATTTCCTATGAGATGAGCTGTTAAAAGTCTATTATTGTAATTCTCTGTGCCTCACTTAATTTCAGTCATTTTAGGTAAAGCTGTAGTAATAATCTAAGGCAGAGGTAAAATTCAGGTCAGAGAATTCATAGTGAAGAGTAAAACACCACATACCATTCACTTTACAATTAACATGTCTTCCTTTGAGTTGGAATAGGTAAGTTAGCTATGACTCTGGACAGAAAGCTATTCAACAGTGTGAGATCAACTGGAACCACTTCTCTTTTTTCTAACCTCATTCTCTTGGATTTATGCCTATAGTAATTTAATGTTCTAGTAATTTCATGTACTGACTTCTGGTTTTAAACTCTATTTTGAAAGAATTAATATTAAAAGATTTTGCACGAGGGATGACACAGAAATACAAGAGCATAGTTTCTTCAGAATAGGGAGGAACTGTTCTTTTTTGTCTTTATCTTTTATTATCTTCAAGTCTGAGCTTGCAGCCATTCTTTTTAACATGGATCCTAAAGTGATTTATGAATTATTTAGAAATGAATTCTTCTATTATGAAGAAAAGTGAAGACATTGGGACCTATTGTGGTAGGAACAATGGTTTGTGCTTTTGTGATAATACTAACAATCATTTGTGTTGAAGTCTGAAAAATTCAATAAAACCTTAAAAGCCTGTATAGAATGTCTAAAGGACAGAAGGACCTGAACCATAAGTGAGCAAGAGGATTTGTAATGATTTAGACATTTAAGCTAGTCACTATATACTGCTTTCTTTCCTGTTCATTACACACTCATGAGGGATATTTTATTACCTTGTATTTGTTTTACAGCACTTTCCAGAGCATTAATGATGATTATTCTGAATCACCATAGAGGTTTAATACAGCTTAAGTCTGAGCAGTTTAAATGCACTGGACAGGCAGAGTAGATGAGGCAGTAACAAGAAGCATTGAAAAGATGGTTTACAAAGACCTCATAATCATATTGCAGTCTAGATCCACTGACACACAGAATTATTACATATCTTCCTGTGGGTCACTCAGAAGGAACTGAAAGTAAAACCTATGTGACAGAATTTAGTTTAAAATTTGTATATCCTATATCCATGATGGTTTCATGGGTCTTGTCCTGCACCTGGTTTGTGACTGAGTGCTCTTTACATCCATCTTCTATAGTTTTCATAGCCAGCAATGAAGGATCTTTCTCTCACAGAGAATGGTAGGTAAATCAGATTTCCAGCTTTGGAAGGCCATGAAGTAGCAGGTAATACAACAGCTATCACGAGGAACACAGAAATATTCAATTATTACCCATGTAGTAGATACCATCATTTTTTACCACTTCAATAACGTACACAAATATTAGTTTGACTTCAAACATTCTCTTATGGACTGTACAATACTTACATGTATAAACTCTTCCTCCATGTGAAAAACAACACTGAGCTGTGTAAGAGAATGAATGTCCATTGGTGTCATCATATGCGATGCTGAATTTTAAGTCTGTAAAGGAATAAAAGTGCTCAATAGCGCATATTAGCAAGTAAGGCCTACTGACTTTATAAGGATTCAGAGCACTTAATTGAGTAGCTTCCATAATTAGTAGTTTAACCAGCTACTGTATATCATCCGAGTTACAGAAAAAGATTATGCAAGAGATCCTAGTCTGCAGCAAACACAAATGAAACAAATGCATTTGTATGTCAGTGACAAAGGTTTAAACGAACATATTTACCTCTAATTAGTCTAAGGGTATGAATGTTTACCCATTATTTTGGCTCTCATGATGCACAGTGACTTGATGAGATGTAAAAACCTTTGTTTGTGTAGTGGAACATGAGGGATGGGATCAACATCCAGTGTAGTTCATGGGCCTTTGAAATTAATCCAATCAAAAGGAGAAATTCAACAATCAGTGCAAATGAAATGATTTTGGATATTGCAAGACCTTATGCACAATATAATACAACAATGGCAAGAATGAAGGAATGAACTTTTGTAACTGATGTTTATTTTAAAAGCAATGACAGAATCACAAAAAGCTAAAATAAACTAATTGTTCCCTGAAATTAATATTCCCTTTTTGTTAGATTTCACATTAATGCCTGAGGCTATGAATTACCTTGAACAGTCTCATGTGCAGCACACTGTACCCCTTTATGCAGCACTAATATCCCTTTATTTACCAAACATGCGTGGTGGTTTTTGTTAAATGATCCCATATGAGCACTTCCTTATCGTATAAGCATGCAAGCATGTATGCATTTATATGCCTCTACATTATTATAAATGAAAAAAAATATAGAACCACATAGACTGATATATTTATGTACATCAACCATTTCTCTCTGGAATCTGATCAGTGGTTTTTGTGTTGTTACTGTAACATATGCTAAATACTAGTTTACTGCTAAATTAGAACTTCTGATCAGCACTGTAATCAACAATACGCAAACAAGTAGAGGAACAGCTCTGCAATAAAGACAATCTGCAACAGAAAACTAGTACTTATATCACAAAATCACAGAATCTGAGGGATTGGAAGAGATCTCAAAAGATCATCTAGTCCAATCCCCCTACCAGAGCAAGATCACCTAGATCTAGTCACACAGGAAAATATCAGGAGGATTTTAAGTGTCTCCAGAGAAGGAGATTCCACAAACTCCCTGGGCAGCCCCTTCTAGTGCTCTGTGACCCTCACCATGAGGAAGTTTCTGCTCATATTTATGTGGAACCTTGTGGTAGCGTAAGGATGTGGCAATGAGGAAGATCACGTGTTGTGATGGAAACATAGGAACTAAATAGAAAACCTCCCACAAAGGGCTGGCTCTGCTACTACCATATAAGTGCCTGCAGCTTTTAATAAAACACCATTTTGCCTTCTTCTCTATGAGAGTCTGAGAGCTGGTGGTCCCTCGGGTGATGTGCTGAGGTTTGGACACATCATAAACTGCAACAGAAACTCCTATGTTCCAGCTTATACCCACTGCCCCTTGCACTATCATTGGATGACAATGACAAAAAGCCTGGCTCAAATCTTCTGATACCCACCCTTCCCATATCAGTCAACATTAGTAAGGTCATACTTCAGTCTCCTTTTTTTCCAAGCTAAACAGGCTCAGCTCCATCAGCCTTTCCTCATCAGGGAGATGCTCCACTCCATCATATTTGTGGCTCTGTGCTGGACTCTCTCAAGCTGTTCTGTGTCCTTGAACTGAAGGGTCCTGAACTGAACACAATATTCCAGACATGATCTCACCAGAGCAGAGTAGAGGGGAAGAAGAACCTCTCCTGATCTGCTAACCACCCCTCTTCTAATTCACACCAGGATGCCACTGGCCTTCTTGGCCACAGCAACACTTTGCTGGCTCATGGTCATCCTTTTGTCCACCAGGAACCCCAGGTCCCTTTCTCCTACACTGCTCTCCAACTGGTCAGTCCCTACCTATACTGGTACCTGGGGTTGTTCTTGCCTAGATGCAATACTCTACACTGCCCTTGTTATATTTCATTACGTTTCTTCCCACCCA
The DNA here is from genome assembly GCA_013397515.1 of Upupa epops. Lineage (NCBI taxonomy): Eukaryota > Metazoa > Chordata > Aves > Bucerotiformes > Upupidae > Upupa > Upupa epops. Next base: position 115,436 of record VZRI01001460.1, read on the forward strand.
AGTGGGACACTGTCTAGGTCCTGCTGAATGGCAGCACAGCCCTATGGTGTCAGCTACTCCTCCCAGCTTTGTGTCATCAGCAAACTTGCTGATCGTGCATGCTATTCCCTCATCCAAGCCACTAATGAATATATTGAATAGTACTGCTCCCAGTACCAACCTCTGGGAGACTCCACTAGATACAGACCTCCAACTGACCCAATGACCACTACTCAATGGCTTCTATCCTGCATCCAGTTCACAATCCACCTCACTACCTGATCATCCAGATCACACTTCCTCAGTTTGGATGTGAGGATGCTGTGGGAGACTGTTTGAAAGATCTCATTAGACTACAATTGCAACCAATGCTAAGAAATAAGAAGATACTTGGCACTAGGTGATACTTCTCTATTTTAGATCTCCACCTTAAAATAACACAGAACACCGTTTTGGAGGGACTATTTCTCTTTCTGGGATCATCAGTTTAGACATCAGCAGTAAATGTCTTAACCTAAGACAGGTACATGTGTATGGATCATTTTATACTATGTTCAACACTGCTAAGCATTTTTCTGTCTTGGAGAAGTCCTCAGGTAGGATCCAGCTCCAGATAAGCTCATTTCATATATGTATATGTAGATAATATATGTATGCCGAGCTTACTTTGAGAATGAAGTTATCAAGGCCTAGAACAGGCTGTCCCTTTATGCTGAAGAATGAGCTGGTTGGAGATGATCAGCCTGTCTGAGCAGGGAACTTTTGCAAGAACTCAGGAAAAAACAAAGAAAGAATGTATCACCTTTGGAAAGAGAGGCAGGTGACTCAGGAAGTGTTTAAGGATATTGTAAGGTCATGTAAAAAGAATTATAGAAAAAAAAAGCTCAGTTAGAACTTGATCCTGAAAAATCTGTTAAGGATAATAAAACATACTTTTATAAATATGTCAATAACAAAGGAGGGACTGGGAAAATCTCTAGTACTTATTGGATGAAAGGGGAAACACAGTAATTGACGACTGGGAAAAGGCTGAAGTAGTTTACACCGTTTTTGCCTCTGTTTGTAACAAGAAGCTAGGCAATTCTCAGGGCAACTGAGCTCCTGAGTGGGTAGACAGGGATGAGGATCACAGTATCCCTCCTGTAATCCAGGAGGAAGTTGGTAGTGACTTGCTGTGCCACCTAAATCCTACCAAGTCTGTAGGTCTGGATGGGATTCACCACGGTGCTTATGGAGTTAGGACAAAAGCCACCAAATGGATGAGGAGAAAGCTGTGGATATAACTATGTAGAGTTCAGCAAAGCCTTCAGAACCATCTCCAGCAGAATCCTTCTGTAAAAGCTGGCAAACCATGGCTTGGATGGGGACACCCTTGTCTGGGTTAAAAAGTGGCTGGATGGCTGGGAACAGCGAGTGCTTGTGAATGGTGCCCCATCCAGCTGGTGTCCAGTGATCAGTGGTGTCCCCCAGGGATCGCTGCTGGCTCCAGTTCTATTCAACATCTTCACTGATGACCTGGATGAGGGAATCTACTCTTAGTAAATTTGTGGATGACACCAAGGTTGGGGGGAGTGTCAATCTACTGGAGGGGAGAAGGATGCTGTGGAGAGATCTGGACAGGCTGGGTCACTGGTCAAAGGCCAACAGGATGATGTTTAACAGAGTCAAGTGCAGGGTCCTACATTTTGGTCATAAGACCTACAGACCGGAGGAATGAGTGTCTGGAGAGTAGCCTGACAGAGAGGAACCTGGGAGTTCCAGTTGACAACTGAATGAACATGAGCCAGCAGTGTGCCCAGGTGGCACAAAAGGCCAATGGCATTCTGGCTTGTGTTAGGAATAGTCTGGCCAGCAAGACAAGGGATGTAATTCTCCCCCTCTACTCGACACTGGTGAGGCCTCACCTTAAGTATTGTGTGCAGTTATGCATCCCTCATTTCAAGAAAGATCTTGAGATGCTGGAGTGGGTCCAGAGGAGGGCAATGAGGCTGGTGAAGGGACTAGAGAGAAAGTCCTATGAAGAGAGAGCTGAGGATGTTTATCCTGGATGAGAGGACACTCAGGGGGCACTTACCACTCTCTGTAACAACCTGAAAGGAAGTTGTAGACAGATGGGGTTAGAGTCTTCTCCCAAGCCACTTGTGAGGACGACAGGGCATGGCCTGAATCTGTGCCAGGGGAGCTTTAGGCTGGATATTAGTAAGCATTTCCTCAAGGAAAAGGTGGTTAGACACTGTAATGGATTGCCCAGGGAGGTGGTGGAGTCCTCATCCCTGGAGATGTTTAAGAAAAGACTGGATGTGGCACTTAGTGCCAGGGTCTAGGTGATTGTGGTGATATTAGGCTGTGGGCTGGACTTAATGATCTTAGAGTTCTTTTTCAGCCTCAATAATGCTGTGATTCATTGTGTTGTACTGTTAGGTCAACACAGTCAAGCAAAAATTCATTTTAGCCTGAAGGATCAGGTCAGGTGATGCTGTAGCACCATTCAGCTGCTGAACATAGGCAGCCAGTTTGTACCTTTTGAGTTGACCATTGATACTCCTCCTATCAGGAAAATCAGGTCTCCTGTGCAACTTGCATCATATCTGTCATCTCATACAGGAATTTAGGACACCTTAAGACATCCTACACTATAGTAGATACCTAAATTGAGCAAAGTTTTTTAAATTGTTTGTGGCTTAACAGCTGAATCACCATTCATGCTTCATTAACTGTATTGTTTGAGATTGTCACAGAATGTGAATTAAATATGCATATTCACACCTAGATACCTCAATTTTAGCATCTGGAGGCTAGTGTTGATTATCATCTGAAAAGAGAGAGGATATCCACAATTCATTTGTGTTGAAAAATATGGAGTCCTGAATACTTTAAAGTGAACTGAATTACATCTTCAGTCTCAAACTGAAATTCAACACTTGTAATTTTTATTAAATGTAAAAACAATATATATAGCCACAGACTTGTCTTCTCTGATGCAACAGAGAAAGGCTGAAACCAGAATTAAATATCTCCCATGGGACTGAAACAAGATGATTTAGAAATCTGCATATTTCATTCTGTTAATTTACAAATACATATTATTACCTAATATTTGTGTGATATGTTTATCCAGCTAACTGTTTTCCTGGGAAAATAATTAAAAATGGCAGTGCAGATTAAACTCTTCATCTTCTTTGTATGTGACAATGTTTTCTAGGAAGCAGAGACAAAAAGTGGGTAAAAAGTAGCTAGTGTAGAACTTTAAAAGTAGGCAGTTCTCCACCAGCAGTAAGAACGATAATTACTTGGATTGCCCAAAGATATTTTGTTAGTGAAATCTGTTTATATATTCCCTCTTCCTAATATTTATACTGATAAGAGCTTTAGAGATGGGTATAATTATTCTCTGTGGAAATAAGCAGGATAATTAATATACGTATTTGAAAATATGCAAATATGCATTGAAAAATGCTTCACTAATCACTCTACCCTGATCTGACAGGATAATATGCATAATAGGCCCAGTTCTGCCTACTTTAAAATCTATGAATATTTTGCCATTAAATTCAATAGAAACAGGATCAGGTCCAATGTTAACTTTTGAATGACATGTTGAAAATTAAATTAAATTGTAAGTACACTTCAGGACAAAGATAATACCCTATGGTGTTTCTGAAAGGAGGGGGCAAGACTCAATTTCACGTTACACTAATAGTCTCTTTTTTTTTTTCTTGTTAGCAATATTGGTCTTGATTTCATGTTTACATTAATACTTAAAGATATTTTAGTCTTCTGAAAACATGAAGGTAAATGAACAATGGATTTTTCAGAATTAAGTTTTACTGAATTAATCCAATTATATTCTTGCACATAGAATAAATGTGGAATTCATCTTACTCTCTAAAAACATTCTAGGCCCCCAATCTAGTCATTTTCTGGGCAAAAGAGACCTAAGGAATTCTATCAAGTTACTCTGATTTCAAAAGTAACTTACAGTATGCAATCTTCAAATACTCCACAATGCAACGCCCTGCTCCATATCTATTTGAACATCTTTTCCCTCTCTTTTTTTACTCCACATCTCCTCTGAGGAGGAGCTACACATTTTCAAGATGTTTCCTGTTAATACTTTATTTTCTTTTTCTAATTGTCACAGCTGTGTTTCTGAACTTATGCTAGTTGCAACAGGAATGGACGGACCTATTGCAAACAACAACTGATAATATATTTCTCTTATGTTCTAACAGATTGGATGATCTTACATTTTTGAAAGAGGGATTGAAACTAATAGCAGGAATTACTAGTGGAGACAATGCTAAAAATGAGTTCTTATGTATACAAAGCAATCATACATTTATCCTTCCTACTAACATTAGAAATGCTCAGGCTCTGAACCCACAGTTTAATTTCATACCTCCAGAAACTCTTAACAATAAATTGTGTGCATTTAGTATTGAAAAAGAAAAACTACTCTTGTTTTTTGTGTTTGGTATAACCACACATGTACTGTTTTACAGAGACCACTGAGTTAAGATAAGAAACACAACTCCTTTTTTTGCTTAAACAGTGCAAGCTCTCTAATGACTAACTCTGATGAAGTTTCATTTTTATGAAGATGTAAATAGACTTTTGGAATTCTCACTATTTCTTTTGCGAAGTTATAGGTGTCCTATATATCCTTAGGACATCATTGACAATAACTGAAAAGCCAGTAAATTCAAAGCTTTTTGTGTATATTCATCTCTGCTGTCTTGATTTCACCTTCCACTGAATCATAAGAAGTAACTTACATCCTTTGTTTGCTTGTTATCAGTAGTAGCACTGTAAAAAATAGCTCAAAAAGGAATTGCTATGACCACAGTCTTTGTAACTTCAGCATCATCTACAGACTTCACAATATTTGGTGTCTACACATATTTCTGGTTTGTTTCTGGGTTTTTTTTTCCTTTTAGTAGTTTGTTTTATTGTTCATACACTTCATTCCTCATTCTTGTTTATTTTTTTTTATTTTTCCCCTCTTCTGACCTTTCCCCATTTTCTACTTGGCTTTAATTCTTTACTTTGACCTTGTATTTTCTTTTTCTACATTCTCTGTTACTACACAAAAGTAACCATACTTTTTTGTATTGTTTTTGTCATCCCTTGCCCCCATCAAACAACCTTGTTCATTCCATTTCACTCAACATATCCACTCTGGACAGAGAATTTTTCATCTATATTTAGTGCCTTGTTCTTATTTTCTGTATACATGTAAACCTTTAGTTCCATCTGCCTAGGATATGCAGAAACTACTGGCTTGTTGTCTTCTTTTTATTTTGTCTTGGTAACACTGTTTTCCTCTTTGGTTTCTTTCATCCACCATTATCTTTATGCATTTTTCTAGTTAGCAACTGTGAATAATCAACTAGACTATGTGACAAGGTTCTGCTCACCTCTTAGGCTCTTGAGGTTCAGGAGGAAACTTCCAAAATTGTTCCACATTTGTCTTCTGGCAGCCTGGTAATGTCTACACCACAGATTACTTTGGAAACACTGAATTAGATTAAAATAAGCACACATGCAACAGTATAGTCTATATGCTTTGTCCAGAAATTCAACAGGTCTTCTGTAGCATATCTCCCAGACCCATACGGTTGTGTCAGACCACTGCAGGACATCTTAAGCAGCCCTGTAAATCTACTTTAGAGGAACAGACAGATCCTTCTAATTGGATCATTTTATCAATTCGGCTAATGCTCTCCAGGCACTCATAGAACTGATGTCTATATGATAACAGTATCCACACTCCCTCAGCAGTAAATTTAGTTCATAATTTTGATAGACACAAGTACATTAGTTATGTCCAAATGTATAAACTTCTCAGCTGAACAGTTCTCTTGATCCAACAGACTGTGCTGTTTGGGGGCTTCATCTCAGCAGTGCCAGAAAGTTTAATCAGTACTAGTCTGTGAAACTGGAAGCATGCTAATTCCAGAACTTCGGTATTGTTGTTACAGTAATGAGTTGCAAAATAGGTTCTACATTGTCAATGACTCCTCTCCTGTTGGTGGGTGTTACCTTTCAAAAAACTGACGTTTGGTGTGATTATGAGATTTTGAGATACATAGTTAATGGTCAAAAACAGCAAGGGACTATCTAATGAGATAGATGTCAGCTGTCATACACTTCGGTGCAAAAATGCACTTATACATCTAAATCCTAATTCTGATGCACACACAAGTTATACCATCTGTTTGATCTAGACAAAGTATTTCCAAAAGAGTGAATTTCAGTGGTTCACTAGATTTAAGGTGGCATTTAACAGTAATTCTGATCAGAATCAATCTTTCCATCCATTTCAGCCCTCACTGTTGACACTCTAAGTTTACTGAATCTCTTTCACTGTCTTCTCTACCTGTGTAGAGAAATACTTGTATGCATTTGTATACACTTTACTGTATTTGTACACATGAATGCATACACGTTGGCACTCAGTGTCACCCACCTACCTTTAAAGTAGTTATGAAGGGAATGACTTAGAAAAGGTGATTTTTAAATTCATGTTCTTAGTCAGTGTTTATGTATTTTCTTAACGTTAAGTATTCCAGGTCCATTTTTTTCACAGGAATCACCTGGAATTGATTTCCAATACAGTCACTGTGATACTGTAGAATTGCTTTGCAAGGATGCAGTCATGACTCTCTGAACCATGTTATAACCTGCAAATGAATACCAAGTGTGGAGTCAAATTTAGCCATTGACTAAACCAATCAGCTGTGTAAATTTGTTCTAAAAAAACCCACAATGCTAAACATGTGGTTTTTATTCCTAGTGTTAACTGCAGACATCAGAGGTTTGGATTTGCAGTATTGATATTCAGAAGTCAAGGGCAACGTAAACTGTTTATTACTTCCACAGAATCACAAGAATTATTAAGGCTGGAAAAGACCTCTAAGATCATCAAGTCCAGCCCATGACCTAACATCACCACAATCACCTAGACCATGGCACTAACTGCCATACCCAGTCTGTCCTTAAACACCTCCAAGGATGAGGACACCACCACCTCTCTGGGCAGTCCATTCCCACACCTGATCACACTTTCAGTGAGGAAGGGCTTCCTAGCATCCAACATAACTCTCCACTGACAGAGCTTCAGGTCCAGCCCTCTCATCGTCATCACTATTTGCCTGAGAGAAGAGCCTAATTCCCACCTGTCTACAACTTCCCTTCAGGTAGTTACAAGGATATGGTCTCCCCTGAGTCTCCCCCACACTAAAACACCTCAGATCCCTCAGCCTCTCTTCATAAGACTTTCCCTGTAGCCCCTTCCCTAGCCTCATTGCTCCTTTGGAGCCTCTCCACACCACAAGATCTTTCTAGAAGTGAGGGGTCCAGAACTGTACACCTGAGTACACTGCTGGCTCATATTTGACCAGTTGTCAGCTAGTACTCCCAAGTCCCTGTCCACCAAACTGCTCTCCAGCTCCCCATTTGTAGTTCTGCAGGGAGTTATTGTGGCAAAAATGTAGGACCCTGCACTTGACTCTGTTAAACCTCACCCTGCTGGCCTTTGACCAGTGACCCAGCCTGTCCAGATCTCTCCACTGCATCTTTTTCCCCTCCAGCAAATGGACACGCCCCCCCCCTCCCCTCAACATGGTGTCATCCACAAATTTACTAA